>CM060597.1:37460785-37573285 GCA_030578255.1 Tiaroga cobitis
TTTACATCAGCCCACACAAACTTGTCATTGTGAAGCATGCAAGGTGAGGAGGTGTGTGTATGTGTGTGTGCGCCGGCTGCTCTCCAGCACAGTGATGAAGTGATTTTTAAATGAAAATACACCTGTCTTTAGGACAAATACGTGGCACTAATTACTTGTCTAACCTAAATCTCCTACTGCCAGATGTTGCTAAAATACAGAGAGACAGAGACAAATTGTGCGCCACTCTTTCAGCCAGTGCACAAATATAGACGTTTAAATCATTTTTTCCTTGACCCTGTTAGAGAGGCATTCAATGTGAGCACTAAGTCAAGGCTGAGACTAATTGTAACGGTATGGTAGGTATCGCCTAATCTTGTCTCTCTCCAGTCTGTCCCTGACATAAGAGGGATTATACTCTTATCTGCCCCTCCTCCTTGTGTTCCCCTACTCTCCAATTCACATTTCTATTTCTGTTACGTCCTATTCACCTCTCCTTACCCGTCCTGCCCTCCTCTCCTTTGCGCCACCTTTCCTCACAGTCACTGACTTATACAAAGTGCTGAAGAATTTCAAGGCATGCGTTAGATTCGCAGAGGCCCTCGAAAAAAACTAGCAAGGTGTCAGTTACAGTAGCTTGGAAAGAGCCAGCCAGGAAGATGAAGACGAATCTTTCCTGTGACTGCTCACAACCAACAAAAGGGCCTGATGGAGAAATCAACCCCGAGCTCTCACTCTCATTCACATTCTCTCTTCCTTTCGGTACCTCTTTCCCATTTCTATATTTGAATTCTGCATGAGGGGGAAATTACGTTTGGCCACCACAAACAGACTGCCTCTCCTTTACTTTAAAAGACAGGATAATGTCAATGTCAGCAAATCACAAATTCTACATTAGCTCCATCTAACCTCACCCCACTATGGAACAACCGTGACTTTATAAGCAATAAAAAAACATTGAATTTTCACACATGGGCAGAAAAGGGTATCACCCACATTAAGCATATTTTCAAATCTAACACATTTAGACCATTTCAACAACTGGCCCAGGAGTATGGCATCGGGAGCAACGATTTTTTAAAATACCTGCAAATCAAATCTTCTGTTCTGACAAAAATAAACATCAGAGACACAAATTTAGAACTTCCACCGGCAATATCAGACTTGGTCAAAATTTCCTCCCCAAAGAAACTTCTCTCTAAAATATACAAAATGATTCCAAACAAACTTCAGACCATACACTTACCAACAATAAAATGGGAAAACGATCTTTCAATAGCCCCTGATGCCAACTTCTGGACCCAAATCTGTAAAAACATCTATCGCATGTCCAAAAATGCGAATCTTCAGTTAATACATTACAAAATACTTCACAGAACACATTACACGGGAAACAGATTAGCTAAAATGGGTTTCACATCAGAAGTTTGCACACATTGCAATCAAAATTCTACAGATACATACATCCATGCAACCTGGCACTGCACTCCAATCAAACACTTTTGGGAAGAGGTCACACAGTCGCTATCCACTATAGTTGGCTGCCACATCCCACTGTCGCCTTCTCTTTGCTCGCTGGGGGACCTCCACAATAATCACTGATAAAACTATAAACTCTAAAATACTCCTCATAGCTCTAACCATCGCCAAGAAAACTATCCTCATGAACTGAAAAACTAGAAATAAATTACACATTAACATTTGGAAAAATCTTATTACAGACTTCATTACAGTGGAATACACATCTCCCCTTCATAATTACGCATCTGAAACTGACCTCTGCCATCCAACACTTTCTGACCTCTTACAGCTATGAATCCATTCTCTGTTTTCAACTCCGACTCCTCCCACCTTCTTAATCAACCCACGAATATTAATACATTTTAGTTATTTGAACTTGTTTGTCATCATTGTTATTACTATCTTTACTGTTATTGTTATGGTTACTATTTTCACTTTTATTTTTTCATTGTTGTAATTGCTGTTGTTGCTGTCTTTTGCTTTCGCCATTGCGGTCGCCACTGCCATCATCATTGTCATTTATTATTAATATTATTATTATCATTATTATTATCATTAATATTGCCATTGTCAATGCTGTAGTGGAATTAAGTGTCATTGTCATCACTACTGCAATAACTCCCCCCTTATCCCTTCATGGGCTTTTAATGCACCACAACATAGAATAGAAAAAAAAAAAAAAAGGGAATATGTATGGAAAACCTAACAAACACCAAGGCAGGCAAGGCAGGCGAGAAGTGGTTTCAACGGGACAGCATCTCTGTCCCAATTTGAGACACTCTCGCACTGTACTCCCTCTTTTAATGCACCTTAGACATTGCACATAACACAAAAAATAAAATAAAAAAATAAATAAAATAAAAATAAAATAAAATTAGGAAAAGATAGGGACTGATGGGATGTGGGGGAAGGTTATCTTATATTATCTTATTATATTATCTTTTATTTTGTACAGGATTGACAATGGCAATTGTTACATAGGAGGAAGGATGGAAATAAAAATCGACCAACACAATATTGGCAGTATGGTGGTAGTGGGGAGTGGGGTGGTGATGGTAGTGACAATGGTAATCGATAATAAATGGTTACTTTGTTTACGCATACACACACATACACATACACGTACCCAAACTCGCACCCGCTCACATACACACTTAGATCAAACACTTAAATCACTTTTATGTCACTTCTGGAATTATGGATTTACAAGATTGCTCACGACTGCACTATGTTGGTCTGTATGTATGTCTGACTGTTAAATAAATTTTTTTTTTTAAAATATAAAAAAAAGACAGGATAATGAGAGAGAATATCTATTTGCTCAGCGTAATGTGTGTGTTCACACTGATGTTAAGAGACTGGCGCGTCAGCCTGCGTGCACGTTTCTGCAGCGGGAGAGAGGAATAGGACGTGGTCTTATATGCATTCCGCAAGACTCGACTGTTTGTAATGGGCTGGATGGAATATTTACTTTATTTATTTATTTAAAAAAGCGATTGTCATTTAGCACAAGAAAACTGAAAACTGTGTCATATTGTTGTGCCCGTGGAGCAAGTTGAGTTTTAAGTGCTTTGCTCAAGGCGCAACAAAGTTCATCACTCAGATGAATAGCGGGACATTAGAGCCTGGAGCCCTTCGATTTTAAATCAAAATACAAAATCGGAATTTAAAGTAACCTTGCTCTTATTCCGGATGTGGAGCTGTTACCTAGTGACTCAGTGTGGCTCTTGAGAAGGCACTAAATCACAGAAATTCTGCAGTTTTCCTTAGAAGTCTAACACTTGTCATTTAAAATATGTGGTCTAATTTGATAATGCATTTATGTGTTCAGCATTACCTACCAATCAGATTACAGTACTACAGCTCTGTTTAACACTTTTTTTGTGTGTTTTTAGAATTTTATTGTTATTTGTTTAATTGAATTGAATTTTATATATTGAAAGCCACTAAATTCCATGCATTTCCCCCTACAATTGATGCTGTAAAATGAAAGTGTTCAGATTCTATGCTGGCTTTAAATAAATAAAAAAATCAGTTTAATATATTTTAGTTTAATATATAATAAACTGGATTTTTCATTCAGTAGAATTCCACGTTTCCACCCACAATTGGTTCCGAAAAACATGGACGTGTGCGGATTCTGTGTGGGCCTACTTAAATGAGGAGTCTCAAATGGTCTCAGTGGTCTCAAATGCTGAATTGCCTAAAATACTCTGATTTTGGATGTACAGTGCTAAAAATACATCTTCTCTTTAAACCCTTACAATTACCCTAGATATTTTTTGAAGTTATAGGTTTATAGAGTTATTTGATGAACAATTCACAAAGTGTACCTCAAGGGAGAAGTTGTCTTTCTACTGTCTTTAATGTCATCTGTCTGTCTCATTTCCTATTATCAGCAAATGCTCAGAATGATGATTTCAGATGGACCACCAGTAGTCTGCCCTTAATGGCAGACCATCTTCATTTGACATGTCTCCCACGCCTCCCTGTGAAAAATCAATCAATCATTCTAATTATTTGTGCAAATGTACTAATTAGTTATCAGGTGCCCCCTCCACTTGCCTCCCCAGCATCCTCTGTATTCAAAATAAGCTTCAGCACATGGGAATGGTACAGACCATCGGCAAATATTTACAATTCCCATCTCATTACTTCTGGAGTGGCCACATGTGCTAAAAAGCTGACCATGAATATTTTAAAGCTCATTGCATGCTCTAAAATGTACCTTGACCTTTTCCCTTCTTGGTTTGACCACACCAGAGCAACACTGGGGGTCTGTACTGTCCACTGCATCCAAGCATGTGCCTTCATGATTCCTGATGCTGCGCTTTGGGGTTTTCTTCGGCTGCATGCATCTATCAAACAGAAAGAAACACACACACATATAGGATTTATTTTCTCCTCACTCTAGTTCTCTGAGATTTGCTTGTTAAAGACAACTGATGTATTTCAGCTTTAGTGTGTCCAGGGGGAAATGCTGACCATTTTTATTTCTCAAGCTCAGTGATTAGCAAGTTGGTATTTGTCAATACAATGGTTATGAATGATTGGAAGGAACCTGAATTAGGGCTATAATCTTTTTTTCCCGCTGTGCTTTGATATTGCTAGTCTGCATTTTTGTTAAAAAAGAAAGTGATTAATCAATAATTAATTTGAAACTTTGGCATTGATAGAGGCAAAACGATGAAAATATTTTCCATAAATCTGCGGTTTATTGCAGGTGCAATTGAGCAACGCTTGGCTGAACCTCGGCACTCATGTAAAGTATGGTGTGCAACACTTTCCATGCATAGCAAAAACCTGCTGTCTTTGAAATGTGAGACACATTGGAGTTTATAACCAAACGTCAGGAAAGTCCTCAGAGTGCACTTCTTAATTGTGCCCAGGAGTTAATCTCCTTGTAAAGGAAACAAAGGAGAGAGTATGTGGCGTGCTCCTGACGGCTGAATAGGGCTGGTTAGAGGTCTCTCGGTCCTTGTTGTCTATCTAGTGCTCTGATAAAGCAGCTCTCTTCACTGCCTCTGTTCCTGACCTTAATAACACACAAACATATGTCATTGATGGCTGTTGGTATTAATTATTTGTGGCTTTGTGGTGGTTTGGATGCTAAATTATCATCTAAATTTACCTTTTAAAATCTTTGTTTGGTGACTTTTAGCTTTGAAGAGATAGGAGAGTGGAGACACAACAGAAAAGCAGGGTTGTGTGCCAGAATACATTTTTTCATGCCTTTTAAATTCCAATTCAATTCCATTTCAAACTTCGAATATTGTAGCCACGTTGAAGGTTCAGAAAAAAAAAAAAAAATTAAATGTGAAGATTTATAGATAGATAGATAGATAGATTATGCCATGAGTTATCCATGTGTTGTGTTTACAGTCTGGATCATTTAAAGCCAAGCTTTGATCCCTGCGCCAGCTCTTCTTTTCCCAGCGGTATTCACCCCAGCCCTTCCTGCTATATTGTTCAGGTGTACCTCCAAAGAGATTTTTTTTAACTTCATTGTTAAAAAATAACCCTTCAATGGACATTTTTCCCCCTTTCCACAATGGACAGTTTGCTTTGTCCTTTCACCCGGAAATGTTGGAGTTGTTATTTTAAACCTGGAAGTCTTGCTTTATAGTGAGACATGACTTGCAAAGACACAACATCCTCTTCCTTAGGAGAGAAAGGTGGTGACCGCCAATGTCTGGTAGTAGCTCCTCAAACAGCTGGGTTTGTTTCAGGTGTTTGAGTGCGTGTGTGTGCTCCAGTCTGGAGTCCAGGCTGGACAGTAGCATTGACCAGGAGGAGGAGAAGGACCAAACACAGAATGATTTAAGGGAGGGAAGAAGATGAGAAGGGGAAGTAGTAAAGCAGCTGTGCTGGGGCCATATGCCAGCCTCTCAGAAGAAGGTAAGGTCTGTTCCTTCACATATCCCTGGCTGAACATCAGAAGGTGGTCACTGGCCACGCCACACACCCGACCAGTCAGTTTGATTTAATGAGAGGAGTTTGGGATGCCACCGTCTGGCCAGAGAAGAAAAAAAAGGAAGAAAGAACAAGAAAGAAAAAAAAAATTGTGGAAAAGAATCCACATGCCCAATTGATCCAGCTGCCCGGTTGACTGACAGATACACACAGAAAGTCCCATGACCCCAGAAAAGGCCAGATTAGAGAAAGAGGAATAGATTTCTCACCTCCTCATCTGCACATTATTGTAGAACGCATTTGAGATACGGAGGAGAGACGGAATAAAGAAGATTGCTAATGATGACGAGAGTGAGAATGGCTGTGGTGGCTGGCACAGGAAACTGCGCGTGTGGCAAGGTTTTAATGATGCATCTGCTCATGTCAAATGATTCTGGACACATGGCAAACCCTTGACTGCTGGAAGCTTTGATGTCATCACACACATATACACAAATGCATGCTGGCACACTCTTTTTTCACACACACACACACACACACACACACACACACGCGCACACACACACACACGCACTCGCTCACGCGTGCACACGCATGCTCAGCTGTGTACCGGGCACTGGTTCACTTTGGCCCCCTCTGGTGCTGCGGTGGCTGATTTTAATGTCCCTGCCTAATGATTTGGCAGCCCTCGAAAGGTAAATGATAATTTGCCTTAAGTGGAGCCTTTAGGCGGAAAAGCCGCATAGTCCTTTTTTTGAGAAAATGTGGTCCTTTTCAAGATGGAATTATTGACGTGCCATGCACAGATTTCGTTTCAATGCTTGATGTAAGCATCCCAACCTATTCACTCTCATTTCAGGCATCTGACCAGATGATCTTTCACAAACGGAGGCAGCGATGATTGAAGAAGTTTCAACCGAAGATGGACTGATGGAGACCACAGTAGCAGGGACTAAAAACTGATTTTAGATAAGACGTCCCCTCTGAAGACATACTGTGCACTGGCTTTGTGAAACACAGTTCACTGAAGGCTTCATACAGAATATCTGGTGGGAATTAACTGGTGTTTCATCAGTCAAAAGAACTGTTGCTGCTGCTCTCTGTTCAGCAGTCTTTAGAAGTAGGAAGTAGTTTCCTAAATTACATGTCTTAATATACAACAGTTAAAAACATCATATGGTCACTGGATCACACCTTTAGTAATGATATCCGTTGTCTTTTTCTTTAGGAATGCTAGGAAACTGACACAGCACGTCACCGTTTCCACAGTTGCAAAAGTTGCAGCAGGCTCAGATCCATGCAAAATTACACGGCAGAGATAAAAAAAAAAGTAGAGTTGGCTTGGAGAAGTCAGGGACTTGTCTCTGGGGGCTTGTAATTGGTAAGGGTGAAGGGGAGTTCAGGGCCTGCTTTTGTCTCACCGGTAATGGGAGATGCAAGCTTAGGAGTCAGGCCTTTGGCAGTGGCCTATTGCCACCGATCAGTCGGAAGGTTGTAAGCAAGTGGGCGCCCTCTTGCTTTCACAGGATCTTCCTCCCTTTTTCCATCTCTGTCCTCTCTGAGGGTATTAGAAGCAGCCAGATGCTCCGGTATCTGTCCTGAGGGGATGGAGGTTAACCGCTGGCTCGAGTGTTTTTCGCCAAAGGCACGAGAACGGAAGGAATCTTTCTCCGTTCATCTCCGTCACACCGTGTCTCTCGTGCCTTTCTATCACTTTCCTCATCTTTACATGGGCAAACAGTGTGCTGTTAAAGATCTCTTACTCTTTCCCTGGGTAATGACCAAATTCGCCACTTAAAAGATGATGTTTCTCCATTCTTTTCCCACCTTTTTATTTCTCTTAAGGTTTGAGCTTTAAAGATAATGCAGCTTTTTAGTGATGATGGCGTAAAGTGAGAGCAGAAATGTGATTCGGAGACATTAGGTATTAATGCAGTGGTTTAGCTACAGAAAAGAATATTAGCCGTTTGATCTTTGAGTGATTCTTCGATAGGGGAGCCCCAGGTGCTACGCCTTAGCAAACATCTGAAATGGTTAAGAGCACTCTCTTTACTGTAATGGAGTGAAAAGACTGGATATCGTATGTGCATCTCAAATCTAAAATTCCTCCAGGAGCACAGACTAACTGGAATGTAACATTAACTGCTAGCTTGCACTCAAGACGGCTTGACTGGTAAAGGCATTTTCAGTTGGGAAAACAGGTCTTGTAGCCCAGGCGCCATTCTGCTTGTCTGGATGCAGAGTTGACTATCCCTCATATTGTCTCTTTTCCTTCTTTAGTTCTTGCTGCACTGTTTCTTTCAGATCTCAGTGGGTTTGTGCCCATCTGCTAGCCTGCTAACTCATCCTAACTTTCATCTGCATGTCCTGATCAAAGCTCATTAACACTTTTACTAAAGCTAACCCTGAGCGGTCTCTCAAGATCATGTGGACACTGGGTTCTCTTATGGCCTGTGATTCTGTCTCTTTGTTTCCAGACTTTGACTAATGACAGTAAAGAGGGCCACTTCTTTGAAATGTTGTTTTTCTTTCTTCGGCGGCAATCTTTGATTCCTCGGGCTAGCCATCCCACTAGTGCACAGCTGCTTGCTTGGCGTGTTGTTCTTGGCACAGCTCTGGTGTTAGCACGCCCGCTACCGGCTTTGTGTAGCACACTCTGAGGCCCTGGCACTTCAAAAAACCTCAACAAGCAGCCGCCGAACCACCATTTTAAAACCAGGACACTTGACTGGAGCAAGCAAGAGCTGGATTAATGTATCTGGGTGTTGTGCAGAACTGGGTGTCCTCTTTCTAAGAGCACAAAGACCCCAAGGTTACCTGGAGGAGCCACTGATCCTGTTCCAGGATCTGAATTCCTGTTTCATGCCATTCCATTCCTCAACACTTCATGTCTGCCAGGTGCGGTTTGCCTGACCTTGGCAGTTTATTGAGATTATATGTTTACCAGCTCCTCTTGATAAATGCTGTCTTGTCTCCTCTTCCCTATCTCTCACATTCCCACAACAATGCTGCATTATTCCCCAGCCGTTCGTCTCTCCTTCACTGGATTACCCTGAGGATGGATACGCCAGAAGTAGAGTAAGCTAATAGCTTTGAGTAACACGCAGCCAATGGATGTGTGTGTGTGTTTGTGTAGTGCATGAGGGAGTGAGAGAACATGTTTGTGCTCGGCCCAACAGATGTCAGTCATGTGTTTTTGATGGGATCTCAGTGAGAGTTCACACAGTATGGCAAGATTGTTGATTAATTTGCGGCTGCAGAAGTTTTCAATTTGGAAAAGGTTTTGGCATATTCATAGCCAAAGTGCTATTGAATTGCATTTGTTATTTATTAGGAGTGCGATGTGTGGGATGTTTTAGGTTCTGCATTAATTGTTTATTAAATGGTAAAGCTAAACAGTGAACATTTTCAGCAAGCTATTAGATTTTTGTCAGACTGTGGTTGTGAGTTTAGCAGTGTCTGTGTTTTGTGAGGTGCTGTTGGTTCTAACATTACATCATCTCTTTTCTTCCTGTTAAGTGTAGATCGGTCAATACTGTTAAAAAAGCTGAGCTGACACCTAAATGCTTTAGAATTGATATTTGGGTTTGGCTTCCTGTCTTAAGCTTTTCTGCTCTGAACCAAATTTGAATTTAATGTTTTTGCCTGTTTGTTCCTGACACTCTAATAAATCAACTGGAGATATTAGACAAACATTATGTTGTATTTTAACTTCATCATTGTGGTGGTATGTCCTCAACCTCACCTGTGTGTATGAATGGCAGTATTTAGCAGTGTTCTGCCCCTGTGCTGTGATATTGTTGCTGGCAAATATGGGGGGTGGGAGTTAGATTTTGTGCGTGTTTGTATTTGTGTGTGTGTACGTTGGCGAGGACAGGGGAGAGGGGCACGGTTACCACGGAAATGGATGTGTTGGCCTCATCAGAGGGCTCCCAGCTGGTGTGGGTTCGGAAGCTCGTCTTGGCAAGCGCACGGTCAGGGGGGAGTTTGCATCTGTGCAGCCTTGGCGCTCAGCTGGAGGGGGTTGGGGAGGTTTGGGGCTTCTCCCCCCCACACGTCAGATTTTAAAGGGGACCCACCCACTGCCACCACACAATCCCAATGGTCTTTACACTGGGAGCAAAAATCTATACAGTTGTCCACTGCTGTTCCTCATAGCGGGGTCAGTGTGACTCTTTTGTCTTCCTTTGCCTTCTCCTCACCCTTACTTCTTGTGTCCTCATTTCTTACACCTTTCTTACTCTATTCTGTTTTCATCAGCAGATGGAGTTTGTGTCCCACAAATTCTTTCTCTTAACTGGCTTTATTTAATTTGTCCTCAATATACAGTAATGCCTTGGTGCATATGCTTCCTATTTAGAGGGATTTAAGCATGTCCTCCCTTCGCCGCCTTGTGTGACTTGCAGAATTTAGCCTGCATACAGAGTTTAAAAGTTTCTGTATTTTTCTGAACATCTTTCAGTACATCTAGAAACAGCAGTCAATCTACAGGTGTTTAGAGAGTTGACCTGTTGACCTGTGCCCTCTTGGAGTGTGTTGTGCGTTTGTGTAAGGTTTGTGTAAACATGAGTTGTTGAAACACGTGACCTCTGACCTCTCAATGGGGAAGAGTTGTTGAGCTTGTGCAAAGGTCACTGATCTAATTATCATGTATTTGCCCCTTGTTCGTCCATGTACAATTCATTTGCTCTACTGCTTTGATATTTGGAAGATGTTTAGTAATGGCAATGAAAAATAAAGTTTTTAAACATTTAATTACTTGATATTACCATTATCATGTCAGTTGTTATTGTAGTTTGCATTATTATTAATAATATACCAAGTATTTAATAATAATAATAATAATAATAATAATAATAATGGTCTGTCAATCGTTTCACATTTATTCAAATGTATTGCATGATGTGATTAATTCAGTAAATTATCTGCCTATATCAAATATATAATATCTCTCTGAGGTAGACTTAAAAAAAGAAAAGAAAAAAGCTTGCAACTACATGCCAACTAACTCTCATTAGAGTTAGACTGTTAGGTTAAGGTTTGGGTTAGTAGAATAAGTTGACATGTAGTTGCAAAATTACTTGTATTCAGTAGAGTGTCTGTTGAGAGACCATCAAAAATTCATCAAATTGTGTTCATTTTTTATTTCATTTATTTATAATTAATCACAGTACATTAACGTGCGTTTGACAGCTCTAATCACTACACATTTTTACATTTATACTTTTGGCGTCCACTTCCTCCCTTCCATTCTTTCGGTCCATCCATGTTTTGTGTGTGTTCTAAAAAGATACAACCGAAATTTGCAGTCTCACACACCTAATGAGGGCTAGAAATTGCTGACCATTGCAATCATGAACGGGTATGGAAGGCCCCGAGAACCTGTCTGTCTGTCCACACAGTCATGTTCTACTGGTTCCAGTGGTGCTGCCTGACTGCAAGTATGACAGGCTTTGAATCTTTCTCTTACAGTAACACTGGAGGGGACAAGGGCAGCTTTTGTTCATTTTCTGCTTGCCCGCAACTGCCTGCAATAGACAAGACCACTTCTGTGTCCCGGCATCTGCTGGCTTTGATATGGCGTTCAGATTCAGTTAAGTGTCACGCAGGCCACATGTCTCTTAATGCGATGGCTTAAATGACAGTTTTCCTCTCTTAAAAGAAAGATGCCATATACTTGGTACTTGGGGTTTGTGTTGCCCAAATATTTTATCTTTTTTTGTGTGTTAAAAAGGAGAGTTTTTAATTAATTTGTAGTTATTAATTGTCCAGGGCGACTGAAGTTTGAATTGTAATTTCCCGATCTCAGCGATCTTCTCTATCATTACCTCTTTAACGGTCTCCTTCTATAAAGTGACAAAAAAGCAAAGCGGTTTACTACATGTATGCTTTACATGTGTAATAATGGTTCCTTCTTGCTTCAAGTATCTGGGTACTGATATATGCTGTTTTGTTCTCATCTCCTCTAGTCCTCCCTGCAGTGAGCAGTGTCTTGCACACGTTGACCTTTGACAGGTCTCCTTTCAGCTACTTGTAGCAGCTCGACACAGCGTTACATTAAAGAACACTGCTGCCTCAGAAACACTGTGTGATAGTTCAATGAAGAGCAGGAAAAGGCACGAGTGTTTATCAGTCTGACACACTGTCTCAAATGCTCCACTGCTGCGTGCTCATCTTGTCCTCTTTTCTCCCCTTTCATTTACATCATGTTTACTTACATTTTTACTTCCTTTGTCACTCTTTCTTTCTTTCTTTCTTTCTTTCTTTCTTTCTTTCTTTCTTTCTTTACTTCTTTCTTTACTTCTTTCTTTACTTCTTTTGTTCTGTCCTTAAATTTTGGCCATTCTCTCTCCCTTTCTTTATCTCTCTTTTTCCTTTCTAAGAAAGAAAGAAAGAAATCAACAACTCTTCTTTCACACCCCTGTGCTCTCTGCTCAGCATGGACTGGGATTGCTGTCCTGGGGCATTATAACATATTCAGCAACATGTTAGTGCCCTGTTTTATTCTCACCCCCCTACCAGCATAGCCAGTGCCCAGGATGGTATAGCGATGCCTGCTTAAATGCTACTGATATAAAAACAGTTACATATGAAGCATCCTAGTAATCTCCGTTTGTGTTGAGTTATAATAAAATGAGTCAAATATGCACCATTCTTTTGATTTTCTGTTTTTGGTAGTTTTGAAATGCTCAGCTGTGTGGAAGCTTATTTGCATGCAGTATGTCTGCCTTCTTTTTTCATCTTTCGTTACCTTTGCAGACCAGTTTGGTATATCTCTCCCCTCTTTCTCTCTCTCCCTCCCTCTCTCTCTCTCTCTCTCTCTCTTTTTACCTCCGAGCTGATCTAATGATTCATGGAGCTACATCGAGCTGCTTGTCGGAGATCAATCATCTTGGTCAGAGCGTTCTGCCGATTGTTTGAGTAGGGGGCCATTAGAGGGAACTGTTTGGAAGTGTTTTGTGAACCTAAGCTGCTTCAAAGGTCAGAGAATGAAAAAAAAAAACAGAGTCTTTCTGAAAAGTGCTGCAGTGTGTGTGTGTGTGAGAGAGAGAGAAAGAGAAAGAGAGAGAGGCCTTGTCAGCCTCGTTGTGACTCCGCTGCCCTTTGTTAGTATGAATGCTTAAACAGCTCGCCACAAGCTCAGAACCCAGGATAAATAATTTCCACTGTCTGTCATGCCGATCTGAAATATGCACGGCTACAGCTCGGGCGGAAAGATGAGACAAAAGGAGAGGAGAGGTGAGGTGAGCCGAAAAAGCTGGCATGGAGAGCGGGCGCACATAAGAAGGCTGTTTTATGTGGCTTGTCAATACCTACTAATGAGAATCTCCACTATGATTTGCATTGTACAGTCTGAATCTAACATATTGCTAACGTGCCGTAAACCTCTATGAGCGGGAAGCTCTTGAAAGTCTCAGAGTTACGTTTTCAGAAAGTTGTCAAAGCGGTTATAATTTTTCCAACTTACTCTTGTTATGTTGGAGCAGCAGTTTCATTGTTTTAAGATCTGAAAGTTTTGTTGCAGCTTAACTTTCCGTGCATTTTTATGCACGAGAGTCGACTTTAAAGATCAAATGCTCACACAGCCTGATGACCTTGCGATTGTGAAATTTGAAACCAATGTGCGTTCATAGCAGAGCCACGTTTGGCATTAAAGAGCAGCGTGCACTTTTTGAGACAAGTGGAGGAAACTTGTCCATGATTCACATGAAGTTAATGAGTGAAAATGACACAAGACTCCTAGCTGATTAAATACAGTCAGATGTTTTTGTGATGCACAGAGCCACTTGTTTTCTCTCTCCCTCTCTTTCCTAGAACAAAATAAGTGGTGTTTGTCAGCTTGGTACTCCAGAAATTAAAAAAGAATTAACTTTTTTTTTTCTTTTTTTCTGCCTCTGTGGGTGCCAAACCTCAGGAACCTGTGTTTGATTGAAGAAGGCATGGCAGAGTAGACGTCCCCCCACCCCTGAACTTGGAGTGCCCTGGTAAAAACTGAGGGGGTGGTGGCTGCAGGAAATGTTTACATGTGATAGCTGGTTTAAGACCCAGCAGTTTGCCAGTAATTGGGTAAGCTGGCACAGCAGTGAAGACCTTTTGTTGCACATTCGTCTTGAATCAAAACCACTTTTCCACACCACAAAAGGGGAGCTGAATTAAAATCAGCTGTATTTGGTTGATTTAAGACAGTTTCTATTTCATGGAACTGCATTTAAGGCAGCTGTAGCCTCACCATCGTGCGTCTGCTTGCCAGGCATCTCCACGCTGTCCAAGTCCCATTCACTAAATCATTTTAAGAGACCGAAATGTTTAAATGTCCCCTCAACAATGGAAGAGCTGTCTCATTGTCTATCAGGATTGGACAGTGTGCACAATTTATTGAAGTTCTCTATGAAATGAAGATGATCCATGCTGTTAATTATCTTATTTTCCTTTTTGGCTGGTTGCTTAAACTTAATGATGCTGCTATTTTAGACTTTTTAGTTTTTAGTTTACATTTGTTTATTTATTTATTTATTTATTGCCTCCCAGTTCTTGGGAAGAGAGAAAAGTAGGACGCTCACTTTGCAAGAATTGCACAACCCCACTTTCTTGTTTGTTATTTTTTTTTTCTTAAAGGCACAAAATATTTTAAAAATAAACAAACAAAAAAGCATTTCTCAACTGGAAGAATATTTAATTGTTTTTTGATTACTTAGGATATGGCCATGGGAATTCCTAGTTTTAAATATTTAAAGACATGCAATCCTTGCATGAAGCCATATTTCAATTGGCGGTTAACTGCATTTTTTCCGCTCTCAATAATTATTCTCTGAAAACAGTCTAAAAACATCAAATACATAAATATTTGAATTTCTGTTCAGCGGAGAGCATAAATTAGAAGGCGCTCTAGAAGGTATCCTCGGTTCTCTCAGACACACACAGACAGCAGGCACAGAGAATGGCAGAGAGGCTTTAGCCAGAGGGTGGCAGCAGTGAGTAGCCCTCGCCACAGAGGTCTGCCAGTCTGATTATAATTTATGATCCATTTCTATTATAGGTGGGGTGTGCAGAGATAGTTACAGTAATAATTATCAGAGTGAAGTGTTTCCTAGGCAACTGGAATCTTTTTTTCTCCTCCATTCATGCGGGCGTCGCAAAAAGTGAGTGGCTGTGTGTAGCATGACATGACTAGTGGGCCTGTGCTACTGGTATCACCACTTCAACTGCTGCGTGTGGTGGTTTCACTATGTTCTACTACTGCAAGCTTCAGGCTATAGTCCCTGCAGGCCAGAGTTGGACCACACACGCACTGTCTTTTTTCTCTTTATTTTCTTCTTTTTTCCCCTCCTCATTTTTCTGGCATATTTGCAAAGATTAACATTTAATATGCTTTTCATGGCATTTTGAAGTACAACACAACTATCTTGGCCAACCAATCCTTTTTTTTTTTCTCACGCTAAATGAAATAAGCAGATGATTATGGGAATTACTTTAACTAGACCGGGTTTCTTACATCCTCTAAGACTGGCGATATTGCTGTAATTTTTCTGTATTTCTCGGTTTCCTTCATGTTGGCAGTAGCAAGAGTGTTATCCCTGTCTTCACCTCAGCAACCATGTCCTCTTGGGTCCCACACAAGCAAGCCCCCTGCACAATTACAGGACAGCCCTAATTCCTTATCATAAAAATCCAATGGTGTAATGTTGGAGGAATTGCCGTGTTGAGGCCAAACAATAGGGCTCGCACACTACGCTTTGTGTCATTAAACTCAGCATGCAAGCTTTGAAGTGTCCCATAATTTGGCCATGCTGTGCTTCTTCCACATGAAGATATTGCAAAGATATGAAGAAAACGGAATGAGAGAGACATAGAGACAAATAGAGATGTAGCCATCACCTTCACCATGAACCACTTTTATGTTCACTCCTGTTAGGTGTACTACAGAGATTACTTAGACCCATTACCACAGTTATGGTTAGGCGGAGCACCAGAGCAATAGAGAAACAGTGTTCTCCTGGTACTTCATAGGCAAGTCAGACGTCTGGCTTCGAACCTGAGCAATACTCCCATTGGGGCTCTAGTGTTCGCTTTTACCACAAAAACAATACACTCAAAAGGTTTGCATCACCAGACAGCCGCTGCTTAATTTCAATCACATCATTTGAGTGGGAGGGAAGAAATCAGTTAGTGGAGAGGAAACATCATTTGAGATAAGATTATTTGAGTGGACTTTTTTGCTATTACTTTAAAGTTAAAGAGAATTAAAGGAATAGTTCACCCAAAAATAAATGTGTCATTATTTATTCACCCTCATATCATTCTAAAGGACATTTCACACCAAAAGAGATAACTATAAAGATAACCATAACAAAAACGAAATAAGCGTCCACACCAGTGGACAATATCATTCTGTTTATTTTGAGCGTGCACTACGTTTTTTTGTCGGCCGCTTTAAATGCTCGAGCGCTTTAAAGCAGGATGGAAAATTCTAAATGATATTGTTTCACTGTGTCATTATTTTTATAGTTGTGGACTCTATTCTTTTTTTAGAAAGATTTTTAGAACTATATCTTTATAGTTACAGTGCTTGGTGTATGGAATGCCTTTTAGGGTGAGTAAATGATGACACTATTTTTATATATTAAAGGGTTAGTTCACCCAAAAATGAAAATGAAGTCATTAATTACTCACCCCCATGCTGTACCAACCCCGTATGGCCTTCGTTCGTCTTCGGAACACAAATGAAGATATTTATGATTAAATCTGAGAGGTTTATGACTGCTACATAGGCTCCCTAAGGGAATGAAACTTGACGGCCCAGAAAGTCATTAAAGAAAATGTTTAAATATTCCATGTCACAACAGTGGCTCAACTATAAGTTTATCAAGCGACGAGAATACTTTTTGTGCGAAAAAACAAACAAAAATAACGACTTTATTCGACTATTCCTTTTCTTCCTTGTAGGCCTGAAACGAGACTTCAAGAGATTTCCACGACGCACGCGCGAGAATTGCGATCTCCTTCAACTACTTCAGTTAAGTTCTCGCACGTGCGCGTCGTGGAAATCTCTTGAAGTCTCGTTTCAGGCCTACAAGGAAGAAAAGGAATAGTCGAATAAAGTCGTTATTTTTGTTTGTTTTTTCGCACAAAAAGTATTCTCGTCGCTTGATAAACTTATAGCTGAGCCACTGTTGTGACATGGAATATTTAAACATTTTCTTTAATGACTCTCTGGGCCGTCAAGTTTCGTTCCCTTAGGGAGCCTATGTAGGAGTGATCCAGCTGTCACATTTAATCATAAATATCTTCATTTGTGTTCCGAAGACGAACGAAGGCCTTATGGGGTTGGTACAGCATGGGGGTGAGTAATTAATGACCTAATTTTCATTTTTGGGTGAACTAACCCTTTAAGAAACTGTCACTTAAGGGAGAAGAACCAAGTCCAGCTTAAAGGGATGGTTCACCCAAAAATTTAAATTAGCCCATGATTCACTCAAGTCATCTTAGGTGTATATTACATTCTTTTTTCAGACGAATACAATTGGAAGTTATATAAAAAAATGTCCTGGCTCTTCCAAGCTTTATAATGGCAGTGAATGGCCGTTTTTGTTTTGAAGTCAATAAAAGTGCATCTATCCATCATAAAAGTGTCCCTCACGGCTCCGGGGGGTTAATAAAGGCCTTCTGAAGCGAAGCGAGAAGTGATGCGTTTGATATTTAAAACTTTATTAAGTAAAATAACTAGCTTCCGGCCAAATTAACATACGGATTTCACTTAGTCTAAAGCACAATTTATGCGAGTAATGCGACGTACTGCTGATATTTACGTTACGCCATGACGCACTACGCTACTTCTGACGCTAGAAGTTGCGTAAGTTGAGCTTTAGGTATAAGTAGACTGCGTATGGAATGGCCGTTTGGGCTTAAGCTAGAATTTGTAACGTGTTAAATATGAATATTTTTCTTACACAAACTCATCCCTTCAATTCAGAAGGCTAGGTGATGATGGATAGATGCACTTTTATGGGCTTCAAAACAAAAACTGCCATTCACTGCCATTATAAAGCTTGGAAGAGCCAGGACATTTTTTAATATAACTCCGATTGTTTTCGTCTGAAAGAAGAATGTCATAGACCTAGGATGACTTGAGGGTCAGTAAATCATGGGCTAATTTTCATTTTTGGGTGAACTATCCCTTTAAGCTGCTAACTGTTGTGGAACATGGTAGCTGGTTTCTAGCTGGTCTAAGATGGTCATTAGGCGGCACAAGCTGCTAGACCAACAAAAAAAAAACAGCTACCCAGTGTACCCACTAGTCACCCACAGTTTTTGGAACATGGTCAACCATTTAATGACAAGGGGTATCGTGATATCAGATTTTCACTACACGAATATCATGGCCAAAAGAAACCATGATAATGATATTTATCTATAGACATGTTGCATTTTTTTTTTTTTTACTTTTGTGGGTTTTATCTTTTTTGGCCAATGGATCACACTTAATGAGTTTAGGGAGGCAGAGAGAAAGTTTGTAACTAGCTATAAAAAATGTTTGCAGTTCCTGTAGACCTGTCGATACAGAATCTAAAAGTTCTTGCACTTTTTTGGTTGCGGGTCCAGTGCCTTGCTTCCGTCTGTCATTTCCTTCATCATGATTTTTTGTGGCAGTAGTAGCTATACTAACTATGGTATTTGCATTTTTATTAACCAGCGTTAAGATGCCAGAAACTAGACTTACTGATGCTAGATTATACAATCTTATATGTGTATTATTAACACGATATCAATAATTAATTTTTTAAATAGCATGATTATTGTGAATTAACTGGTATATTGCGACACCCTTACTGACCAACTGGAAACCTGTTACTATAATATAAAATACAGGTTACACTTTGGTTGCCCCACAACTAAATAGTCCAGATCATGCGTGTTAACCATTAAAACACACATTTGGATGTAGTCTATTCTGGGACATAGTTGACCCTGGCTACAAAAGTTAATGCTAAATGAGACCTGGTTGCTGTGGTCTCCCCCATGTTGCAGCAGGGTACGTAATGGATACGTGGAAATCTTCTCCCAGAGATCTAGTGGGGACTCGGGAGGTGCGGGCTCTGTTTCACCTCCTGTCCCAGAGCAGATTTTGTGGTGATGATGATGGTGGCTGGCATTAGTGCCGCTGGGAGTTTGAAAGCGGATCTGTTACTTGTAAGGGGTTAAAAAGCTGACGGGGCGGGCTCTCAGTACCCCCAGAGTGTGTCATTGATTGAGGCACTTGGCTGATATGTCACCACCAGGCACACAGATGGATGAAAACACAAACAGTGCCGCCGTGAACACCTTAGCCGAGCCGTCGCATATGCGCATGTACGTGTGTGTTTGTGCGATTGCCTGTGAGTAGCGATAGTGTGAAAATCTCTGGATACGACGGCGTAGTGTGTTTTGTCCACATGCTTCCAATAATCTGTTCCACACGATCCTCAAGTGTCTTCCCTTCTCGTTCTCCCTCGTCCCTCCTCATTCTCTCTGTTTTGCTCTCTCTCGTTCCCTTTTCTTTTGCCTCTCTCAACCCTGAAGTGCCCTTTTTAATTGAACCGTCATCTGTCGGCTGTTTTCCCCTCTCCCCTCCTCCCTTTTCCAACATCAGTCCATCTGATGGCTTCAGCCACTCTCTCTCTCTTCCCTTCTCTCTCTCTCTCTCTCTCTCTCTCTCTCTCTCTCTCTCCTCCATCATGCCATCTGCTTACAGCCGAGTGACTGGCAAGTACTATGCCATCTCTCTCTACCTCCTTTCATCTGTCCCTCCCTCCCTCCCATCTCTGTTGGCATTGTTTGTTTGCACGGGTTGCTGTGCCTTTAAGACCGCTGCCTGCGACTCGGGCCTAATATCATTAATCTGTACAAACTTGGTGTGACAGAAGCAGGAGGCACCGCAGATTGATGACATTTTATTGTTATTGCAGTGCTACTATTAACTGTTCTGCGGTTATGCTCACATTTTTTTTCCCTCTACCTCCACACACGCCTGGCAGAGAGAGACCAGGGAAAGGGAGAGATTTGCAAATTGAACACTCTGCTGGTCTGATACAGAGAAAAACTGATTAATTTAAGTGTAAAATTGCTGTTTTGATATTATATTTCAATGCCATTTTTTTTTTGTCAATAAATGCAGCTGATTCATTGCTCTTGTTTTCTCTTAAGGCCTGTTGAAGATTACAAGTGAGACAAGTGAGAAGCACTTAATTTGCAAACAATGGGGATTCTGTTGTTCTCTTGCAATATATAGCTGTTATATACTTTTGAGAAATAAAGTATGTATATTATACTGGATGTTCATTATCATGGACTGTATAACGGTTGATGCACGGTGCAGTTTTATTGATGCACAACACCTCTTTCATTTGTACTGGCTCAAATATTACAGCCTACATATTACATCAACAGCTATATCTATTTATTACTGATGTTTTATACTGAAATTATTGCTGTTACTATATTACCACTATTACAACTGCTGTAAGCACAACTTTTGGCACTACTTAAAATCATGGATGCAACTGCGCAAAAACGCTTCAATTTGATGTTATTTTCTTCAGTGAAACACAAAATGAGATCTATAGCAAAATGTCGCTCTTTTCCGTAACAAAATTAGATGGTGAATAATCCTGCTAACTTTATAAGGGAGTAAAAAAATAGTTTAATAATAATAACTATAATAATAATTGTTATTATTATTAATAATAATAATAATAAATAATATTAGTATTGTTTTTTTCCATACATATATTTACTCTGTTAACTTTTCTTTACAAAGAAAATTGCTGGAAATTATACAAGAGATTCTAATTCATAAATGTATCAAATTCTTACTTTATTAATATATTGAAAAGAAAAAATACTATTGGTTTGCATTTTCCAATCTGTTCTGAAATTTATAGAACCTAGCATACAAGTCTTATGGGTAACTTTTATGATACTTTCATGGTGGCATTTGTTTGGAGCTTGGGTGTATCAATCACCATCCGCTTCGACATTCTGGATTTTTGTGTCTGTGTTGCATGGAAGAAATAAAATAATACAGTTCTGGAATGACATGGGGATGAGTAAATGATGAGTAAGCAAGATTCTCATTGTTTAGTATATGTTAAAGCTGTGAGCGTGACAGGACAACTCATGTTTAGTGGAAGTTCAATTAGTAAAAAAGGCTGGGCATATGTGTGTGCGTGCTTCACTGATATACCAGGGAGTGTTGGCTGTACAAGGTCAGACCCAGAGCTCATTAAGAACAGAGGAGGGGGGGTGGGGTCCCAATTCTCCCATTCTCACTAACCTTATTCTGTAATTAGCCATTGTTTCCTCTTAACACTCTGATCAGGGAGGGGAAGGACAGGAACCTATTAAAGATCAGAGCTCCCAAGCACCCGAGACATAAAGCTACAGTAGAGTACACTTTCTCATTTAGTACATGGGATATTTTCCACAGCAATACCATGTTCTGGAACACCACATCCACAGTTGGGTGATCATATTGCAAGCTCTTTTCAGGGCAAACATGTCATGTATGGCTTCCTTCATATGGCACGTTTGGTAGGTTTTAAGAGCCCATAAGATCCAGGGGCTTCAGTAAAAGTCAGCCCTGCTTGATGGGTGCACACTTTTCTTCTTCTTAACCATTCTCTCGCTTTTGTTAGATTCCATTGATACCTGCAAAAGGAGCATAACGTGTAAGTTAGTGTGCATGTTTTCTGGGTCAATAACTTTTCTTTTTTTGCCCTCTCCATTAATTTATAAAAAAATGCATAACAAATGCATTTCACACCTAACATGACTAAAACATTACTAAAACATAATTATCATTTAAATTTAAACTTTAAAATGTTTTACAAAATCATATGAAATTAACATACAATTATTATTATTATTATTATTATAACTTGGTAAATGCATTTTAGACTAGATTTTAGACAAACACAAGGAGTGAATGAGTTATTGGGTAGAATTCATTATTCGTTTTGAAGCCGTTATCCGTGCCTTTCCGAATAAGGTATTCGGCTTAGGGCATATCCCTATCTAACATCCATTAAAAGGAAAGATGTAAGGTAGAACATTATTGTTTGGTTTGTAATTTTCAGTCTGTTTTGTGGAACTTAATTACAGAACATTTATATGCTAAAAAAGGTGCTCATAAGCATTCAGGTTACAGGTCACATTAAACTTAGTTCCTTAGCTCCTCTGACAGTTATATACAGTGAGAATGCGCACAGAGCCATCTGATTCAAGTCTGTTGTGTTGGTGTATTAAGCAACCCAGGATACGAATGTGTTTGACAGCATTGCAACTTACTTTCTCACTCTCTTCCCTGCCTTAGTCTTTGTCCCACTGCAGGCTGGCGGTGGTCCATCCATCTGATGAGAACTTCCCTCCTGTCCAAATCAACCTGCCACCTGACCATCAATCAGTTCCCAACAGCTACAGCTACTTTCATTTTGTGATTTGACAATTACACAAGTTGGACAACATCACTCATATCTACCCCAGCATCAATGAGCTTCAATCTCTGCACATGAGCCACCCTTAAACCCCTTAGCAGTTACGCAGCCTAATGTCATCTTGGCTGATGTCGAGACAACATTTACCAACACGTCAGCCTGGCATCCAAAAGCGTTCGCAATGTTTCCGAAACCGTGTGACTAAATTGCTGCTAAATTGCAGCCTTCATGAGCACTATTGCATTGTGTGCTACCGTCGAGGCCTGTCTGCTAGACGAGTAAGACTTTATGAGGCTGAAACGGATGAGGAACGGGACGAGGATAGTCAGTCATGTGGGATCGGAGATGCGGTGAGAACAACGACAGGGGGACAGACTTGATGGGATTTCCGAAATCCATGTGGGCCATGATGAATGTCTGAAATTGGTTTGTCTGGAGCTTGATAAGTCATTTGTTTTCATTAGCCTGATGGTAGCCTAAGTCCATAGTGGTGGACTGATTGGTGTGTGGTTGAGGGGGCTTGGATGGAGATGAGGCCTCTCTCCTGTCCTGGTCTTCATCCCGCTCTAAGAGAATTATATCGGCTCAAGGGCCCGCACCCCTGTGGACAGCTGCTGATCAGATAGGCTTCTGACAGCAAAATATCATTCACTCCCTGTCGCCACCGCTCTCTCGTTGGAGCATGTCCATTAAATATTGACGAGTCGTTATCTCCGGGCGCTGAGGGAGACGTAAAAATAACGCAAAGAATAGAGAGGGGATGGGGAGCGGGAGATAAAGTCAGACGTGAGAGTCTCACCTTACAAGCCAAAGCGGCAATCCCTTCCACTCTACTCCGTCGACCATTTCTACTCTTAATAATTAGTCGCGTGTAAAACCGATCTCAGACTTGTCCTTAAAGTCACGCGGTAGTTAAGTACACTTGGCTCGCTTTTGCCTTTAAATGTCAGGTGCTGGTTAAAACAGACATGTCGCTTGAACTTAATGGAGGGGATTGTATGCGGAACAATAAGGTAGATGCACGGTTGCTAGGCATACTCGATTAATAGGCTCGCAGGTGGCACTTAAATGCATCTTTCAGTTGTGGATTTGTGTGTGTGTGTGTGTGCATTTTCCCTTTATTGTTCCTGAAAAGGAAAAGCCACAAACCATCTTTTTTTTTTTTTTTGTGTAGAGCCTGAAGTTTCCTTTCATAAGGTCTTGTCACCGTTCACTCAGTATAAACACACACTCGCCCTGCAGTCAAATCAGGCGGTGACATACTGCTGCTGTCACACCAAACATAGCCCAAAGCATCAGGAAATAATCCAGCAGAAGAGACACTTAAAATAAGCCTGTGGCACTACCGAGAGTAGGAGCTAGGGAATGTGTATTAGAAAGAGGGTTAAGTTGCCTGTAAACCACTTGATTCTGCGAACACAGCGTGTGTATGTTTGTCTGTTCGAGATGTCGTTTGGGGGATGGGTTCACGGTCACACATGTGACACAAACACATACAGATAGGGAGAGAAGAGCCACATGGCAGCAATGCTAGGGGGCCATATGAGGCTTTCAGGCCTTGGTTAATTGGGAGCCTTCACTATTGATTAGGAGATTAGGAGTGAGCGAGCATGGCTCCTATAAGCCAGCACACACTCAGCGGGAGGGAAAGGGTGCTGTGTGTGTGTGTGTGTGTGTGTATGTGTGTGTGTATGTGCAATGAAATGAAGCATGTCTGAAATATGCCGCTCTGTCAGTAGTGCAAACACAAGGCAGGAGAAGAGGGTTAATCGTTACCTGATCAGAAGCAAGTTGATTGATTCGGATTGTGTTCTGGTCCTGATAAAACGAGAAATTTGTCAGGTTGATTGAATTGATCTGCGGGTGCCAACTTGTCCACCGATTAAAAGGTCATTCCTCAGTTTATGTTGGCTTCAAGTAGAGGAGTTTGCCCGGCGCAGAAGGAGTTAACCTCTCTGGACATGACAGTATAAAAGCAAGCAAAATCAATAGGAGGAAAAATAGGAAAATGACATGCCCCTCCAGTTGGGAGATCTAATCTCCAATATCCATTTACAACACTAGGACTCGCTTTAGCAATTATAGGCCATCTCCACTGGCGGCCTCTCCTTTGGAGCACGGTGGAAATGCCTTTAAAATCTGCATTCAATAACGAAACAGTTTGTTTCATTCTCAAAAAGGCACATTTTCATATCGCTGAATGATTTTGATTGAACATTTCTCTTTTACAAATGTACATAGATGGTTATTTCGTTAATAAGGTTGTATTAGTTTTTAATTTATAGTTACTCAAGTTTACTATAGTTACTAGTTTTGTAGAAAACGTTTTTATTTATTTTTTCAAAAATGCTTACATTTCTGCTAATTTTTTTAATCTATATTTTACACTTCACAGTACAGTCACAGTTTTTATTCCATTGCTTTGAATTGGATAACAGCAACAATCTAAATGCAATATATATAACAAAAAATATATAACAAAAAATAAAGTAAATCAGCACTGTTTATTATTATCATTTTTATTATTATTATCATTTTCATTATTATTCATGTGCTATTATTTTATTTATTCATTTATTTATTTTGCACAGCTATTAGCTGTTCATTTGCTTGATATTATATTCAAATGTTGCCCTCTACTAGTTTAACCCCTTGCATTAATACACATTGACATGACTGCATTAAAACCATGACATTTTCCAATTGAAGAATGCAGACCCCTTCTTTTTTCCCCTTTCCCCCTTTCTTCTCTGCTCCTCCATTTCCTTCCCTCTTTTTAAAGTCCTCTTAAGGAGCGCTTTGTAGTCGCCCGTCCCGTCTTATCAGCGCTGGCATGAAGCACTTGCCTCTGTTACTGTCTTTATGTTCTGAGTGAGCTCCAGCTTTTGTGCTGTCTAATGAACTTTGACCAAAATTAGACATACTCTTCAACTTTTTAAAGCGGGCCCCCCCTGAATGGCTCTTTTGTTGTGGCAGCGGCACAGCGCTGGGCTGCTGAAGGAATGCTGGGTTTCTCACTCACTTTCCTTCTTTTTCTCCTCCTCATAGACATGAGGAATTTCGGTCTTAATCTCAGAGAGAGACAGAGAGAGAGCAGAAGGACTGGACTCCCTCAGGCACATTAGTGGACGCCTCTGCTCTCACAGATTCAGCAGTGAGACAAACCACTCTTCATTTCTCTCAATCTCCCTCTGTCCAACACTCGCTCTGTCCCCACTTCTTATGTTTCATGTCAAGTCTCTCACTTTTTCTCTCATTTTTTTGTTGTTGTTGCAGTTTTCATGTATTCAGTCTTCTCTGTGGTTTAAAAAATGGTGTTTGTTATGCGTTTCTAGTTTTTTGGATATCTGTCAGTACTCTGTATTTAGTGTGTACTGTTTATAGTTGGATTTTAATTTTTTGGTACAGCACTTTGGTCAGTCTAGTGGCTGTTTTTAAATGTGTTTTATAAATAAAATGAACTTGAACTTAAAATGAACTTGAACTTAATGCATTCAGGTCAGTGATGTGACATTTTCAAAATTTTCATTTTTACAGATATATTAAGTAATTTAAAAATGTAGTGCATAAGAACTTGAATGTACCTCTTCTATGATGAACATGTATTCAGTTTCTGAATTAAGTTGTTTTAGATTTTTCTTTTTGATCTTTTAGTTAAAATTGTTAAGGTGCAACTGTTCAGAGATACGTAATATTTCAGTAGGCTATTTTTTAACCTCAAGAAAACTTCATGATATTAGTAATCTTTAAAATATGTTTGAAAAGTTATTTTGGAAATGCAATGAATGATATAATAATGTGTTGTTTATACACTTTAATAATGTGTATCTGATTTTAAGGTTTTAAAATGTGTACACTGAAAATCTATTTAAACGTTATACTATACTTTCCAAAAGTTAATAAATACTAATTAATACTTTTATTTCGCAAGGGTACATTAAATTGTTCAAATTTATAATGTTACAAAATATTTATTTTTTTAAATAAATATATAAAAAATATATATCATGGTTTTTCATAAAAATATTAAGCAGCATTGTTTTAAAAACAGCATTGTTTTTAACATTGATAATAAAAGGACGTATGTAATAAGTAATGACTGCTGAAAGTTCAACTTCCAGCCATCGAAGGAATAAATAAAATATATTAAAATAGAAAAACAGTTAATTTAAATTGTTTTATAAAACGGATAGTTCCGGTCCTTGATTCTGATTGGTTGAGCTGCGTTCGAAGCCGTTGTAAATTACTCAACAAACATACACCTGTGACCCCATTACATTAGTATTACTGCACAAATGCCGTTTGTGATTATTTGTTGCTGCATGTGTTGCTTGGCAACCTCTTTGGAACTACATTGCTTGGCGGAGGAATAAATGTGTTATAATGTTATATTTTTTGTTGCTGGTGTTTATTTAATGAATAAAAAGCATATTAAAATGAAAATTTTTATGGAGTAACCGTTTTATAAAAGTTAAGCCCTTTGAAGTCGTTTTACAGTGAATTTAAAACAGCTAAGGGGCATTGTTAGTCACGACACAGAGCGTCTTTAACACTTCACAATATTACTGTTTTTGATCAAATTAATGGACCCTGGTAAGCATAAGACTTATTTCAAAAACATTAGAAATTACCATTAAAACTTACCTTTGAATGTAATGTTAGGATAATATTATATTACTTGATAGGTACTTAACTTCAAACATTTTCTAAAGACTTTTTTTACATTTTTAAAAAAATTGCACAAGTATGCATACTTGCTTGTTTTTTTTAAATCTGGACTTTAAAAAAAATCTACTTGTCATCATGTCACATCCTTATTTTCCATTGACCATTTCACTCTCCTTCTGTCTCTCCCTCTTTTTCTCTGACACTGGTGGGGGATTATAAATCAAGGTAATCGGGGCCTGTTTAACCTCCGCTAGGATGTCGTCACCAACCGAGTCCTCATGCTGTTTTACGTTTCCGCTCTCCTCTCATCTGCCTACCCATGTCACTGCGCTACTTTATTGCCCCTCATGCTGCTTTTCTGCCTCTACGCCGTGAGTGTGTGTGTGTGCGTGTGTATATATGTGTGTCTCACATGCTCACTGTCACACTCCTGATCTTTACAACGCTCCCAATGCGCTTGACACAAGACTGTTTGGTAAGGTGGCAAGGGAGTGTAGGCTTACAGCATTTAAACCACATTTTCACTTATACGCACACACACACACACACACATACATTCATAGTTGTTTGTGCTCCAATTACATATTTATGTTAGTCAAGCTGAGCAGAAGGCAAAGCGGAAGCACGTCAGTAAGTTTAGCAGGTGGGGGCCGATTGGTATCAACTCCCAGAGGCTGAGAGAAGATAGACACATAGACTGAACCTTTTCCTCGCGCTAGAATACACACACACCTCTCAACTTACACCTCTAGCGCTTCCGCTACGGAGAGAGAGAGCAGAAAGGGGAAGGAGACAAGTCGAAGCGGCCTAGTCTTCTCAGAGGCAGAGTGAATGTGTACATTGAGTGCTGAAAGTGGAATGAGATAGATGATGAATTTGCTTGATTCATTAGCATGATGAATGAGCAAGTGTTATCAGGCAGAGAGCAGAATCAGAGGCTGACTGATGTGTGTGTTAGGGATGCTAGAAAGAGAGTCAGGCCCTCAGGTCGTTGACATTTAGAAACCCCAGAGACCGGGCTGCCCTAGAGCCCAAAACACAGCGCGGGGAGTCAAACTCATATGCACACACATCATCCCGACTTTACGACACGACTTTATCAGGGGATCCAGTTTTTAACATCATTCATACGTAATTTAATAGGGAAAAAATATGCTTCTAAATTAGGGGTTTTCAAACTGGGGTTGGGGGACCCCCAGGGGGCCGCAAGGGAATGCTAAGGGGTCCATGGAAAAGTTTAGAGAAAATTAAAAAAAAAAATTAAAGTAAATAAAAAAATTAACAAAAAAAACACAACAAGATTAAAGTAAGTAAATTGTTTTAAATAATACATCAACAGTGTAGTTCTATAGTGACTAGAAATTGCATGACATTTTAAATTTCTATTTCATTATCTTACACATTTTTATTTGCCCATTCACTCACCCACTGTCTCTCCCATTTTTTCTCTGTTGGAGGATTATAAATCAAAGTAATCTGGGAGTGTTTAATTTCCGTGGAAAAGTTGAGAGAAAAAAAACAAACAAAAAAAAAAAACATTAAACTAACTAAATAATAAAAATTTAATTGATAATATATCAACAACATAGTACTACAGTAAGTAAAAACAAACAAACAAAATCAATAATGTAACAAAAGAATGTCTCTGAGGGGAACGAGACACCACATCATGGCTTGACACTATGGAAAACACTTTGCGTGAACCGTTGTCTGAAGTGCGTTTACACACGGCAATCTGCGATTGGCTGAGGGTGATGACGACATGCCAGAGTGCCACCAGATTCTTATTGTCGGAAGCAGGCGTGGCCAGGGTCATGGCAGGCCAATGAGGCAGCTCGTTCACCTGAAGAAGACGTGTAGACGTGGCTGGTGGCATGGCAGGCTGACACTGTGTTTCGCTCCCCTGAAGAAGACACGTAGGCATGGCCGGGGGCATGGCAGGCCGACGCAGCAGCTTGTTCCCCTCTAAGGGAACCATGTTACATACATAACCTGAGACGTTCCCTTTCTAATGGAACTCAACGCTGCATCATGGCTTGATGTTATGGTGACTTTAAAGGGGAACTTGGCAACTCTAGCCATTTCTTCGCTGATTTTCACTTTTGTTGTCACATGTTTTCTCATCGAGCTCCCCCTACAGCTGTGGGGCGTATATTTCACAACACTGTCATAAAAAAAACTCACTTGCGGCACCCTCCTCCCGTTTCTACTGCTGCTCATGTGCATTTGTTATTATCGGAGCCGGCCAACTTTATCGTGTGGAGCTATGTCTACCGAGGTGGGTAGTACATCATACTAGAGGTCTGCGCGGGACTGTTTTTCAAGTCCCGCTCCCGCCAGCTCCTGCTGGGGTTATATCCGCACCCACCCGTTCCCGTTTTATACACTCTTTGTTTACCCGCTGTCTGATTAGAATAATTTTCTTCCCGACCCGACCATCCCGCTAAATTTAGATCTCGTTTCCAGAATTTCACGTTTACATTTCCACGGAGAAAATAAAAATGTAATCTGCACAAAAATAGTATTTATTATTTTATTCGTCTTGTCAAGATACAAAATTTAACATTTTGCTGCCAACACAGTAGGGGAAAAAAATAAATAAAAATTTACAAAAATTGAAGCCTATTTTTATTCGTATTGTCAAAATACAAAATTCGTAACATGTCAACACAGGAAAAGTGTCAGAGAAAGAAAAAAATACGACGTGTCATTCATTACAAGTAAAATATGTAGTCCTTCCATCGCGAAACGAAATCACTTTTTAACCGAACAATTTAACATCCCAGAGAAGAATGTGCCGACGTCGATTTCAACGTCTCTCCTACAAAAGTAAATATATTCAACAATAACTAATAATAAATTAACATCTCAAAATTGTAGGCAATATATGAAATGAACGAAAACGGTTTACTTACTTGGCAAAATCAGCTTTTTCCAAACTATTTTAAATATCCATGTAAGAAAAGAATGTCACTGACTGATGACGGTTTCAATACTGAACGTCTTTCCTCCAAAATCCGACCGCAAAGGCTTAATGCTCTCTCGGAAGGTGTACTCGTGGCCGGCCTATACCGGGTGCTCGATAAGATTAAGATTAAGTAAAGCGAAGATATGCTGTTCTGAAAGGACGTCGGGAACGTGATACTGAATGACCGACCGCTCCCGTTCAAATTACACCAGAGTTACCGACTGCTACCGTGTTTTAGTCGGAAATTTAATCCCGCGGCGCAAAATATATATAGACTTCAAGAGATTTCCACGACGCGCACGCGCGAGAACTTAACTGAAGTAGTTGAAGGAGATCGCAATTCTCGCGCATGCGTCGTGGAAATCTCTTGAAGTCTCGTTTCAGGCCTACAAGGAAGAAAAGGAATAGTCGAATAAAGTCGTTATTTTTGTTTTATTTCCGCACAAAAAGTATTCTCGTCGCTTGATAAACTTATAGTTGAGCCACTGTTGTGACATGGAATATTTTAACATTTTCTTTAATGACTTTCTGGGCCGTCCGGTGTCATTCCCTTAGGGAGCCTATGTAGCAGTCATAAACCTCTCAGATTTAATCATAAATATCTTCATTTGTGTTCCGAAGACGAACGAAGGCCTTACGGGGTTTTGGTACAGCATGGGGGTGAGTAATTAATGACTTAATTTTCATTTTTGGGTGAACTAACCCTTTAAGTGTGATTACATGTAAATTGCGATTTATTGTGCAGCCCTACTCCTCACCCATACAGATTACACACGTTGTGTGAGTCGTTGCCCGTAATGTATCGCGGACACGCACCTGCACACGTACATGCACATTATTTCCTGACATGGTGGAATTTAACTCCTATCTTTTTCAAACACACAAATCAGCAAACACGTGCCCAAACATGCTACTTCTGAAAACAAATAAGCTGTCGACTGGCTGGCATGGCGTCTATTTATGGTTTCGGTGCCGTACTATGCTATTTCAATATTTTGCTATATCATCACACTCAGCCAATCGCTGATTGGCGTGTGTAAACACATGCTTTAGACACGACTCACTCAAAGCGTTCCTAAAGCATCAAGCCATGACACTTCGAGACGAGTTCCACTCTAATGGGAACAAATATGTTCCAAATAATATTTTACATAATTATAATATTAATTCTAATTTGGGTATTAGTATAAATTGGTTCTTTATTCATGGAAATATAGCTGCCTTTTAAATTTAAATCAAAAGTTCGAAAACTTCATAATAACAATAAAAAATCCTTAAGAGCATCTTAAGCAGTTATAAATGAGCGTAATGTGCTGTTTATGGCCTGGTGCCATTTTTTTGAGAGCATTGAATACAATTAAGAGAAAAATAATCTATGTTTCAATGACTCTTGGCTTTTCACATTGTTGTTATTAGTGTCAGATTTATTGTTTTCTTATTTGAAAAATGTTCGGAGTTGCTTGTGGTCACTGGCTACTAATATTAAAAATGATAAGATGTACTTATGTCCTCCATTAAGTGTTGAAGCTCTGTTGTTGCATATGTCTCAATCTCCTCCTCTTGCAGCTGATCGGTACTCTACAGAAAAGCACATGTTTTTTTTAGACTGTCGCTTGTCATCTTTACCGCTAATTATATAGAGAAGTATGGAGATTTGGATCATTAGCAATGCTAATAGTAGCATCCAGTGAAACAGACACACCTGGATTGGGGTGAGACAGCTGGGGTAGGTATGGATTATAGACACAGGTGCACTATTCAACAAGCCAGCCAGTGCCAGCTTTAGACGAATGTTAAAGTATGTACTTTAAACTAAACAAAGATGCTAAAACTGGTCCCTTTTCACGCCCAGGGTGAAGTTCAAAGTTCTCAGAGGGGTTATCACTGGATTTTAATACATATTCAGTTATGCGTTTATAATTGTTCTGATTGAGTTTGATAGGACTTTTTGATTTTTAAATAAGCTGCATCCAGCTAATTTATAAAAAAAAAAATGTATTCTTGTGTAATCTATTTTTGCTCAGATCTTGATACATCCACGTAAACAGCAAAAATTTTCATCTCATTTGGTACACTAAATTTGATATGTATACCACTGTTCAAAAGTTTGAGGTCAGTAAAAAAGGTCAGTTTTTTTGTTGTTGTAAATAATAAGACATCTTTATTGAACACCAAATTATTATACATACAAATTTCTGAAGGATCGTGTGACACTGAAAACTGTTAAATGGTAGTCTATTTAAACCACATTTAACGTGTTAAACTGAAACTTTTAAATGGTAGTGAATATGATATTTGGTCTAATCTAAACACTCATATCTGGTTATCATCTCTATTATGCACTTCTTTTTTTGCAGGACAGATACAAAAATCTGGTCTGAAATCATCACTTGGATGCTAGCGGGATTTGAGTGGGTCTGAGTCACAGAGAAATGCAAAGATTTACATTGTAGTATATTATTATTATTATTATTACAAAAAAGCTTAAACATTAGTATTAGAGATAGTTGTACTGTTTAATTTAATTATTATTATTATTTGCATTTTTGTAATATTTATTGACATGTTAGAACAAGAAAATGCAAAATAAATATTCAGTGTCATTCATATTAAAAACATATAAGTGCAAAACTAATGACGCTAGATAGTGCTGCATTAGAGATAGTTTTGCAATTCCTTTTTTTTTTGCACTTGTTCTTAGAAATATCATAATATGTTGGTGTCTGCAAAAGATTACACAAGAAAGTGCAAACTAATTTTATATTTGGTGACATTTATGTTAAACACTATTTCTACTAAAAAGCTATCTAATGACAATGGATATAGTGCTACCAAAGATACAGTTTTACAATTTAATTAAATGTTGTTATGCATGTGTTATGTTTTTTTAATATAATATTTCTAAGAACAAAAAGCTAAATGTTTCAATATTTGGTGATATTAGTGTTAAACACTTGTGAGTATTGGTACTAAAAAGCAAACTAATGACACTAGTGCTGTATTCGAGATATAGTTGTACAATATATATTTTTCTGTGCATTTGTGTAATGTATTTGTTAACATCTTATGATATTTCTAAGAACAAGAAAATGCTAAATAATTTAATATTTGGTGACATTAATGTTAAACACTTGTGAGTATTGCTACTAAGAGGCTAACTAATGACACTACATAGTGCTGTTGTCAGCCTAGTTCGTCTTGGCGGGATATTAATGCAAACACAGTCGGTTATATCTTAAGTGAATGTACACAGTAGGGAAATGAAATCGCGTACACGTCAAAATATATGATCTGTGCATTAGGCTTTAGCATAAATGCAGGCAAAGTGAATTGTGACAGTTTTTTTACCTCTTGCAGAGAGGCAGTTTGACAAACAACAGGTCTCAGAGGAGTTGCAAATGGCAAGCTGTGGTACACATGCAGGCCCTACCTGCACAAGTGGCTGGGTAGAGATTCCTTTGACTAGTAGCAGGGCACATCCAGTGTCTGCTTACAGTAATGGCTCTTTTATGGTGGCAGGATGCTGGCTGCAGCAGTCAGGGCCAGGGGCACTCTCTCTCTCTCTCTCTCTCTCTCTCTCTCTATCTCTCTATCTCTCTCTTTTTCTCCTTCAATGATAAATGGTCCTATCGCTGGTTTAAATTATTTCCTACAGATCTCATTTAGGGCCTTGAAGAAGAGATCCACCCTGTTTATTCATTTCACATTTGCACCCTGCTTCAATATCTTTGTCTATGCCTGCAAAGAATCCCCCCCCCCCCCCCCCCCCCCCCCACCCCCATTCTCAAGAAAAGGAGGGGAAAAAAGCAATTTGCCCAATGTACATAAAATGATGCTCTCACAGTTTTGATAACCTGCATAAATTATAAAGCGTAATTAAATATTATACCCTGTGAGTTGCCAAGGAGAAAGACAGAATGAGGGAGAGACAGATAGAAAGAGAAGACGAATGGAGGAAAAACGGGAGGTTAGAAAAAAAGGAAGGGGAAAAAGAGGAGAGAGAGAGACAGCTGTGTGTTGTGTCTTCAAATAATTGTTCTTATTGATTCTTCCTTAAGGTGAAATGGTTTAAATATAACAATAGCAAGGAAGGTAAGGGCCGATATCAGAGCGTGGCGCCGTGGTTTTGTTTGGCTCACATAAATCAGAGGGGCTTTTGGCATTGTGAGATTGCCGCAGAGGTGGCCCATATATTTAAATGGAGTATTAAAAATTTAAATTGTTCAGCACATGGAAGGCGTGGATATGTCTCTTGCGAGCACGCGATTGACCCAAAAATATATTCAAATTACCACAGCTAAACAGCATCTGCTCCACCCAGTGTGTGTGTGTGTGTGTGTGTGCTTACGTGTGTTTGTGTTTTGTTTGTGTGTGGGAAAGAGAGCGTGAATGAACTCTTTAAGTGTAAAAAAACCCCCATATCCTGAGCTCAGCAAAGAAGAATCACTGATTCAGAGATATGTTCTGGTGACTTTTCAGTTCTGTCTAAGATTACAGGCTGCAGGGAGGCGACCTACAAGTTGTTGTTGCGGTAGATTACACCTTATGAAGGAAGTGAGTGAGTCTTCTATGAACAATGCACATTATACAACCTATTTTAGTCTTTATGATAGCTCAACTGGGATAGCATGGCGCTAGCAATGCAGAGGTTGTGGGTTTGATTCCTAGGGAACATGTGCTGACAAAATATATACCTTGTAAGTTGCTTTGTATACCGTTTAAACGTTTGGGGTCAGTAAGATTTTTTAAAAATAAATTAATACTTTTATTCGGTAAGGATTCATTAAGTTGATCAAAAGTGACTTTTAAAACCATAAACAATCTATTTAACATAAATGCTGTTCTTTTGAACTTTTTATTCTATTAATATTTCCCAATATTACTGTTTTAACTGTATTTGATCAAGTAAATGCAGCCTTGGTGAGCATAAGATAATTCAAAAACGTATATATTTTTTAAATTGTACCAACCCCTAACTTGTGTCTGCCAGCTGGTAAATGTAAAAGTATGAGCCTGGCTCATAAATATTAATTGGGTGATGTAACATTAGCCTAATAGTCGTAACTGATTTGCTGAAAAGCAGGTACAGTATGTGGCTATATTATAATTGCTGATAACATTGACTGCTGATGCAAACATTTGGCAGAGGATTTTATCTGGCAAAACTAAACTTCAAATAATTATTATTGCCCAAAAAGTGGAGTTAGAAATGTCTAAGCATTACTAACTTAGTCCCATAGCACCGCACCAATCTGAGGTGGCATTAATAGCTGGTTGGAGTAAAGAAAGATGACATGGTTCTCTCTCTGTGTATCGTCCTCGGCTCCTGCTAGCGATCTCCTGCCATCATGGTTTCCCACATTTAACACCCGGCTCACAAGCCAGGATGTGTGGGTGTCAATCCACGTCACTGTGTGAGAGTATCTGTTTTCTGTAAGGGTGATGTGGGGAAAAGCAGTGAGTAACAGTGCGTAATATGGTTTTGTAGATGCATGAATCTGCTCCGTGGGTGTGTGTGACAAAAGATGTCCAGACGTGTTTACAGTGTGCCTCAAAAATATGTTTGCCATTAGAGGACGCTTTATCTTTGGGTGAAATGATTTAAAAACTGTAAGCCTGTAAAATGAAAATTACTCTCAATGAAATCATCATTTACTCACCATCATGTCTTGCCAAATTAATATGACTGCCCTCCGTCAGATGAACAAAAAATTGTCCTATATTCTAAAACTTTGCTTTGAATGAGGACTTGTCTAAAATGCAAGTTGTTCTTCACTAAGAAATAGCATTTTCATGGAACAGAAAATCATATGGGTTTATAGAGCCCTATAAAATCCGTTTTATTTTTTTTCCCAAATTCCATTTTATTTTTTCCCAAATTCCGTTTTTTTCCGTTTTAATTATTGCGAATTCCGTTTTTTTCCGTTTTAATTATTGCAAATTCTGTTTTTTTCATTTTAATTTTGGGGAATTCATTTTTTTTACCCTTTACTGTTATTTTAGTTGTAAAAAGAGTGTGCCTTTAATGTTAATGATTAAAATGTACACAAATAAAATAGAAATGACCTTAAATTTATTGAGGTAACAGACATTTACTCTTACTTTTCAGCACAAATACTGCATGATGCAACATAACACTGCACTCTAAGTACTTCAAGTAACAACAAAATATGGTTATGAGCTTTAAACTGACAGAGAGACGGAGGGAGAGCAGGTAAAGGAAATGCAACTGATGGCATGCGCTGCGTGTTTTAAATAGCATTAAACAAAATGAACGAAACGCAATATGTGGCGGCCGGTGTTGATTCTGTGGCGCAAGTCCACGAATTAATCTATGTATGGGAAACACTTTATTAAAGTCACGTGCGAACTGCTCGTCTTGGGTACAGAGGGCTTAGCGTCGAGTTTCTTAACTTTTTCGCCGACGAAAGCAGAGCCGTGGAGAGCCGCTTCGCCATGCTTTCATTGTTTTGATGCCGTCATTGGAGCTGAAATGACGGGAGGGGTTGTGTCGCCCAGATTTGCTTCCCCCCTCTCTGCATTTTCCCCATACATATGTTCTTCTCTCACACAAAAACAGAATTTCATTCCAAATATGTAAAATTCCCCGAAATTCCGCGTTAACACTAGATTCAGCGTTAATTGGCCAATTCCGCGATTCTGTCCGCGATTCCATGAACGCCGAAATTATAGGTCCCTAGGTTTAGGACAACAGGAGGATGAGTAAATGATGTCATGTCTCATTTGTCAGAACACATGTGCTAACTGGCGCTTGGCCTCCGATTTAACACTATTATTTTAAGTTTAATTTCAACTCGTAGAGTTCAATTACAGTCAGCTACATCCGTCAGATGTGTAACCATTCAACTAGAGAAGCACTAAGGTGCTTTCAAAAGGGTTTTTATTACTTAAGTATATTTAGTCTGTGGCATATAGTTCTTCGTTACAATAATATGTTTAAGACAGTCCACAATTAATGGAACACACCATAATCATACTTGTACAGTGTTCTCATTGGGTCAGCTGTGTATGACTCGAGAATTAGAAAATGCTGGGCAGTCTGGTTGAGGAACAACCACTCCCTGAGAAGACAAAGGACCTTTCTTGAAATTAACATTTGAACTCTCTCTTGTGAAATTAGCATATCCATTCAAGAAGCAAGTCTCACCTCAGCATCATCCTAATCTACATCTCTTTCCCTTGACCCCCCATTCCTTCTCTCTCTCATGCTGAGATCACCTGCAATTCATCCAGAAATCTATATTGTTTAATGTGAACAATTATCATACAACACTATACATGTTTGGTATCAATTGGAATGTCTCAGTGCGACTGTTACAAAGGTCTCATCCCCAAAGAAGTAAAGCAAAAGGTTATAATGTTTTTAAGAGTTTAGAGATTTCTTGCTTGCAGAGGAGGGTGGGTCCTCCAGGCAAATGGCATCCTGCCCTCAAAAGGTGTAAACTCTGAATGGAAATTCCCAATGTTAGCAAATGTTTCCATGTGAAAGAAGTTTCTGCCTCAGTCTAAATACTTAAAGAAATGCAACAAGAGGCTCAGGGCAATTTGTAATAAGATCTGCCCATTATATATTTCTTGAGTCAGGTCCATCTTTTACTCTTTATCTCTGAGCATTTGATGTTATTTTATTGATTATCTTTGAACTGATTATGAAATTGGCATGATACATTTACCTGACATAATAAATTCTTACGTTTGAATTTGTTCTGAATTACTCTGAAAATATTTACTTTAGTAGATTACCGTTGTATCAATTGTTACCGCAAATATGCTTCAGATTAGTAACGGTCTAGATTCCAGTTTTGAGTGGGGTATAGGGCATACCAACTGCTATTTTAGAGTTCCCGCTAACATTTGGCACTAATTCAAGTGTACTCGGTTGTAAAGGCTAAAAGGGAATTTCGGTTTAGGACAGCAAACTGCTGATCGACCAACCTAAATAGGGTGAGTCTTACCTCTGTTTAATGTGATGTTACTTTAGTCAAGTGTATGTGGGAAACCATGGCATGACCAAACCAAAGCTACTATCAGAGAAGTATATTGGTCGGCTTATATCTGTAGTAGTGGTCGTGACCTCTGTCTAAAGAAAACGTTACTTTAATTCAAGTGCATACAACCGAGGGGGCTATACAAAAATATCTTTGATTGTGTAAGCGTGAATGTGACTGTCTAAGTTATTAGCCAATTACGTCTGTTTAGTGACCTGAAGCTGGCGAGTTTGTGATCGTGGGCCTGCATAATATATTAACAGCCTAACGATTAATAAGAGTAAAGAGTTAAATAGAACAATCAAATGTATTGCTAAACTATTATATAAATGACCAATAACAAATTGGCATTCCAACCTAAATTTGAGGTCGTGATAAAATGGAGTCATATAAAAGCTTAATTGGAATCAAATTACTTTGCCACGCGGAAAAGACAGTAACACGCAGAGACCTTCACCTGTTTATCGGAAACTGTCGTTGGACCGATTGGGCAGGCCTTACAACAGCTGTTGCACAAGACATTAATTCCATGATTTTAATTGTGGTGCAGGTATGACGTCACTTTGTAGGCCAATCGGCAGTTAGCATCACACTGGTTCCCTCGACAAAAACCTAATATGATTTTCCCTAAAAGGATTATCACTAAAAACAAGCTGTGATTAACATAAGTTTATGATACTTGCATGTTTTGTCCATCAAGATAATTTTCACAGATGAACACAACTTGTATAAATTCTGAAGCCTAAATGCAGTCGCCAGAAGTAAAAAGCTAAAGGTAGACTATAAACGAACTACGCCACGGTCCCACGACTTCAATGTCACCATCACTAAGCTCCCCACAACTCTGTCCGTTTTTATCTAAAAACATTTTCCCAGAACGTTTGAGTTAGAATAGTTTATAAGAGCACAATTATATGCACGATGAGTCTGTAAAAGAGGACTGATCTACGGCATGATGACGTTTAATGTCCCCAACAGTCTTTAGTCCCATTTAGCCACTTGTTAGCAACCGCATTTTTCAAGACACATAACAGCTTAAAAAAAATCATGAGTGGGGTAATACTGATGTATTTTATGCTGTAGAATAAAACGTGAAAGGGTCTTGAGCTTGTCTTCACCACAGACCTTATTTCAGCTATTCCAAAACCCCATTCAAAAAACCCATTGACTTCAGGACGATGGAACCGGAAGTGCTAAAATGCTAACTCGCTTCCTTGTTTTGGCCTAAAAAGTGATGTCATACCGGCACCACTCTATAGAATGTATAGAAATGAATACTACTATTTAGCAAGGGTACATTAAATTGATCAAAAGTGTTTGTAAAAACTTTTATAATGTTACAAAATAATTCTATTTCAAATAAATGCAATTGTTTTAACTTTGTATTCATCAAAGAATCCTGAAAAAATATTAAGCAGCACATGTTTTCAACATTGATGATGATAATAATAGTAAATGTTTCCTGAGCAGCAAATTAGCATATTTGAATGATTTCTGATGGATCATGTGACACTGAAGCATAAGAGATGTCTTTTAAAAACAAGAAAACCTTTATCAACCCCAAATTTTAGAATTGTACTGTAGTCCCCCCCCCCCCCCCCCCCCCCCCCCCATCCTTTTTACAATATATATAATTTTTTTTTTCTTTAGACTAGGGCTGACTTCTAATAGTCGAGGATTCGACGATTCGATTTGGAGAGGTCTGATTCGACTATGAACCTCATAGTCGAATAGTAGGGAAGTGTTATGTAACCAATAGGGGTGTGACAGTTATTATATAACCGTGAGACCGACGGTTATAGTTGAACACCATCATTAGAACCCTATAACCGCCAAAACCGTGCTATTAAAATATTTTTACAAACATTTTTTATCATAGAGAATGTTTAAATACTAATATCATCTTACGAGGGAAACGGAGGCGGAGTTAGTGGTGCGATCGGAGGCTGCTACTGCTGGAGATGATTCGGGAGAGGTCTGTGCCCCTTTACCGATCAGAGCGCGCGCTGATACGGAGTAAAGCCTTGTTTATACTCGACGCGTCCGCACGAGCGGTGCGCAAGACCAGCAAGACCCCATTTCGCTTGGCTCTGTGCACGGCTTTTTTTGTAACAGCGCGCGCGACGCCGCGTCCGAGGATGACTTCAAGCCGAATCTGCCCGAGCATGTAGGCTACGTCTCACCGCACCGGCACGCAGTTTGCGCGTCTAAATTGCAAAGTTCATTGCACAGTTTTTTTGTTAAGGTTTTGTTTACTGTGTGTGATTTATTTAAAACAAAGCACGTTTTGGCACGTTGTTGTTTTTGAAGCCAATTTGTTCTTATTTTATGTGAACTTTTCTGATGTTTGATATATGTGTGATATATGTTTTCTTCATCTGGCTTTAAATGAATAAAAGGTATTTGTTACATGTTTTTCTTTTAGTTTTTTTAGCTCTTTTGTTTGAAATGGAAAATAATCTAGCTGCTATCTAAAAAAAAAAGAAAAGAAAAAAAAAAGGTTCGACCATCAGTCGACTACGTCAAAATCTAACGAATCAGATTCGACTATGAAAATCCTTAGTCGAAAACAGCCCTACTTTATACTATGTAATATGCAAGTGCTCATAACTTCTTTTAACCAAAGCAAATTCACACAAGGCAATGCCATAGAAAAGCTGATGATAGTCTCCTGTCTTCTGTGCGTTTATTCAAATTTTACAGACGGGGGACTTTTTCCAGTTCAGCACCTCAAAACACTCCAGTGTGAGAAAAACACATTATGCCCGTGTTATTATACAATTCATCACCAATAATAGATTTGTTTACGGGGCCCTGACGCAATACGCTCACAGCGCTGCTTTTCCAAAATAATAATGATAATAGTAATAACCCAAATGTTTGGGAGAGGCATGGGGAGAGCATGTGCGTTCACTGAGGGGGGTTGGGGGAGGAGTGGGTTGGTGGAGAGAAGAAGGTACTGGGACATTTTCAAAAGAGTGTTTAGAGAGCAGCTCTAGTGAGGCCTGATATGTGTGTTTAGCATAGTGATTAAATAATGTAGGCCAGTAACGGTTGTAGATCCAAACACCACTGGACTATCACTATCATGCCCTTGAGAAGGCATTAAATATCAGTTGTTACATGTAGACTGTTCCTGTAATGGACTCTTTTCACATTTCCGAGGTTCTCAGCGGTGAATGGAAGACGACAGCAAATATATTTTTTATGGTTGCATTTGCTCTAAAAGCAAAAGAAAAATCTGTGATAGCTTTTCCATGACTATCAAGAAGTGGGGGAAAATATAGAGAGAAGAGAGAAAGGTATCAAATTTGTCATCACCCCCTCAATCGTTGTATTAGAAATACACTTGCAACAGTGTTAATTAGTTTTTTTGGCATTAACTTCCAAGGTAATATAACACAAAGGATTGCGCTATAACTGTATATATATATACTGTGTGTATATATATATATATATATATATATATATATATATATATATATATATATATATATATATATATATATATATATATTAAAAGCTTTACTAGATTTGCAATATTGATAACTGTGGAAAGGTGTCATCACAGTCCATGAAAAGGGTCCATATGTGTTCATTTTAAACAGTTTTTAACTGTTGTTTGTCTTCTGGTGAAAATGTCCTAAATGTAATCACTATTTTATGATGTCATGTTCATTCATTTCAATATTTATAATGTTTTTACTAGGGCTGTCAGTTAAACGCGTTATTAACGGCGTTAACGCAAACCCATTTTAACGGCGTTAATTTTTTTATCGCGCGATTAACGGTCTTTTTGGCCTAGCAAACTTTGTAGTTTTTTTTCACATGCTTTTGCACCAGGACACGGCATGGACGTTTTGAAAGCGCAAGCGGATCTTGCTAGACCGGAAACAAAACAACAGGCACGCTGCACACTGGTCGCACGCACTTGTTTGGACTCGAATCTCTCTGCTCGCGCGCGGAATATAATGTGCCGAGCACGAATCTCTCTGCTCGTGTCGCGCGCTCTCAGATACACGCTGCTCTTGTAAGAATTTTCTCTGGGCTCGCTCAGAGAATATGCCTGCACTTAAAACGTGTTCAGTGCAATCGCGAATCTCTCCTCTTCCCCAGCTAACAATTTTAGGTTATAAGAACGTTTTCATAACATTCCCATTAAGTTATAAAAACGTTATTTCTGAATGTTATAGGAACGTTCAAAACGTCAAGTTTTGAGTGGATGACGAGCGTGAGACGCCGAAATGGATGCCAATAAGATTCTGAATGGAACGTTTACTTTTAAAAAGTTGCCAAATGGTTCCATTGACGAGACCAAAGTGATCTGTGTGTGTTGTCGTTGTGAACTGAGCTATCATCTAGAGGTCGACCGATTCATCGGTTTTGCCGATTAATCGGCACCGATAGTTGATTGGTGGAACTATCCTTATCGGCAAAAATCCACACCGATAGTTTTTCCGGGTTGCGTCCGTTGCTGGAGCGGCTGAGAAGTGCGCGCTGTCATTACACAGCACGAGAGCGCTGGGAAGAGACTGCTGGCATTATACAGAGCGAGAGCGGCCTCTAGAGGACAAATAACAAGCTATCACTGGCTGAGTTGTTTACGTTAACACGTGAGGCAGCGCGCAGCACGGAGCGAACACGCAGCACAGAGAGCGCTGACACTTCAGACGCACATTTAAAACAACCGACAGCGAAACGGTATGAATACAGAACACTAAAGTACATATTGCCATATCATTATAAAGTAATTCATTTGTTGACTAGATGCTGCATCAGCAGAGAAAGAACAGTAGTTTGCCGTCGAGGCTGTGAGGACTGTAACATTATACCTCAGTCAAGCGGTTTAAACAATTGTGACAAAAACACACGCAGACCTGACCCAAATGTTTTATGGCGCAATTGTTACCATCTATTTGCATGATTATATATCCGGCTGGTCACTTTTATGCATTCATTAGCGACGAAATTGCATATTTAAAATTAGTGACGTGATTGCTTTCTCGGCATTGATATGTTCATGCAGCCGACAGAAACAAACAAAACAGAAACGCGTTCGATTTAAGATCTTTTTAATCACTACAATACATCTTGTTATTTTGATTAGATAATCATCAAGTGTTCTAAAATAGAAGCAAATAAAGTGAGAGACTATAGGCTATATTACGTATACGTAATAGGTCTTTATTACATTTTAATGGCCATCTTTAAGAACGACTCTTTGTAATTATATGAAATGGTAACACTTTACAATAAGATTCCTTTTTAGCATGAACGTATATTGCATAATGCATATAGTTCATGAAAGCTAGCTAATACATCCCTGTTTACAAATGGGACTTGCAAAGTGTTACCTATGAAATGTATGTATGTTTCTAGGTTATAGCTAACGAAACCTGTAATATTTTAGTGTTTAAATTATTTTCTGTATAGAGTTTTAATATATTCATATTTATATATTTATTTAATTTAGCACATTTCAGTTCAGCACTGTTTTATTGTGAGTGTGATGTTTGATTTTAATCCAGTATCCATTAAAAAAACTATCGGTTGAATTATCGGTTATCGGCATGTTCGGTCAAACCTAAATATCGGTATCGGTAAAATCCACTATCGGTCGACCTCTACTATCATCATCGCAGCACTTCCAGTCTGAAATACTACTTGATGATGGCCAAACACACACACACACACACAGATGATGCAAATTCTCCACCCACTCGTCAATATCAGGACCTCGTCAGTATTTCTTTCACCCTTTTATTGATGGACAGTGTTACATTGTGTGAGAGATTATTTGCTCCAAGTAAGAATGTTTTAGTGTGAAATTGAACACAATATATGCCAATGTTGTTTTCAATAAAAAACATTTGCACAAAGCAAGCCGATCCACTTTTCCATGTTGATAAGAGCATTAAAATGAGAAAAAATAATGGGACAAAAATAAATCAAGAGACATTTAGATTAGATAAAAATGTGCGATTAAATGCGATTAATCGCGAGTTAACTATGACATTAATGCGATTAATCGCGATTAAATATTTTAATCGTTTGACAGCACTAGTTTTTACTATTATGTGTGCGTGTGTGTGTATATGTATAACTTTTTAAATATAAATTCTTTCTGCAATTGTCTTCTAAAAACATAGTTAGTGCAATTTATTGCACTGTTACCATTTTCTCATCAAACGAGCATGGCACAATTTTTTTTGCCACCAAACATTTACAGCAATTTTGTTGATGAGGTTAACAATGAATATGCACATTGGACATCGCTCTGGATACAAGCATCTGCTAAATGATTAGTTCCTGTTGGTCATTTGGTTGGCTTTGAGAGTTGACAGTCAGAAGTGCACACAGACACACATACACACATTTCTACTTGTGCACATTAAATACAGTTTATCTTGCATGCTTTCAGTTGCGTAAAAAAAGACCAGTCAAACCACACACACACACTTCCACACAAAGCTCCTTGGAGGAGACTCTGGCAGTGATATGAATCTCTTAAAACCCTCCCTTGGTCTTTTGTCTCTGTTGAATAAATCAGCGCTTTAGCCTGACTTTAGCAGTTTAGCGGCGGGTAATTTCAGCACATTCGCCCCTCCTGCTCTCCTCCGAGGCCTTAAATGAGTTCTCAAGCTGCCGTTGAACATAGCATAGCGTGTTTAAAAGATCACAGAGCGATTAGCTACTCCTCTGTGCTCATGTCTAAGAGCGCTCGCCCGTGCCTTTAAACAGACTCCACTCATTCCTGAAATCCTGCAGCACTGTACCACTCTAACTGCCCTGTACTGCCTCACAGGGAAGATATAGCTTTCCCCATGAGCCTCTGTGTGTGAGAGATTGTTAAAACAGCCCGTCTCCACTGTGTGTTGACAGACGTGTAAGAGCTCTTGTAGCTCTGCCGTCAGTTTTGAAGGCTTGCCTCAGTGACATAATCAGCTATGACAAGCTCATCAACTCAGAACTCCACCTGCTGCTCACACACACACACACACACACACACACACACTCACACACACACACACACAGACCACATGTGCATGTGGATGGATTGGCCAACAGTATCTTCCTTTGCAGAGTGAAAATATGGAATTATAGACATGACAGTGAGGTTTAGATACAGGGCAGAGCAAATTGCAAATATATTGTTATATAAAACAAACCTTTTTCCAGTGGAACAATCATATATTCATATGTGTATAAACATTTATAGGTTATTATTATTATTTCAGTCTTTGAGGTTTAAATACATTTATTTATTTGTTTGTTTATTTGTTTATTTATTGATTTATTTATTGATTTATTCATTTTTGTAATACACCAGTGATACTATGGATCTTTGATGTAAGATAAAGAGGAGCTTTTACATTTTGATAAAAAAAAAAAAAGTTTTGAGTGACATGAGGGTGGGTAGATGATTTTCTATATAAAGCAAATGTTCTACAGAAGGTGTGACTCAATTGGATGGACCAAATTTAGACATGTGAATGTTCTGCCACAGCAAGAAAAAATGTTTTACATTTATTAAAGACATAATTATTTATTACATTTTAAAATGTATAATTGTCTCCTTTTTTAGAGGTGTCATTAAAAATCCACTTTGCTCAAAAATCTGAAGGAGCTGTTTACCTTTTTATTTTTTACATGGTCACATTTGTATCACCTAGTGGCAGTTAACACAGTGTCACACATTTGATTTCAAGGTGCACTCAGTAATTAGTTTTTTTTTTTCTTTATTACACAAAGAAATGAAAAGAAAAAAATAAGAAAAAATTGAAGTGAATTACATTCACATGAGATGAAGACTGTCAAATCCATAGATTCACAAAAACAAGGAGTGGGTCACCTCATGGGCGCTGACATGCTGAAATCACAGCTAAATACTCCTTGGTTTATCTCTGTAATCACGCTTGTTTGTGGACAGTTTCACTGACTGAATACATTAATTATGGCTCACTGCAAATAGAGCATTTCTTTATTGTCATTGGAAGCATGATCCTTCATTCACAACGTTAGGTCAGTACAAGGCCGAGACAACTGTCATATCGGCCAGCGCAACATAAACAAAAATTGACCAAATATGCATCTTTACGATATATCTGTAGACCATTTTAGGATGTTTGCTGATAATCTGTCTAACGTTTGCCCCTAATCTCTGTAACTCATTGAAGCCACATTCAAAAGCCATTATATCTAAGTGAAGGTCTTTTGATGCCATCGTTTTCCCTTCAGTGACACATTTACTGTGCTTTGATGTTTGTTTAGGACACCGTTTGTGTTATATTATTACTTCCTCCACATTATCACCGTCCCATTCATAAATGTTTCCTCTGTAAGTCAGAGGGAAGCACACTTGTCTCTTGGTGTGTTTTGCTGTGTTTGACAGCCACACTCAGCTCATTCACTCTCTGTAACCTGATTTCACGGCTGCAAGTACACCATGCCCTGCGGCCTGAAGGGAGCTCTCACCTGTGTGAGAAAGAGCGATGAGTCCACACATTTGATGTGGTGTAATGATGGCTGTGGCAGAACGTACTGTAGCAGGAGTGTGTGTGTGTGTGTGTTTGTGTGCGGCCACCATATGTGGCCAGGTGCTTTTCCCGATGCCACCTGTCCTCAGCATTACCATAATCAATTTAACAGGACAGATTAATAATCAAATATTTAGATGATGATTGCTTTTGGACTTAAGCTAATCTCTTAATGCCAGTGACCGTCCTATTCTGTTTTATCAGCCTGGTGCCGTGGCTGTCACACACGTGTGTAAGTACAAATCACTTTTGAGGTAGTCTTTAAATCGTATGTGCTTGTGTGTCTGTATTCTTTTGGCAGTATACCACAAGTCGAATTGCTTTCCTTTTTCTTTTTCACAGCCCTTAGGTGCGTGCGTGTGTGCATGTTTTGTGCGAATTTGTATAAATCTCTCAGAGCACATGAGTTATGCTTATGAATGCAAAAACAGCTCATTGACTCTGAATTGTTTTCTTAGCAGTTTGGTTAGGAATATAAATAGCATTGCATCTATAGCAGACCACGAACCGCTATTCATTTAGACTTGTGTGTTTTTGTTTGCACATATGTGAAGGAGTTAAACGGAGGAGCTAAGAGAGAGAGACATCTCTTAGCGAGGCATTATCAAATGTTTTCACTTGAGAAATCCAATGCGCCTTTCAGCTTTGAGTGGAAAAGAACATGTTCTGACTCTCACCCTGCCCTCTGGAATTAGTCAAAAGACCATTTTTAGTAATAAATTATGCATTGAAACAAAGAGATAGCCTCTTTTTTTGTTCCCTGTGCGCACGGGCCGCCTTGGCAAATGCCTTTAAAAAAATCTTTAAAATTGTCCATTCAACTCAAACTTACTGAGTGTAGCAAAAATGTCAAAGGCATAAAGTCAGCGAAGATTGAATAAAATAATGGGAGGAGACAGATTAGTCATGCAGAGAGCCCACACAGTCTTTCAGGCCAGCACAATACCACTTTTTATAAGCGCTCTATCTACACAATGGCGCCGTTCAATATATTGAGGATGATACATGGTCAGACGTGTAATCTCCCTTTGATTCCTTGCACTCATTCATTCTGGAACCTTTTCAGGACTGACACTGATGAGCTCCAGGCTCCTGCGGCTCTCCACACAGCCGGCAACCTTCTTTAAGAGTTCATTATGTAGGAACATGGAGGATAGGTGTCTTCCTCCTCGACCCCTCCTTTCGCCGGGCTACTATCTGATGCCGTGCCGTTCCCTCGTCATTCGTCGTGGACGTTAACGACGGGCCCGTCGGTGGATCGTCGGCGGTGACGGAATATTAGGTGCCACAGGCTTTTGGGTGAAGATGGAGTAAGCGAACACTCCACTCAGAATAACACGAATCAATCAATCCAACCCGGCCTTCGAAATATTCCAAGATGGAGTCATTTCATACATGACGGAGCTCAGACGGAAGACCGACGGGCGCATTGATTACATATGGGGGATCGTTCATGCCCTATACATACCCGTTCCGGCTAAACGTTTACCATGTGTGTGTGTGTCTCGTGGCGTTCGGATGATGGAGGAGGGGGAGGAGTGAATCAGTTTCCCTGGGAGACAGTGGGCTGAATTACTGACGGGTTTGTGCACCACTTAACCTAATCTAGCATATGATTATGAGACTCAGTCAGGGGCGCCTCCCTCATACGCTTCAGTGCCAGCCTCCTTCTGCCTGCCGGGCGTGGCATACACACACACACACACACACACACACACACACACACACACACACACACACACTCTTCCTAAAAATAAACCTCACCTCCTGTACAAGCGGCAGTGTTTGAGCCTACCTGACCAGAGTGAATGAGGGCAGCTAAACATTATGACTGCCTTGTGTCCTGCAATAATTGATTCCCTCACCCCGCACATGCATATATATATATATATATATATATATATATATATATATATATATATATATATATATATATATATATATATATATATATATATATATATATATACACACATATATATACATGCATACACACACACACACACACACACATGCGCACACTGCCATTTACTTCCTCCGCGCTGTTCATTTTACAAATTCTATAACCTTTTAGAATTTCTTTCTGTGGAGAAGATTGCTGCCTGGCCTCAGATTCATTATGGTGATTGAATCCTCTTCAATAGAAAACTGTTTAAAGAAGAGAGAGAGAGAGAGAGGGAGAGAGAGAGAGAGAGAGAGAGAGAGAGAGAGAGAGAGAGAGAGAGAGAGAGAGTCTGAGGTGAAGAATGAAGGTAACATGGGTTAAAAGCTTGTCTGGGTGACATAATTCACCTCCACTGAGGCAAACAATCACATCGTATTGTGACCTTCATATGATAGAAAAAAAAGGGCACTTTTTTTCTGCCTCCCTCTATCATCTCTCACCCATCCCTTCATCTTCCACCGTTTTTTTGTCTTTGGCATCACGGGCTATTTTGGATTACAGATTAAATATCTAATTACGATCACTTTGCGGTGAGGAATATACTGTAGCGTAAGCCCTCGCTTTAATCATGAACGCAGTTTAAAATCACCCTTGTGTACAATGGGAGATGATATACATACTGTATATAATTCTCTCTCCTCCTCTACCCTCCCTCTCTTTCCCTCCACTTTCCTTTTTTACACTCATAGCACCTGGACCTACACTATTCATCATGTGGATGACTCCGAACATGAATTCGTTTTCTTTTTTTATGTCAGAGATGAGAGGGCCAGATGGTATAAAATAAAAAAGGCGAAAAAGGGAAAAAAAAAGTGGGGAGTGAGAAAGAAAGAATCGAGGACATAGTCTGCACTCTATGTTATCGTAGAGGCACATGCTAGCGTGGGATTAGGCTGGATTTTTAATGCTGTTACGTTCTGAATTATAGCTTTTCACATGCCCTCCTTTGTCATTTCTTTATACTTCAAACAAGAAATGGTCCAATTCTAATTAGTCGATATAATTGCTGCTGGATGAAGCGCCACCAATCGGACCCCAAACTCCTGCAAGGTGGAGTGGTTTTGTTCTTCTCTCGTCTTTTCAATGACGGTCTGTTTTTCCCCCTCTCCTCTCTCATTTTTCCCATCTTTTTGTGTTCTTTTTTCCCTTCTTTTTTTGAAAAAAGCCCTCTTGAGAGGTCTTGAGGTTACTGTCACGTTATTAGTGCATCACTTGTAGGCAATTACAAGCCCCTCCACATCAATGTACCTGCCGCACAGCTTACTTTATGAGGGACAAGTGCCGACATGACCGATCTGTTTTTCGCCATGATTGTGTTGTTCAAAGTCTTATCATTTTAGATTTGTATATTTCTGTCTCCATTTTAAAAAATAACTCTTGTGATCATGAAAGTTTGCATTTTTAGGGCTCGAGCACCGAAGGTGCAGGCCGTAGAGGTATGCAGTGGAGGTGCTAAAGCCCAATTGTTTTTGGCATGTTTTTTTTCACTGTTATTTTTAACTATTTTTCACTCCTTTCGAGAACTCACCTGTTTTTTAAATGTTTCATGAAACTTTGCAGACACATCAGACCTGCAAAAAATTTAAAAGTTATGCAGTGGTTGGGCTTGGTCGAGGGGCTGTATAGCACCCCCAAATGCAGGCAAAGGATGGTCAGGATAAAGTTATTCCGATGTGCACGAAATTTGGTATGGTCATTGATGACATCATACAGGACAAAGTTCACTTGGTTTTGTCTGACTCCACCCAACAGGAAGTCAGCCATCTTGGACGGAATGTGTGATTTTTACATTTTCCCGCACTGTTTTGATGGTCTTTCCATGGGTAAAAAACTCATGAAAGTTAACAGAAAAATTTGTCTTAGGACAGCTTTTGATTTGATACTGCAATTCTCGAGAGACGTGCCTCATCGGCTCCACAGCGCCACCTAGTTCGAAAATGCATATTTGGTCCCTTTGGAATGCATGAAAACTCACAATATTTTGTCACTCATAGAAGCTTAGCAACATTTAGCAATTCTTTGGTCATTAGTTTTGGGTGTGGCCAGTGGATTCCATAGTGCCCCCTAACATTTTCAAATGTATTTATCGCTTTGATTGCCACAGATTTTGTCTGATATTCACAAATTTTGGTAGGAACATTGACTACGTTTACAAGGAGCCAATAACCAGTTCAAAACCGTAATATTAGCAATAACCTGGTCGCGCACGGCCATGTAAACACCAGCAAAAACCGAATATGCTCATATTCCGTTTTTTAAAAACCCGAATATGATCCCTGGGTTACCCCTTTTCTAACCCGAATATTTGGTCATGTAAACGCGTATCGGCATATCCCCATCAAAAGGAATATTGACTACATTTACAAGCTGTCAATATTCGGGTTATGGTCGGGTTAAGGTCACAATTCGGGTTTCTGAAACATTCCGAATAACCCATTTACATGCGTGAGCAGAGAGTGTTACTCCTGTATACATGGAATTTGTAATCAATTGGCAATATCCCGTTGTAAACGGCGACGCCCAGTTAGCGTCTGGACATACGGACAACCTTAAGACGCAATATGCTTCATTTCCGATTCTTCTTCCTGTATCCAAAGACAACAACATCAACAACAGCAGCAGGCGGATAATGAATAGTTCGGGGCAGATAGCGATCACCTTTGTTTGCGCTTTGGTGCTGGTACTTTGGTACTGGTCCAAAAGTATGGTGCAGTGCTGCATCTCGCCATGTTTACCTCTACTTCTTGTTTACTTCCAGTATACTGCACGCGGGTTTGGCGCATACAAGAAGTTCCTCTACTCAAAAAACCTATGGCGCTTTTCCACTGCATGGTATGGTACGGCACGGTTCGGTACGGCACTCTTTGGCGCTTTTCCACTGCATGGTACGGTACGGTACGGTACAGCTCGCTTCGGCTCGCTTTAAATGGTACCACCTCTGTCGAGGTTCCAAGCGTACCGTACCGATACTAAAATGTGACGTGAACAGACTGCAGATCACTGATTGGTCAGACAGAATCGTCACTACCAGCGTCATTGTATTTGCGAGACATCAAACCCGCTAGATTTAAATAAACAGTAACAGCCACCACTGTAGCACCTGTTTTAAAACTATTGCTTGACTTGCTTGAAGAAATATATTCTGGCTATATATATCTATATCTATATATATATATATATATATATATATATATATATATATATATATATATATATATATATATATATATATAGCCAGAATTTTATATATACAGGCCTATTCTGGTGGGTGTGGTTATGCGGTGACGACTCATGTAACATGTAAGGGTGGCGCTGCCAATAAAGCACCTAAAAGCTGTCACAAAGAACTGGCAAAAGTAATGATTATGAATATGTAAAATATAGCAAGGAGATATTTTAATTGTTTATTAATAAACAAGTGTTTTCTTTGTCGGCTAAGATGAAGTTGACGATGCTGACTCGCGATCTTCAGTAGCCTAGTGAATGCGCCAGAGAGATATGCACATTTCATAAGGATTACATAAGAGCACTATCAGTCTGTAGACTGTTTTCTTTCGTTTTGAATTGTTCTGTTTAAAGGTGCATTGCGCACGTCTCTGAATTTTTGCAGAACTATGCCCCCTCTGGGGACAAGCAAAACTGCCTTACTGTCTTTGTCTTACGTGAGGTTTGCGTTGGGGTTTGGAATGAACTACAAGCCGGTGTCTTTGAACCCATCTTCTACTTTTGTCGAAAGTTGACTAAAGTTTTGTCGCTCGAGTTGTCTTTGCTGATACGGAGAATGGCGGCGAATACACAAACCTGCCAGACATAGCCAGGTGAGCGTGAACGCGCATGACGTCACGCCCAGTCAGGGATTCCGGCCCGAATCCCTCTTATTTATTTTACTGTACAGGATTATAGAGGCAATCACAGTTATCAGAGAAGGGCTCATTCAGCCCATCAGGCATTTGTTTAAGCATGTATGGGTTAGAAAAACGGGTATTTTTAACATGAAATGTTGTGCAATGCACCTTTAAAAGTAGACATGTGAGGCAAGTAGGCTACCTTATGTGCTGAGTTTCGGTTCATTTATGAGACAAGCTCCAGTTCACGCGCCGGCGCCTCCGTTTCCTATCTATCGTCTGCTATATTTACTTCTTATTTATTAAATCCAGGCAATTGGTTGATGAAACATTGATTAAAATTAAGATACAATTAATACAAAACGAAATTCAGGTTAAAGAAAGGTTTTGCGCTTTCTGTTTGATGTCTCTGTGAAAGTTTTAAAGCATCTTTTAGTGCCGCTTTCAGAGCTCTCGCGTCCGTAATGGAGAACACGTCCGTAACATTATTTTTTTCCTCATAAATGTGAACACGAAAAATAAAATGAATATTTTATGTACTGTGGAGACTGAGAGCCAACCCTTCTTCATCCGGTGGGTAGTATTACTTTGGTTTGCGCAGTGTAATTCACATAATCACTAAAAAATATTTTGCCTCCTAAAGTTTTATTTTTTATTTTTTAAGCAATCAGAAATCTGAGGGCACTGCTATAATCCCACCCACTTTGAAGCGGTACTAACTGCAGTGGAAAAGCAAACCGAGCCAAAGCGAACCAAGCCGTTCCGTGCTGAGCCGAGTCGTACCACGCAGTGGAAAAGCGAAGCGAGCCGAACCGTGCCGCGCCGAGCCGAACCGTACCAGCAGTGGAAAAGCGCCACAAGATTCCTTGCGAATAGAACATTCGCAGAACACAAATCAATGTTCCTTTTGATGGGGATATGCTGATACGCGTTTACATGACCAAATATTCGGGTTAGAAAAAGGGTAACCCAGGGATCATATTCGGGTTTTTAAAAACCGGAATATGAGCATATTCGGGTTTTTGCCGGTGTTTACATGGCCGTGCGCGACCGGGTTATTGATAATATTCCGGTTTTGAAACGGGTTATTGGCTGCTTGTAAATGTAGTCATTGATATGTGTTCTACGCATTTTCTATTCGCAAGGAATCTTGGTCTTTTGAGTCGAGGAACTTCTTGTATGCGCCAGCTGGCTCACGTGCAGTATACCGGAAGTAAACAAGAAGTAGAGGTAAACATGGCGAGATGCAGCACTGCACCATACTTTTGGACCAGTGCCAAAGTACCAGCACCAAAGCGCAAAGAAAGGCGATCGCTATCTGCCCCGAACTATTCATTATCCGCCTGCTGCTGCTGTTTTTGTTGTTTTTGGATACAGGAAGAAGAATCGGAAATCGGAAGAATCTTAAGGTTGTCTGTGCGTCCAGGCGCTAACCGCGCGTCACCGTTTACAATGGGATATTGCCAATCGATTACAAATTACATGTATACAGGAGTAACTCTCTCTGCTCACGCATGTAAATGGGTTGTTCGGAATGTTTCAGAAACCCGAATAGTTACCTTAACCCGACCATAACCCGAATATTGACAGCTTGTAAACGTAGTCATTGTCCTCAACATGCCAAAGATACTTCCTAATGCTATGTTCACACCGGACGCGAATAGCGCGTCAGGCGCGAGTGATTTCAATGTTAAGTCAATGCAAAGACGTGTTACGCGCGTAAAAAATTCCTGCGGCGCGAATGAGGCGTAGAGCGCAGCGCGGTAGACGCGAATACGCCTCATTCGCGCGTCAAGTTCGCGCGAATTGAGCATCTGCCGCGTTAAGCGCGTTACGCACGAATGATTTAGTTAGTGCTATTTGTGCATTCACGCGTTTGAAGCGAATTCGCGCCTGCCGCCCGAGTTGAAAAATCTGAACTTTGGCGTCAATTCGCGCCGCGTTAACCAATCAGGAGCTTAGCTGCTTGCTGCTGTCACGTGGTGAAATGTCTGGATGCCTCAATACATTATTTTGTAATATGACTAAATGCCTGCGTGTGGTTCTAATGCACAACAAAGCAAATATTTTATCACTTAAAACTTTATTTTAATATACGAGACATGTTCATTTTGTATTGAATGTTATTTATTCCATATCTAGATTATATGAAATATTATGATGTAAAGACAACCAACATATATGTGCTTAAGTTCGTGTCTGGACGTAATAGAGAAAAAAATCATAGGACAGGTTAATACTGTAACTTTTGGAGGCTGGCTCTATTTATCATCAAAACAAAAATAAATGACAGATTAGGTGGATGAGGGCGAGGGTGATCCTCGCTCCGATGCGGGACAACAGTCATCAAGCTGGGCACGGGACAGGCGGAAGTACCGCTGACAGTGGCCGTCATCCAGGCGCAGCTCCTGGAGCGAGCAAATGTGAAACTCGCCGAACTGGGAACGCCTCCGGAGGGTCTCGTGGACCCAAATACGGCGCGTAAATTTCGCTTCAAACTTTTGTTTTTTACGCGCGTCAATTTCGCTCTTGACGCGCGAATGGATTCAATGTGGTCAAGCGTATAACTAGACGCGGTAGGCGCGAATTTGACTCGCTATTCGCGTCCGGTGTGAACGTAGCATAATAACTTTCATTAGCTCTGCCCAACAGGAAGTCAGCCATTTTGGATTGTTTGAAAATGACATGCTGTGGATTTAGAAAAACTCTTCTTAGGGGATTTATGTTAGTGGCACCAAACTTAAGTAAAATCATGCCAAGACACTGAAGATGCTGAATTGCGAAGATATTTTTGATATCTCGAACAGTGTTGCCATGGCGATGCTACAAAGAAACATAAAAAATGGGAAACACGGAGTGTCTCACATCGTCTGCTTGCTTCATTTGATTTACTTCAGATTGGACAAATATATTTGGCTTTGTGGGCCGATCACATTGATGTGGCTAGTGTGTGTCATGGTTGTTGTGCCACCAACTGGCATAAGGAAGTACGGTATTTTTAACAAATTTTGAAATATCCCCTTTTACTCTTTCCCTAAATTTCCCTATAATTATGTCAAATAAAGTGCTGAATTCAAATTATTAAAGGATTTTTTATATCTTAAATACTGTTGCTATGGCAACTCATTAAACATTATTATCTTTTTTATGTTTAGTCATGTCTTTTTGAGGTACTTGCCATGTAATTTTTGTGATCTTTAGCACACTCATCAGAGTCATCTCCTATTATGGCGTGGCAAAGGTTCATCCATGGACGTGTAGATGGGGCTCTATAGCGCCATCTAGAAAATGGGCATGTTTAGGGAACTCAGTTGCACATCTCTTTTCAGCTACAGTCACCAAGCTTTGCACATATATAAATATCATCAAGCCGGGCAATTTTAACACCACAGACATTAACTCCGCCTAACAGGATGTCGGCCATTTTTTATTTTTGTAAAATCATGCCAAGACACTGAAGTCACTAAATTGGAAAATTATTTTTGATATCCTGAAAAGTGTCGCCATGGTAATACAATAAAGTAACGTAAAAACCTTAAACAGGAAGTGTCTCATATCTACATTGTGTGATTTAGCCTACATTAAACACAAACGTTTGTCATTTTAGGCTGATCACATTGTTGCTATTGTGGATCATGGATGTAGCACCACCAACTGGAAGCATAAAGTGTTGCATTTACAACAGTCTTGTAATTTACATTTACATTTACACAAATAGCGAAAACGGGGGTTGCACATTATTTTAATGTGTCCGTTTTACAGTGTAATTATACATTTAAGTACTGAGTAATATTAATTAACTTCATGCATTTACTAGAGGTTTAGGGTAGGATTAGGGTTTGGATAGGGTTAGTTTCATGTAATTATGCCTAATTTATTGTTATTACTATAGTAAATACATTTAACATTCATAACAAGGACACATTAAAATGAAAGTGTTTCCAAAACGTTTAACATTTACGGCATACCTGCACTATTAATCGTTAAAAGATCACAATTTACACAGCCACAAATTTCTTAATTAACAAACATTCAGCAATCTATAACCCTTTGACATGTATGATCACAGCTTCCTCTTTTCCAATGGTTCGCTTTCTCGAATAATAAACTGCGGCGTCGGATGTTCGATAGCAGTATATCGCTGGTCATGTATTTCAAACTTCGTTTTACCCCTAAGCGGCAAACGAAAAAGAACTTCGCCATGAGTATATGGGGGCCTTAATGTTAACTGCCGGTACTCATTCCGTATTTACTGGAAAGGCATTGAAACTGAAACCGTGAATTCACTCTCCCGCACAGAGTTTTATAAGTAACCCCCTTTCATGTGGTGGAAACGCGTGGAAAGTTGGAGAATATGCCCAAAACCTGAACTTGTACAATGTTGGTGGAAAATGCTGTTGTGTATGAATGAAACAGCTTCACATGAGCCATTCATTTACATGATTCATTCAGGAACGAATCAAGTCTCTGTCTTGTGAGACATCAGTAATGTTTAATTTTTTCTTCTTCTTGTGTTTCTCAATTAGTAGGTCTGGCATAATACCTTGATACGGTGCAAGCTGGATATTTTATACAAATTTTTCATTTATATTTTTGATTTCCATGTTTCCATATTTTGATTCATATACTTTATACTTAGAATGTAAGCAAAGAACATTGTCAAAACCTCTATTTAATGTTATGTTGTTTTGTTTAATAGCCTAATGTTCAGATTTTGTAAATCACTGAAATAAACATGTTATCTTTATCAGAAGAAAAAACACACAAAAAACGTCTTGGGTTATGACTATAACCCTTGTTCCCTGAGAAGGGAACGAAACACTGCGTCGATGAAATCGACACTTTGGGGATGCTCCCTTACCGTGCGCCTCTGAAGTATGAATGAAACTATTCCAATCCTGATTGGTGTTGCGTCATGACGTAACATGTGACGGCATAACCGGATGCATAAAAGCGACACCGGAACAAACACAAACTAGCCTAGCGATGAAGCAAGCCGCTCTCAGGCCTCAAGGGGCGTGGTAGAACGACGCAGTGTCTCGTTCCCTTCTCAGGGAACAAGGGTTATAGTCATAACCCAAGACGTTCCCTTTCGAGGGAACTCAACACTGCGTTGATGAAATCGACACTTTGGGGAACGAATGCCCACTAGGCCACGCACCGAATAGGCCTGTCCTGGAGTGAAACTGTCTAGGCACTCAGCAAGGACTGAGCACGTGTGCACCTGGCGTACTAGGAAGATGGAGACTGTAGAACCTAATAAAAGTATGTGGAGTAGCCCAACCGGCTGCCTCACAGATCTCCTGTAGAGGTACTCCCGAAAGAAGGGCCCTAGAAGAGGCCACGCCTCTAGTTGAGTGAGCCCTTACGGCTAAAGGTGAAGGCAAGTTGCGCATCTTGTAAGCCTCAGTAATAGCCTGAACAATCCAATTACTGATAGTTTGCTTGGACGCCGGGAGTCCCTTTTTAGGTGACCCAAAACATACTAATAACTGGTCCCACCTTCTCCAAGAAGAGGACCTCTCAAGGTACACGCTCAAAGCTCTGACGGGGCAGAGCAAATGAAGCTTCTCTTCTTCTGCCGACACATGAGGTGGAGGATGGAATGCCTGAAGGACTGTAGACCGAGCCGTATTCGATGGAACTTTAGGCACGTAGCCCGGACTCGGATGCAAAAAAAGCTTTTACTCTGCCAGGGGCAAACTCCAAGCAAGCGGGTGTTACTGCCAGGGCTTGGAGATCTCCCACCCTCTTAAGTGAGGTAATAGCTAAGAGAAAAAACATTTTCAGCGTTAAGTCCTTAGGCGAAGCCGACTGTAGAGGTTCGAAGGGGGCCAGGGACAACCCTTCCAGAACTATTGCTAGGTCCCAGGCAGGAACCCTGGACCTGGTTGCCGGTCTCATCCTCAAAGTACCACGGAGAAAACGAATGACCAATTGATGCCTCCCCAGAGGCCCATCACTTAAAGGTGAGTGGAAAGCTGCAATGGCAGCCACGTACACCTTAAGCGTGGAAGGGGAGAGACCTGCAGAGAAACGATCTTGAAGGAACTCCAGAACTGAAGCCACCGGGCAGTTAACTGGGTCCAATTCATGTTCTCTACACCAAGTGACAAATACATTCCACTTGAGGCCATATAATCTCCTAGTAGATGGAGCCCTAGAGCTAAGTATGGTTTCGACTACTCCAGCTAATAGACCAGCATTTAGGTACTGAACCCCCTCAGAGGCCAGACCCACAGCTTCCACAGCTCTGGGTGAGGGTGAAAGATTGCGCCCTCCGCCTGGGACAACAGATCCCTCCTCAGAGGAATCTGCCATGGCGGAGCTATCAGGAGTGATATTATGTCCCAAAACCATACTCGGGTCGGCCACCTCGGGGCAACCAGAAGTAGACTGATGCCCTCTTGACGGACCCTCTCCAGGACTCCCGGGAGCAGAGTGATCAGGGGAAATGCGTACAGGCGAAGCCTCGGCCAGGCCTGTACCATGGCATCCAACCCCAGTGGGGCTGGATGTTTGAGGGAGAACCAACGTGGACAGTGGGACGTCTCGACGCAAATAGATCCACTTCCATCAGTCCAAATCTCTCCCATATTAACTTCACCACCTCTGGGTGAAGTCTCCATTCCCCGGGCCTCAGCCCCTGCCTCGACAGGATGTCTGCTCCCTGATTCTGAACTCCCGGAATATACATTGCTCTGATAGAGAGTATTTTCCCCTGGGACCAAAGAATAATCTGATGCGCCAGTCTGCACAGAGGGCGCGATCTGAGTCCCCCTTGTCGGTTCAGATAAGCCACCACAGACGTATTGTCTGATCGTACTAAGACATGGTGACCTTTGATGTCTGGGAGGAAGCCCTGAACACAGCCATCATCTCTAGGCAGTTTATATGCCAAGAATGATGATGGTCCTGCCACAGACCCCTGGCAAAGCGGCCGTCCATGACCGCGCCCCAGCCAGTGAGGGAGGCGTCTGTCCAAACGGTTTTCCGGCGACATGACACTCCCAACACTGGCCCTTGGGATAAGAACCAAGGTTTCTTCCAAATTTGTAGAGAACGAAGGCATCTGCGCGTTACTCTGATCATACGGAACGGATTCCCCTTGGGTGAAAACCCCTTGGTTTTTAACCACCACTGAAGGGGCCTCATGTGTAGAAGGCCCAAAGGAATGATGTTGGATGCCGCTACCATGAGGCCCAGCATTCTTTGAAATTGCTTTACAGTGATGGCCTGGCCCAGCTTCAACCCGGATACCATCGCCAGAATTGACTCGATACGTGCGGGAGACATTCGTGCCTGCATCGTAATCGAGTTCCACACGACTCCCAAAAACGTCGTGCACTGGGATGGTTCTAGCACACTCTTCTTTGTATTGAGTCTTAATCCCAATTTCTGAATGTGGCCAAGGACGACATCTCGATGCCGAACTGCCATTTCTCGAGACTGAGCCAGAATGAGCCAGTCGTCGAGATAATTCAATATACGAATGCCTTGAAGTCTCAGTGGAGAAAGGGCTACATCCATACATTTGGTGAATGTGCGGGGAGAGAGTGCTAGGCCGAACGGAAGAACCCGATATTGGTAAGCTTCGCCCCCGAAAGCGAACCTCAGGTATCTCCTGTGACATGGAAGGATGGAGATGTGAAAATAGGCGTCTTTTAGATCTATCGTGACAAACCAGTCCTCGGATCTGATCCGACTCACGATTGCAGGAACGGTTAACATTTTGAACCTGAACCTCCTCAGAGATCGGTTCAAAACCCTGAGATCTAGAATTGGCCTTAACCCCCCATCCTTCTTTGGAACTATAAAGTAACGGCTGTAAAACCCGGACCCCCTGTCTAGAGGATGAACACGTTCTATAGCTTCCTTTAGCTTCCTTTAACTGCAGTCTGTACCCTGATTCTATTATATGCAGGACCCACGCAGATATGTTGGGAAGATGATACCATGCCTCTACAAAATCTACTAGGGGTACCAGCCTCTCGAGACTGGCCTCTGGTGTTTTTCGAGCATCTTTCTCGACTCCCTGAAGCGGAATACCAGCAGGCTGCAGTCAATACGGTTCTTGTGACCATAATTGATGCTTTCTTTTTGCTAAAACATTTTCGCTGGAAAGAGATGCGGCCCGAAGCGTCGTTGACGGTGGGCAACACACATCGCTTTCTAGAGGGCTCCGCTGCGAGAACAACCTCGGTTGCCCTGCAGCGGAGGGGACAGCCCTCAGAGGTCTTACCACTTCGGTTAGGACCTCTTCCCCGAAGCCCTCCTAGCCTGAATGACATCCCTCAGGTCGCCCTTCTGGCTGGAGGACTTCGACTTCTGAGAGCGTTTCCTCTGTTGCCAAGCTCCAGGAGGAGGGGCTCTAGAGGAAACGCTCTCTCTCTGCTCTGCTCGGTGTGAGGAGCTGGCTGATGGCTGGGGCTGATCTCTAGATTTTTGTCATTTTAATTGGCAGAAATTAGAGTTACAGGGAGAAGAGGAATGAATGGGATCATGAAAAATCCCATTGCTTGCATGAGCACTTTGGCTTAATATGTGAAAGTATGTGTGCAAACTGCTAGGCCACAGCTCCGGGGTAAACTTCTAAGCCCCACATATTTTTGCAGGGATGCACTGAAATTTCGGGTACCCAAAATTTTAGGCAGAAACAGCTATTTTCGGTTTCGGGCTGAAATGGTTTTGGAGGGGTGAAATCAGTTACCTAAACAGACGTTTATTTAGTCCTTCTCTGATTTCACATTTTGACTGTGTTCAGCATCTATTTTGTGCACAACAGGGATAAACTACAACAGGTTAGACATGTTGATTTTAGGGATGCACGATATAGGATTTTGGCCGATATTCGATATGCCGATATTTTCAAACTAATTTTGCCCGATGCCGATATATTTGTATTTTTTTTAAGTGCAATAAAAGCTTATTAAAGCTTCTATTAAAGTTCTCAGTCAAGAGCAGTGAGTGATTTCCTCTGTGTTTTGTTGTTTTATTAACATTAACGGGATAGTTCTCCCAAAAATTTAAATTGTCATCATTTACTCTCTCAAGTTTCTTTCTTCTGTTGAAATTATAAAAGTTATTTGGAAGAATGTGGCTAACCAAACAGTTGCTGTACTCCAGTGACTTCCATAGTATATTTAAGCACAAGAAAGAAATGAATACAGGTTTGGAACAACATTAGAGTGAGTATATAATGACAGAATTTTTATTTCTGGGTGCAGTATCTCTTTAAGGACAAGCGGCAGCATATTATTACTGTCTTTTTAAGAACTGCACGCGACGCGTCTAATATACACGCATTTGACAAGCAGATTTTCTCTGTTTGCTTTCACTTTAGACATAACCTACTTTGTTTATGTAAACCTTGTGTGTATTTGACAGTATCAGCGCAATAAGACTCGAAAGATTAGTCCAGTAGGCCTATGCAGGCGTTGTGACAGGGTTTTAGTTCCTGTGAGCGTCGGGTGTAACGCACTCAGAAAAGCGGATGTTAGAACAGTGCATCAGCACGTGAATGATATGTTTACCTTGCAAGACTTTGACGCACATGCAAATAATGAACTTTTGTGAATTGCGGTGTCCCGTGAGTGTAACTCTACCTCTGCGTTTACATGTGATGTGATGTGAATGTACGTCGGGTTGTACAGTATGTTGAGATGAAGGCGCCAGAATTGAACTGATAGAATGCACGATACTATGATTTTTCTTCAAAAGCAGATCGTGGATACATTTTAATCGTCCATGATCAAAAACCGTGAGACGCACACCCCAGTTGGAAAGTTTAAGTTTAAGTTGCTGGCGCTCATGCTTCGTTCGCGGTCATCACGTGCACATAGGAAACACGCCACCCTATCGGCAGAAATATTCATATTGGCCGATGCCGATGATGGTCATTTTAAGCTTTTATCGGCCGATACCAATGTTGTCCCGATATCATCGTGCATCCCTAGTTGATTTAATTTTGTCGGTAATGATATGGTGATATTTATATATGATAATGATATTTCTTAAATCTAAAATCTTTAGTCTGCGCTGTTTTCTGTTGATGTGCAACGTGAACAAAACTTCACTAAACATTGTAGCGTGCCTGCCATCCAAAACTGTAAAAAAATAAAAGTTGAGTTAACTTTTATTAAAATAAAGTAAAGGAACTGGCTGCAAAGCATTTTTGAGTTTATACAACTTCAGTGGCTGAAGTTGTGCCAGATTATATATGAAAGTTCCATAAAACTACTGGTTTAAGTTTGTTGAAAGATGAATAAGGGGTTAAGTGAACTACCAGACTAACTTAAAAAAATTAGTCAACAGAACTCATGAATGTAGTTCTGAAATTCACTAAACTCAAAAAAGCTGCGGTTAGTGGGACCCTTAGTTTTAGCTAAAGACATATATATATATATATATATATATATATATATATATATATATATATATATATATATATATATATGAAGAGTTCAGATGCAAAAGCCTCTAAGTGCCATCTGAAATTTTCTTCTAGAAAGTTCAGTAATTTCACTTAAATGACAAATAATAGGTAATTTTCATTTCATTTTGTATTATGGACATCGACCTAAAGAATGAATGCTATATCAGATGCAGGTAATACACTCGTTTAGTTGATCTCTCTCATAATACCATAATACTACATAATACAACAAGCATCAATGAAGCGACTCAACGTTCCTTTGTTACTAGTTCTAAAGTGACGTTTTAGAATTAGTAACAGAGGCTTGGGCTTAATTGTCAAAATGTCAATTTGAAATTTGAATCCATGGCGGAAGAAAGTAGTTCTGCACAAAAGAGGGTTCCCTTTCAAGGGAACTCGAGCTGCGTTTGAGACGCGGTGGGAACGCTCTGCGTGATTGCGTCATGAAGCACGTGTAAAATCAGTCCAATGGAAGCCCGATACGTCATAGGTGACGTCATAGACCAGGAAACTATAAAGCACCCTTGCAAACAGACCGCGCCAGCTTCTGTTGTCTTCAGCAAGCGCTCTCTGTGATTCTGTCCTTGTCTATTTATTGTTGTCTGTCCGATCACATTGCTATATATATATATATATCATTATGGCGAGCAAGCAAGATTTCAAACGTTGTGTTGTTCCCTGCCCTCGTTTCATTACGGGTGGGGACACACATCAGATGTGTGTTGCTTGTTTGGGAGTTGAGCATGCCCAGTCAGTCCTCGAGGGGGCTGATTGTGAGCATTGCATGAGTTTGTCCATGAAAACTCTCCGCTCCCGCCGGGCATTCTTTGAGGAGGATGGTTCGGTTCGTGTTCCCCGTGGTGCGGGTCCCGCTGCTGCTGAGGCACAGCGGCGGCGTGCATCATGGGGTTCACAGATGGATCTAGTAGCGGGGTTTGAGACGGGCCCAGCCCTTTCTCAGCCCTTACCTGCTAGTTCCGGTGTCCCAGCCCAGGAAGGAGCCCGCCCTGCGGTTTCTCCTCCCCAGGTTGAGGCACCAATGTTGCGGCTATCCAGTTCTGAGGAACCGGATGTCGTTGATATGGGGGATTTTTGAGTTTTCGCCAGCTCATATCCCCGATGATGAGGAGTTAATGGAGGTTTTATCTCGTGCTGTTACTAAATTAAATATTGAGTGGCCAGCTGATGATATTGATGTTGAATCAAAAAAGAGTCTTCTAGATGATCGTTATTTACCATCTAGATCACGACCTCCTCGTCGGGAGCTCCCGTTTTTTCCTGATCTTCACACTGAGGTGTCTAGATCATGGAATAAACCGGCATCTTTCAGAGTTCATAATCCTCAAACTAGTAATTACAGTAAAGTGAGAGGTATTGATGATTACGGTTATTTGACGATGCCTCGTGCGGAAGAGACGCTTGCGAGCTATCTCTCCCCCGAGTCAGCGTCATCACTGAAAGCCCCGACGTTACCCACCAGACCATTAAAAAATACATCAATGCTGGTGGGTAAAGCGTATTCGGCAGCAGGTCAGGCGGCAGCATGCCTTCATACAATGTCGATATTACAAGCCTATCAAGCTGACCTGCTGAGGGACATAGATGAATGTGAGGAAGTTAGTGCTGATGCAATTCGAGAATTACGTCGCACGACAGATTTATCTCTCCGGGCCACCAAGGAGACGGCCAAATCTGTGGGCCGTTCTATGGCAGCCCTGGTGGCCACGGAACGTCATTTATGGTTGAATCTTTCTGAGATAAAGGACAAAGATAGATCTGTTCTTCTGGACGCACCGGTTTCTCCTACAAGTCTGTTCGGCGATGCTATCAATTGTGTTGTCGATAGGTTTCAAGAAAATAAAAAACAAGCGGCTGCGTTTCAGAGGTTTCTTCCTCGCCGGTCTAATGTCCCCGAGGCTGCACGCAATATAATGGTTGAGCAGCCTCGTCCGTCTACGAGCTCCTCATACAGATGCCAGCAGAAACAGAGCGTTGCTGCTCGGGCTCCTCCACAATCTGGGGTTCCCGAGTGGCGTTCGCAGTCCAGGCCTGCTGGGGGCAGACAGGATCTGAGGACTGTCATGTCTAAAAGAACCTGGACTAAGAAGAAGTCCTGACGCCAAGTGTGCCAGGCTTCTGAGGGTGGTCCCCTCCAGGAAGGAACGATTCCGAGGAACCGTTTCTCTTTGGCGCCCTCCGGGGGGCGGTTCTCCGAGGAGAGTCGCAGCGTTGCCACATCGGTTGTTCCCTGCCGGTTCGCCGTTTCAGGGCACCGAGGTGTCAGCGTCCCCATGCAATCCTCTGAGGAGGATTGTAGAACGGTCAGTTCGGTTGTTCCCTGCCGGTTCGCCGCTTCAGGGCGCCGAAATGATTGTTCAATCAAATCCAGAGGCCAGTCTCGAGAGACTGGTTCCCTTATCAGAATTTCTGGCAGCGTGGAAACTTCTGCCAAATATTTCTTTATGGGTCCTGCATATAATAGAGAAGGGTTACAGAATTCAGTTCGGTTCTCGTCCGCCCAGATTTCAAGGGGTCCTTCCCACAGTGGTGGACCCACAGCAGGCTCTGGTTATGGAGCAGGAAGTTCTGACACTTCTTCAAAAAGGAGCGATAGAGGGGGTGCCTCCTCCCAGCAGAGAGTCAGGGTTTTACAGCCGTTACTTCATTGTTCCGAAAAAAGATGGAGGGTTGCGTCCTATTCTAGATCTGCGCCAGTTAAACAGCAGAGTTCAGAAACTCAAGTTCAGGATGCTCACACTAAAGCAAATTGTATCACAGATTCAGTCCGAGGACTGGTTTGTCACAATAGACCTGAAAGACGCTTACTTTCATGTATCCATCCATCCTCATCACAGGAAGTTCCTGAGGTTCGCTTTCGGGGGCGAAGCTTACCAGTATCGGGTTCTACCGTTTGGCCTAGGTTTATCACCCCGCACCTTTACAAGATGCGTGGATGCAGCTCTGGCTCCTTTGAGACTCCAGGGCATTCGCGTATTAAATTATATCGACGATTGGTTGATTTTAGCTCAGTCAGAGCAGTTGGCAGTTCGGCATCGAGATGTCGTTCTGTCTCACATAAAGGAGTTGGGGTTGCGGCTCAACATCAAGAAGAGTGTTCTCCTCCCTGCTCAGAGGACCACTTTTTTAGGTGTAATTTGGGATTCGACCACAATGCAGGCACGTCTATCTCCTGCTCGGAATTCTGCGATCCTCACAGCCGTAAAGAATGTAAAACTAGGCCAGTCACTCACTGTGAAACAGTTTCAGAGACTGTTGGGGCTCATGGCAGCAGCGTCCAACGTGATTACTTTTGGCCTGTTGTACATGAGACCCCTGCAGTGGTGGCTCAGAACCAAGGGGTTTTCTCCGAGGGGAAATCCGTTCCGCAAGATCAAGGTCACGCGGCTATGCCTTCGTGCCTTGGTCATGTGAAAGAAACCTTGGTTCCTCGCCCAGGGCCCAGTGCTGGGGGCTTCTTGTCGACGCGTCACGCTTTCGACGGATGCTTCCCTCACGGGATGGGGGGCGGTCATGAGTGGCCGCTCGGCGCAAGGTCTTTGGCAGGACCATCATCTGTCATGGCACATAAATCGCTTGGAGATGATGGCGGTATTTCGAGCTCTCAAATATTTCCTGCCAGACCTGAGAGGCCATCATGTGTTGGTCCGTACGGACAACACGTCGGTGGTATCATATATCAACCATCAGGGGGGTCTGAGGTCACGTCACCTTTGCAAGCAGGCCCATCAGATCCTCCTATGGGCCCAGGGAAAGTTGCTATCTCTCAGAGCAGTTTACATTCCGGGGCGTCAGAATGTGGGAGCAGATATACTGTCAAGGCAGGGGCTGAGGCCCGGGGAGTGGAGACTTCACCCCGAGGTGGTGGAGCTCCTTTGGGAGAAATTTGGTCGTGCTCAGATAGACCTTTTCGCATCCTTAAATACAACCCATTGTCCCATGTGGTTCTCTCTCACGCACCCAGCTCCTCTCGGACTGGATGCGATGGTGCAGGTTTGGCCGAGGCTTCACCTGTATGCTTTTCCCCCGATATCGTTGCTCCCGGGGGTTCTGGAGAGGGTGTGCCGGGAAGGGGCCAGTCTGTTACTAATAGCCCCTTACTGGCCGACTCGAGTATGGTTCTCGGACTTGGTGTCTCTTCTGAGCGGCTCTTCTATGGAGATTCCAATCAGGAGGGACCTGCTGTCCCAGGTAGAGGGCACGATATTTCACCCTCGACCGGAGTTGTGGAAACTGTGGGCCTGGCCTCTGAGGGGGCCAGGCTCATAGAATCCGGTCTCTCGACTGAGGTCGTTGAGACCATTCTCCATTCCAGAGCCCCTTCCACGAGAAAACTGTATGCGCTGAAATGGAAATTTTTCTCCACCTGGTGTGGTGAGCGTCAGTTAGATCCTGTTAACTGCCCTGTCGGTTCAGTTCTCGATTTTCTGCAAGACCGTTTCTCTGCTGGATTATCTCCTTCCACCTTAAAAGTTTATGTGGCGGCTATTTCGGCCTACCATACCCCTCTGGGGGGTACTTCTATTGGGAGAGATCCTCTGATTACTCGTTTTCTCCGTGGTACATTGAGGTTGAGACCTGCACTGCACTCCAGAGCACCGGCTTGGGATTTAGCCATTGTACTTGAGGGTCTGGCTCTGGCTCCGTTCGAGCCCATTGAAGAGGTTTCAGAAAAATTCCTCACTTTGAAAGCTTTATTTCTCCTTGCTGTTTCATCTATCAAGAGAATTGGAGATTTACACGCCCTGTCGGTTGCTCCGTCATGTTTGGAATTTGCACCTGGTATGGTGAAAGCATTTCTATACCCTAGACCGGGTTATATTCCTAAGGTCCCTGTCAATGTTGGGGGCCCAATAGTGCTGCAGGCCTTCTATCCTCCACCTTTTAATACCCCAGATCAGGAACAATTAAACCTGTTATGTCCAGTTCGGGCATTGGATGCCTACGTTCACAGAGCTGCCCTGTGGCGTAAATCAGAGCAATTATTTGTATGTTTTGGGTCACTCAAAAGAAGGTGCCCTGCATCTAAACAGGTTATGAGCAAGTGGATAGTCGAGGCTATTTCACTAGCTTATGAAGCGGCCGGTCAGCCTTCACCTATGGCTGTACGGGCCCATTCTACTAGGAGTATGGCGGCCTCTACGGCCTTAATTTCAGGGGTTTCCCTTCCTGATATTTGTAATGCGGCAGGATGGTCCTCTCCGCATACATTTGTCAGGTTTTATGACCTTGACCTCTCCACTCCAGGGGCTAGGTTGCTTGCTTCTTAGTGTGCGCAATGGACTTCACACAGAACGGGCATTTGTCACTATGGCGTAGTGGGTATGGGGTTCCCACCGCGTCTCAAACGCAGCTCGAGTTCCCTTGAAAGGGAACGTCTCAGGTTACGTATGTAACCCTGATTCCCTGATAGGGAACGAGACGCTGCGTTTGCCTGCCATACTTCCTGCACACCCTGATCGACTTGCTTCAGACTTTTCAGAAGCTGGCGCGGTCTGTTTGCAAGGGTGCTTTATAGTTTCCTGGTCTATGACGTCACCTATGACGTATCGGGCTTCCATTGGACTGATTTTACACGTGCTTCATGACGCAATCACACAGAGCGTTCCCACCGCATCTCAAACGCAGCGTCTCGTTCCCTATCAGGGAACCAGGGTTACATACGTAACCTGAGACGTTTTTAAAGACACTCCATTGTTGTTTCTTATTTATTTACTCATGTGTGCTGTCAAACTGTTTTATAAACGCAATATCACACTCGTAACCATGCAATATGGCTGTATATCAGCACGCTGTGATTACCTATGGCCGAATCACAGCCAGGGCTGCACGATTTGGGCCAAAATGATATTCACGATTATTTTTATCAAAATTGAGATCACGATTAATTATCACGATTATTTGTTGATTTTAACCAAAACAAATGTTATTGTCACATAGGCTAATAATAACTGCTTTCACGTCCATATTGTGCTACATTCCTGCTAATGGACAACTATGTGCATCAAAATAAAACAGGTCCTCTTATTCACCAAAGTTCAGTGCATCTCCTTAAAGAATAAAAAAAATAAAAAATAAAATAAAATAAAGAAAATGTAGCAAAACTTCAACAGGGCACTATTTTACATTTTACATTGTGTAAATATATTTTAAACTTGCATTGCAACGTTATAATGGATGTGAATAAAACGCGCAAAATATTAAATTTTCTATCTATTCATAACAGAATGTAACCAAATGAGAACATTTCAAGGCAGAACTATGCACTATGGTTCGATTAATGGATGAAATTCAGAGTTATTGTTATTTGACGCTTAAGAAATGTAAAATGTTGTGGTACAGTGTCAGTGATTAGTTGTGAAGTCTTACTGCATAAATTTAATCTATTTAATCCTCCATATGAAAGTATATATGCTCGCCTCAAATTATTTCTATTTATTAAACAATATAGTTCAAAACAAGACGTTTGTAGTATTGATTATTGGAGTCCATTAATCGAACTTTTATTGCTCTTATATAGTAATTATGTAGTATGTATGTACCAATTTACTAATGCTCACACTCGGTCTCTCACTCTCTCTCTCGCGCAGACACAATCGGTATCTCTCGCGCGCTGTCGCTCGAACGCAGACACACTCGGTATTTCTCGGGCACCTTCGAGCGCGCTTTTGGACACTCGGTCTCTCTCGTACACTGTCGCTCGTGCGCAGACACAGTCTCTGTCGCGCACTGGGGCTCATGGAGGCACGTGATCAGACAGTGGTTTACGGAGCGCTAGATTGGCTTTGCAAAAAAAAAAAAACTTTGATACGGAGCATTCTGTGAACGGAATGACGCATTTTAAATATCGCTCTATCACGCAAATTTGATCGTGGGAAGCCAAAATCGTGATCGTGATTAAAATTCGATTAATCGTGCAGCCCTAACAGCCATGCTGGTATACAGCCATATTGCATGGTTACGAGTGTGATATTGCTCATATATATATATATATATATATATATATATATATATATATATATATATATATAACATATATTCAAGCGTTCTGTATTCCATCATTTACCGGATGATGTCCTCAAACGCACAGAGGCCTGTTAAACCTCAAAATCCACTTTCCACAGTTTGCGTTGTGCACTGTCTGATTCGACAGGCATGGTTGTGTGACTCTGTGCCGATCCTGATGTCTAACCTGTCATGTCAGACAAGTTGAGCTGACTGGCAGGAGGAAGTAGATAGGATCCAGCCCTCGTTAGAAACGTCTTTCCGGTCCATCCACAATGTCGGACCCACCAGCGCAGAGCGCTCATAGTCAGACCGGTGCCGTCACACCATCAATCATCATTATAAATCCCGCATCGTCCCTGCTACATTAACTTGGCGACCTCCGCACCCTGTCTCAATTAAACATCTGATGAATATACGGCTCATCTACGCGGACTGTCAACCACCCGTCAGTCAGCCTCAGACGAGAGTGCGCTTTTATTTTTGGACCGGATGCCAATAACAGCTCTGGGACTTAAACAAAAACATCTTCCTTCAAAGTTATTGTGAGCGGGAGGAGATAAACAGTAAAGGGGGTTAAGGCAGGCTTTGGCAGGGAAAGAACGGGCCAACAGAGACCCAGAGCCCCAAATCAGGAAAGTTTTGAAGCATTGTTTTGAATCTTAACAAGAGGACTGAGACATGCAAAATAATTTGCTGTCTTTTTCTTTTTTCCCCGGCTTTGCATTCTATGTATAAACGCATGTAAATAGCATCTTAACACTTGATGCTATTTTGAAAAGCACTCGGCCCCTGAGGATTTCTAGTGAGTGAAGCAATTCATCCACGAACAGGTGCATTTTTAATGCTTTTATACAATCAAATGAGCATTTTATATACAGACACTAGTGTTTCTCTGTCTTCGTTTTTGATTGCTGCACTCCTTTTATTCTTATTTTGAATTGATGTAGCCTTTCTAATTAAACTTGGAGAGAGATGTTAATTACCTAACAAGGTCACCTTTTTCTGCCACCATATTCAGCATTGCTCTCCTATACTCTTCTTCTCCCCTGTTCCACAGCCTAAAGGAGATTTGAAGAGCGGTGTTAATTGCCTCTCTGTGATCCCATTTCAACTTTTGCATCTAACTCTTCAAGTGCCATATTTAGACTATAAAGGAGGATTATTGGTATGTTGTGCTATTCTGCGCTCCTGTACCTCACACAGTGTGTCCAGTCATCACAATCTGCTGCTTTTTTATGGGAACTCCTAAGATGCAAAGAGAGAGTGTGAGAGAGAACGGGATGGGATATGGAGCATGATGGTTGTTGTAAAAGTTGTCAGCTGTAGAAGCATGCAGCTGGTGGGCTTGTATGGTGGGAGGATGTAACATGGGTGAGATATGGTCATTTGGAGAAAATGGGGTTTTATCATGATACAAGGATGCATGTGTCTAACTCATAATTTCATATGGCCCACACACTTTCCTAATGCACAGGACTGCCAGCACATTTTTGATGGTTCTCACAGGATGTTACATAACTCTTTAGAGGTATCTAGGCTACATTTTAAATGACTAAACATAAATATAATCCACATGGATTTTCAAAGATGGTCAATTCTGGTCAAAAAGGCTCTTTTGTCTTCAAACTCCAGTAGTACGGACATGGTGAAGGTGGCTGTAACAATTTTTGTGTACCTGTGAATAACTGGGAGTTTGGGTGCTAAATCTCTTAAATTGTAGTGTAAGGCTACATCTGTCTACTACAAATATTGATACGTGCAATATGTATCCTAGAAAAATACAATTAAATACATTTGAAAATATCAGACTTAATCTTGTGGCTGATACTGTAGCGTACAGAGAATAAAGATTTTTTTCTGTCAGCTGCTGTAAAACTCTACATCAGTGGTTTACAACTGGTTGGTTGTGATGCAAAAAAATGCTTTAGGCTTGTTTTGATCGAGTCATGGGCTGGAGGGGGGAAAAAAAGCTACATGCAAACCATAAAATTCTAAGAACTAGCAATGTCAAAAGTAACGGTTTTTACTAAAATGGAACGTAATAGTGCTAATTAAAAACGAATTATATGTTTTGTTTGTTAAAGTATTCACGTTATTATGATATAATTAACAATGTTAATATTTAACATATTTAAAGTAAAGGAGTGAGTTCCATAACATATTTGTTGTTGATGTGGTATTGAAATAGGTAGTGAGAATTGGGAAATTAACCATATAATCATGCATGATTATTATAGCTAAATTGGTTTATCAACTTCCAGTCAAACTTTCTGCTTGGTAAAATGGTGAATACTTAAATATGTTTTTTGGCCTGTTTATAAGCCTGTGCAGTATATGGCAATACGAATTCGTTTCATGTTGGATTTGAACAACATTTTTGTTGTTTCGGGCCATTACTTGTCTAATGTAAAGTATGGGTCCTGAACCAAAACCATTTGAGAACCACTGATTTATAGTTAAAATCAAGAAAACAGAAGCAAACCAAATGCATTTTCACTGCAGGTTGGTTTTCAAATAATTTTATTCCTCACCTTCTCAGTCAGGTATTATATTGCTAGCTGTTGTAGAATGGTGGTATAAGATTGTCATGAATATAATAGATCGAAATATACTTGAACGGCTACTTTTTCCCTCAAAAATAAGTTTTAATTTAGTTTAGTAAGCGTGTAAATGTACCATGAACACTTGTTTTTCTACAAGCAGGTGACTGGCCTGTTTTCAGTCAGGTGTGGAAGGCTGGAGAAACACAAAGAGATGGAGGAACAAAGCTGGTAGGGTGGAGATTAAGTGTGTAATGTGAGGCTGATGTGATGAGATTGTGTGTGGTGACCTCCTCCGACAGGTCTCCATCCTTTATCAGCCTGACTTCAGCCGCCATCACCTCTGTTTTTTTCCCATCCCACCATTTATCTGTTTCCCCTTGTGCTCAATCTCTCTCAGCTCCCAGCTAAATACATGCAGAATAACAATTATTGAAAACACAATTAAAATCTGTTAATCAGATTATTTGTTGTGGATAAAACCTTTAGGATGGCTTTGACAGCTTAAGGGGTGGAAAAAATCTGCCCATATTTCACCAAAAATTAAAAAGATTATGATATGTCCATCCTGATGGCATAATCTCTGCATTGTCACAGAAAAAAACCCAAACAAACTAATAATTAACCTGACTTGGTACTGAATCAAGGGCATGGGTAAGTCTGGGCAACACTGTTATTCATATTCTCTAGGGGGTGCCAATCGATTTTTTAAGTTGTAGGATTTTACTGTAAAAAAGAATTTCAGTCTTAAGAGCATACTCCAATTTAAAAGGAAATAACCACAGAATTCAGGAGCCAGTGCACCTGCAGTTTGGACGCAAATGCCTTTATTGCACTCACGTATGTGTTGTCAATCGTGTGACAAGAGGCTGAGAGAAAATAAAGCAGACCTCAGCTGGGTATTATTTAGGTTTTAATCCATGCTTTGTTTGGAGCAGTTGGTAATTGCATATTGTGGGGCAATTAAGATATTTAGCATTAAGCAGAATAAGCCAGGTCAAGCACCCCACTCTCTAGTCTCACCGCCATCAAATCAAAGCCGTGGGCATCTCTCTCGCTCTCACTTTTGGTGTGTATCGCCGTGTTTATTTCTGCTGAAAAGCCGGTTTAGTTCATTTGTGAGTCAGCTGGGCAGAGCAGGCCCATTTCTTTTCTTTCAGGCATTTTTTTAATACTATTATTAATATTAAGATCAGGCAGTGCACAACAACAGCCAAGGAATCTATTATTCATTAAGTGTAACCAATATAAAATTTAAAACAGTGTTTTTTTTTTGTTAAATTATGTGAGGTCAGCATAATATTCTGCCTATTACTTATATCTATATCATCTTTGCCTTAGTCAGCTCTATTTAAATATGCAATCATTTACAGCTTTTGACTCTATGTGTGTGCGCACCCAATTTCCAATATTCCTCTACGCACTTTTTTATGCTGACATCAATGGCAAGCTATTAAAGACAGTATTTCATTATTGGTTCCTCGTCCCCAGTGGTTATTTACAATCCTATATATACTAAGCACTGATATTAAAGGAGACCATTTTAATGAGGTGCTATCTGCCTTAGCAATATGTCTTTCTCTGAATGAGATTGTGTTTAAAGATTTTTATCAAGAAATGGCTGTTCGCTGGGGTTATGTTTTGTCCATGAAATATGCATTTCATATCTCTTTCATTTCATTAACATAATTTAATTTGTGCTTTGCATTCTGTGCATAATACATATTTGATTTACAAAACAAATATTTCCATTAGAAAATGAATTTCATGCAGGCATAAGGCAGAACTGAATGATGTATTGTAAAGAAAGTAGAGAGAGCGAGAGAGAGAGAGAGAGAAAAAGAATTGTATTATCCTCAGAGCGCCTTGGCAAAGAAGAAAAAAATACTCAATAGACTTCTAGTGCGTACGAGTGTGTGTCCCTGCAACTGTGTGTGTTTATGGATGTCTGTATGTCTTGGGATATGTACTCATACGCTGTATACGCCTGTGTCTCCAGTATGTAAATGCACATTAGGACGGCTATACTTGCAGTGAGTATATTGCATTAAGTTTAAAGCAATATTACTCAGATTGATTTACATTGTTTTCTAAGGCAGGCTCTCCCCTCTACGTTAGCTAAGTGTTCCGGTGGCAATGTGACGCTTTGCTTTTTATTATCAGTAAAATATGGTGGATATTATAAAGATATATCTCTCGGCTCGATAGCACAAAGGAAGAGCACACATCCATTTTCATTTGGTGCCAGTTTTAAGGGTTGCACCGGAGAACATACTACACGTAGTATTTCAGAGCTTAGCATATGATGTACATCCTCAGGGACTTTGTTTCTTTGCCGGCCCGTTTGAACGCAGAAGCTCGCCGCGTGTCAGTTTAAGAGGTATTAGCCGTTGCTTTAGTTCGCAAAATCATTTCCTTTTAACTCCAGCCTGTGATAAATTATGGAGTCCACCCCTCTACATTTCCTTTCCTCCTCTTCCAAGGGAATGTTACTAGTTTTAATTAAAGGACTGCACCTTGCTAGTTTAAAGGATATCAGTGGCTGTGTGATAAGTTGCAGGAGCTCAGGGCTTTGGATAACAAGAAGCATTTTAAGTGGCCCTGACGAGTTCATATTAATTTGGCTTATCGCGCCTGTAAAAAAATCCAGGTAGCATTGAGGCAGATCCCAGCTTTAATGAGCTCAAAAACGTAAAGTCGGTGTCAGAACACTCCACTTTTTTATTTCAAAGGGAGTAGGAAATAACTTGTCAAAGCTAAAAGCCAAACAGTAAGATCTATGTTTCAGAGGTAACTAGTATTAGCAGGGATTTTGGGCTCGTCTGACATGCCGTACGGAAGGGAGGGCTTAAAATAGAAGTCTCAGGTACGCGGGAGTGGGGCTTATACCTGCGCACAGTCTCTGCTGCCTTCGCTGACGGTTAAAGAAGAGCGATGAGAGGATCTTTGAGCTTTTAAAAATCTCCTCTTTTCCATTTCCTCTCCCTATAGTTATGCCAGAGAGGTGATCGCCTGCCCGGCTACTGCTGAGTCCCTGCTTTGAATCTGTGACGGGTGTTTTTAAACTTCACTCGAGCGAAAAAAGAGAGATGGAGATCACACGATGGCTCTGAGGAGTTGACGAGAGTCTTAAGATGGCTCTGTAAAGTTAAGCCTATTCTCACAGCAGTTCAAGGCCAAATCCAGCAGGAATATGAATATATAAATCCAAGATGATTATTTAGGTTCTGCGAGAAAAAAATCTGCACTGTAAAGTTTGGCATCAAGGAATAACCCACAACCGTGAGCGATTTAGCCTTTATTCTCACATCTTAATCTGTTGTTCATGACAGAAGGGATTGTGTGTCTATCTTAGCAGATGTGGAGACAGGTAACTTGGCATGTTTGTTAACGTCGTCAATGGTAGGAAAGCAGACAAAGAGAGCGAGAGACAGGGAAAGATGAGAGGAGAGAGGAAAATCAATCTAATACTGCAGAACTATCAGATCACATGAGATGATGGATTCTTGGTCGCAGCATTCAGCCGCTGTCTGCCGAGCTGTGCAAATCAATTCAAACAGACACAAAGAGTAAACACACATTCTGCACCACAATAGGAAATTGAAGCAGAGCCTCCCTTTTTAAAATATGCCTCTACATATTTGTTTTGTGGATTACCATTCTGAAATGAAATTTGAACAGTTACTTAAAATAATATGCAAAAGATATTTCCTGTTTTGCCGCCCTCCCCCTCCCCAGTGTTTGTCGGAGATGTGGGATAGCTGCGACACTGGCGTCAGTGTAAACACCACATGCGTGTGCTGTCCTGGTGATTATTTTTCATAAACATTTTCCGAAGTTTGTCCTTATTGCTGAAGGTTTAGATATCATATTTTATTTGTTTTTGCACTGTTGAAAAAATATTTTGCGAAAATCGAGCCTGTGTTTGTGTGCATGCCAGTGGACGCAGGTTGGAATGGACTGCATTTTCCAGGGACAAGAGGCCATTTAAGTTCTCTTATAAAGTTTTTGTATTAGGAGCCATACATATTTGAAACAGATATACTTGAAATGTGTATGCTTCTTGTTCACATTACTGTTTCAACCAGTTTTGTAAGGTCAAACTTTAGCAGACATGCATTAAAAGTCCTTTGACATTTAGTGAATTATTTCTTTCAGTTGGCCTACATGTCTGATGCAGAAAACATTACGTCGGAACACCAAGACAAGGTTCTTTAAGGTATGAAGTACAACATGACTTAGTCAGGCAGAGCATGAAATATATCTATGTGACAGACATGTCAGACATGTTGTTAAGTACAGCCGGGAACCAAGAAGACAAATAAATTCACGTTCGAGAATGTGCACCAAGTTCCATTAAAAAGCACATAAAAAATGCGGTAACACTTTACAGTAAGGTTCATTTGTACGGAGCCCCTGAAGGGACCTTTGCCAAAATAAAAATACACAGACTTCCACGTGCGCACGAGAAAGTCTGTATATTTTTATTTTTGCAAAGGTCCCTTTAGGGGCTCTGTACATTTGTTAACATTAATGTTTTAACTAACATGAACTAACCATGCGCAATACATTTGTTACGGTATTTGTTAATCTTTGTTAACGTTAGTTAACGTTTGTTGCGTGTTAGTTCACAGTGCATTAACTAATGTTAACTAATACAAATTTTGATTTTGATAATGTATTAGTAAATGTTGAAATTAACATTAACAAAGATTAATAAATGCTGTAGAAGTGCAGTTCATTATTAGTTTGTTAACTAATGTAGTTAAAGGTATTGTAGGTAGGAATTGTATAAAAAATTTTTTTTTCCAAATTTGTTTAAACTTTCTGTATTTATCAATGCATAATTAAAATGTAAGTACTCTGAAAAAGAAAGTATAAAAATCGAGTGTCTGTAGACCTCTCACGACTGTTTTAAAGACAGCTCATTATTTCCATTCACTCCACCCCCTCCCTTCTGGGCTCCTTCCAAAGCCACGCCTCCAAAACACATGAACGCGCGACTCCGACCGCTGAGCTGAAGACGCATTATTTACCTGAGACGAGTGGAGAGGAAGGAGCGCAGTGCATGTAGTGACATCATATCAGAATCACATGAAATAAAAAAATCTAACTTTATCATTATGAAGATAAACAATCAAGTAGCATATTGATATTGGTAAAGTTTAAAATATATATTTATTGATTCGCTAACGAGCTAGTTATCTATAAGGCAAAGCTAAAAACAGGTTGCATGATACACGTTTTTCCATTGCCATCATTTACACTGTGATGAAGATGAATTTCGTGTAACATTCATAACATATATGGTGTTCTGCATGTAAGAGTTTCCATGATGAAAGCATTGTTGACTCTGATGAGGACTACACTCCAGAGACAAGTACCGCATCGTCAGCTCGAGGACAGATCCGGGGTCGAGGGATTTTTTGTTTAAAAACAAAACAAAGGCGAAAAAAACGTGCAGGTAAACTTCCAGGTGAACATGGTAAAAGAGTTAGACAGAGGGTAAATATAATTCTAAGAAAAGTTCCTGATGCGGCCTACTATCTGTTAAACATGTATTTAGTTATCTAAAGCAAAATTATGCACAATTCAACACTATAGCTATCATCTTGAGCTAGGCATATATATTATTTATCATCTCTACTACGGCTCGCTAAGTAATGTTATGTTAGCTATATTAGGCAGCTACGTATGCTAATGACACATGCTTCATGAAAACATAAAGAAAAAAATATGTATGATCAAAATACAAAAAGAAAGATTTACCTGTCCAGCAGAAATATAGCCATCCAGGCGTCACTTTTCAGCCCCTTGAGGTCTCTCAGTTCTCGCCATCGCTGGAAAGCCACGCCGATATTGGCATGCGTTTTATTTTGTTGTTTATCCAAATACTTTTTGTTCATCACCTTTTCTAGTAACGTTACTGTCTTCCTTGTTTTGCCTGGTTTGCCTTCGCGAACTGCATATGTGAATTTTGATTGGTCTTTCTAATCTCTGCCATTGTTTTGAATTCCTCAAATCAAACGGATGCGCGCGCAAGTGGGCAGGTCCTGTGTGGTAAAAGGGTGGTTGCCATGGTTGCGAGAGAGTGACAGTCGCCTAAGCCAATCCTTTGTTTCGTCCCGAATGTAAATAATGAGCTGTGTTTAGTGCAGATTAAACGGTCTAGAGTCATTCGATTTTTTATACTCTTTTTATCAGAGTACTTTTTAATTATGCATTGATATATACAGAAGGTTTAAACAAATTTGGAAAAAAGTTTTTATAAATTCCTACCTACAACACCTTTAACTAACTTACACCTTAACCCAAATAAACCCATACCACCAAACACTGTTCCACATAAACCTACCCCATACCACCAAACACTGTTCCACCTTAGCCATATCCCACCTCAATAGCAGTGAAAGTTTTTTGCAATCCAACATGAACACAATAAGTACATTTTATCTAACAATCATTATTTATTTATTTATTTATGTAATTACATAGTAGTTAGACACCTAATATAAAGTGTGACCAAATACCATAACCAAATGATTTGTTAACGGTTCTCACGTACATTCTTCGGCTGAAGCGAACTCCAGCACTATTGAGGGGTACCGTGGAATTACTGTTACTATAAATTCTCCATCAACTTTCAGTTAATACTAAGTACACGCAAATTACCTTAATTTAAAATACGTATTTAATTGCTTAATGTATAGTGCATAATAAAACAAATTGGATATAATGTAATTTCTTTCACTTTATAAAATGTTAATAAATAATAAATTAATTTTGAACATTACATTGTTCTTTTAATAACTAAAATATTTAGATATGTATCACTTATGTAATTACATTAAATATTGTTGTGAATACAAGTATGGAAATTGCAAATGTGTAGTTTATAACCTAAACTATCATGTATCATAATGTGATTTTGTAGTACTGTAATCAGGCGCTGAACAGAGGAACCACTTCAAGTTCGAGAACCTGTTTTGACGACACCGCTTCTGAATATGCAGCATGAAAAATACTTGTACTGAATCAAATTTAATTTTATGAACCGGTTGTTTTTAGTGAATTAAAAACATACAGCATAATTTAGTCCAATAATTAAACAAATTAATCTAATGAGTTCCTTTTATTGAATCAAACAAACAGATTGTTCAGTGTAGCCTACTTACTGTCTTATTGTGCACATAACAATGTATTGTTAAAGATACACATGCATTTTGTCCGTAGTACTTTATAAATATTAATTCATAAAAGAAGTTACCACTTTTTATTTCAGTGTTGTTGCTTATTCTATTGAGAATGAGAATGTGACGTCACGCATATCACTCCGCGCTGCATTGTGGGAAGGATGCGCCATCTTGGAAGGATACGCTATCCGTTGTCGTGGTTACTTCGACCGTGAGACCGAGAGAAATAGCGACAGAGAAAGAGAGCAGCTTGATATTTTTTGCATTTTTGCGATAAGGCACAGTTTCTTGGGAATAAATGAAGAAGGGGGAAGCGAAAGGAAAGGGGCTCTATCGGGAGAGACAACAACACCAAGCAGCGTTATTTACAGAAACTACTTGACATCAACAACATGGACCCATACGACCTGCTACAGAATGGACGAAAGACCCAAAGCACTACCACCTTTCACATACGCTGACACAGTCAATTACCTGGTTTATGGTATCAGTGCCTAACGTTAGTTACTGCCTACACATTACAATGCAAGAGTTCAGAAGCTTTAAGTCATTAGAAGCTTATGAACAATTCTGCCGCGGCTGCAGGGGTGCAAGACTTAGAAACCCCCAATCCTGTAACGTTAAACTGCGAGAGTTCAGTCATACTTGATGTTTCAGGCCTCATTCATATGTGGAAATAAATCTGATATGAATCAGATACGTGCATTTGCACCTGCCGTGCAACATTAAGCGGACAGATCGGACATTCCCGCCACTGCGAGACGTACGTCATTAAAAAAAAAGTGTATTTTTAAAACATTTCGCGGTACAGATATATCTGTAACAAATGAAACAACTCTAGACGAATAACAGAGTATTAATTTCGTTCGTTTGTGTTAAATAAAAGGCGAACTGTGCTGAAATGTGTTCCTTTTGAAATCATGCTTTGCTCGCTGTTGCTGCTGTCAGTTTATGGACAAGCAGTTTCTCTAAATAAAGCTCGCTAGCATTGTTATTTAGTCTCTCCCGATAGAACCCCTTTCATTTCTCTTCCTTCTCCATATCTTCCAAAGAAACTGCGGCGTATCGCTAAAATGAAAAATGTAAACAAATACTAAACTGCGCTGTCTCTCTTTCGTTATTTCTGGAATGTTTAGTCGCGCCTCTGTGAAGTTCTGAAGGCGTTGCCCCTGGCAACCGATAGCGTCTCCTACCATCATGGCCGACCGGCTCAGACCCCGCCCAAATCGGCACGTGACTCCTCACTCTCAATAAATAAGCCTATTTAATTTGTTGCGTCTAAAAATATGTAAAAAGTTATACATATATATATATATATATTACTAAAATTATCTCATAATTTGGCAGTCTAATTGAATTAATCCTTTAAAACAGTGGTTCTCAATCTTGGCCCTGGGGAGCCACTGCTCTGCACATTTTATATGTCTCCTTTATCTGACACACCCACTTCAGTTAATAAAGCTCTTTCCTAACGAGCTGATGATCTGAATCAGGTGTGTTAAATGAGGGAGACATATAAACTGTGCAGAGCTGTGGCTCCCCAGGACTAGGATTGAGAACCACTGCTTTAAAAGTACTACAAGAATCATCAATGGAATCTGTCTTAATATCTTCACAATTCCCACCCCTGTTCTTTAGCTTTGTCTCCGATGCTGCTGTTAGCATCAGAAATCTGTCTCCACTAAAGCCTGTTTAGCAGTGCACTTTCTGTTTCAGTGGGGCACTCCACAAGTCCCCAGTCTGCACACATAATTGGAGAGCTCCTTATGGGAGAGTGAGAAGGGCAAGGAACAAAAGCGGGCCGATGACTGGGACAGTTGGGGCCAGTGTTGACAGCTAGCAGAGCCGCGTGCTGCGGGAGCGAAGCGGTGGCCCTGTCCGCATGCAGAGTGTACTGCATGCAGGTGTCAGGACTTAGAGTCTAATGAGCCTTAATTAGCCCATTTGAGTAATCAGTGGCTTGATTGGTCCTGTGTGCTTAAGTAAACCAGCACATGTGAAGAGTGCTGGCGGGATTCAGGGCATTTCAAGAACATTGGTTCACTCAATGTATTCAGTCAAAACAAAAAGTGGTTCATCTATTACATTCGTATCATTGGATATAACGTTATAAACATGCATCTTTAGCTGATGTATTGTTGTAAATATGTGGATATTCATGTTAAATGTATTAAAATATGGACAGCTTGGAGATGACGAGCTAGACTATTGCACTAATGGAGCCTCGTGTCTCTCCTCTGCTCCCAGCACTCACCTCTTCATTCAGCCACCACTTGACAGCACAGACTCTTCAGAGGCCTGCCTGATACCCATCAGCATGAGAGACTCAAGTCTTCATCTTCCATCATCACAGCACAAAGACATCTGGACGATTGTCAAGGACATCACAATCTCTGATAGCTGACGTATCCCATGGGGCATTGCAGAAAGAGAAAAGGGAAGTTACTCTTGCGTGAGCAAGTACAGTATGGGTGGTGAGTGGCAACTAGGGCTGGGTAAAAAAATATCGATTTCTCGATATTAATCGATTCTCATTTTTACAAACCAATATCGATTCTTAAATCTCAAGAATCGATTAGTCATCCTGTTTTCATTTGATGATCGCGTAGAACATTGTATCGTGCATCCCATCCAATAAATCGAAATAATCTTTGTGCTTTGTGACTATTATTATGAAATAAAGTCTAAAATTTCGAATTACGTCCATTTTCTTACGAAATTCAAAAACATAAATACCGTTTTGGCGCTGTGGCGTGAGATCGCTCTGGCTCAGCTCAAGAGAAGCAGCAGCACGGAGCGCACATGATCTCATTCTCCTCTTCCGCCTTAATAATACCAGTTACTCCGCCTTAATAATACCAGTTACAGCGCCAAATAAACATCAATGAGCATCTGAAAGTGTGTTAAAAGATAGAGTACAACTTCGAAATCCGTATCATGTAACGTGGTATCGCTCAATCAGTGTTTCATCCGTGGAAAGACATCAGTTAAACAGCAAGTAAATAATGGCATGTAACGTCACATTTACCTCAGAAAAAACATTAAACTTAGTAACTTAGTCAGCTAGAAAAAATAACTCTAGAGAGGAGAATTTTGGTAAATGTATGCACCATATTACATATTCATTATAATTTTTAATGTTCTTCAATATTTAATGCATGTTTGAATAAATCTGGCAAGTTTTTATGACAGCCACCATTTAAATGTTTATATTTCATATAACTTTCTTATTATAAAAATAAATAAGTGTAATTTAAGTGTTTGTATAGCTTCAAATCAGTTCATTTTTACCTTCAAAATTATAGTAGGCTAATGAAGCCTATAGGCTACAACTGACTCCCATAGTTTACAGCATTAGTTAAGAGATTTGTTTTCCTTGAAAAAATTTGCCATATTGTACCTGATATCCAAAATAATCAATATTGAATCGAATCGAATCGTAATCGAAATCGAATCGAATTGCAAGCTTGTGAATCGAAATCGAATCGAATTGTGAAATTTGTGTCAATACCCAGCCCTAGTGGCAACATGTATGAAGTAGTAGAACCACAATGTATCTTTAAGATTGATTGAAATCTATTAATATTGCTACTTTTAGTCCTTTCAAGCTCTGTTAATGCAGGTCCCTGGCAGGTGCTGACTGTTGTGCAGCTGCTTATAGAGACTACATGTTTCTAGACATCTACACTAGCCCCTTTCACACAGAAAGTACACTGCTAATTTGTCCCGGGATTTGTTTGATTTTGGTTCATTCACACTGCCAGTGATTTTCTGGAATCTGTGCGTGCGTTCACACACATCCCGTGAAGACGCGTGACATCGATATGACGTGTGATGTCTCCACAGCGTCTTAAGTATGCTTATGATCTGGGAGTTATCATTTGAGAAACCACGCTCGTGCATTCTTTCTGATTCGATCATAAACTAGAGCATCGCTAAGCTGGCGAACGATCACAGCTTCAGCGACATCACTGCGACACCATCATTGGTCCTGCCTTTTGTTCACACAGGGCACGTTCCGGGACTGATCCCGGCAATGTTACTTGGTCCCCATCCCGGGATCAATCCCGGGACGTGTTTGCGTTCACGCAGAAGGCACTCTATCAATTTTATGGCAATTTTCTGCGATCAACCCTCTGTGTGAAAGGAGCTACTGTTAGATAAACACTTTAGGGGTACAACATCATGACACTGAGTACCCTAATACAGTCTTTCCAAACTTGTTTAATGTGCCCTTATATCCCCATCAGTGAGGCTCAAGTGTCCTTCTATAAACATCAGAATTATTTTTTCCCATATTAACGTGTATGGCATAACTTTATTATTGTTTATATTATTATTATTATTATTATTGTTATTATTATCATTAGTAGTAGAAGTAGTAGAGGCAATTTTATTTATTTTTAATCATCATCATTTCTATTTGTTAATTATTCAATTTAGTTAGCAATTGATTATAGTTGATTTATTGATTGCTTATTATTATAATAATTGTCATCACTTCAGCACACCTACAATTACTAATATGCACCCTTTTAGTGGTAGATGAGGTACAAATATGTTTCAGGCTGATGTTAAAGGGTACACCCTGGGTAGTGCTTAAAAGGGTGCGAGCACCAATCACAGAGATTCAGTGTTTGTCTGATGAAGCATTGTTTCAATACTGTTCTGCCCTCAAACTGAGCTTTTCAGCCTCTCTCTCTCTCTCTTGTGTCGCAGTTTTCAGGAAAAGCAAGAAAATGCTTTGCTCTATAATGAGCTGAAAGCTGTAGATTTACACTTCCACCTTTTTATTTAGATGGTCATATCTTCTCCCAATAGCCAACAGCATAAACTAATCTTGTATTGCGTTTCAATATAATGATATATAGAAATGGTGATTACCCTCTAATTCAGTTGCATGGTAATCAAATTGTAGTAATGGTGCTTATTTGGTACCCCAATTTATAGTTTTCCCAGAAATCATTAAGCAATTTACCCTTCAAATCTACTTTAAATATGCGTGAGCACAGACGCACACACACAGACTAGTATTATGGTGTATTATATGAAGCCCCAGCTGTTTGAGATGATGATGGTAGCAGAAGGACTCTTGTGAGAGTCATGGGTAAACAGAAAGAGTCCTGGCTGTCTTCTTCTGGACACAGACTCCTTCCTGTTTGCCAGGATTGGGATAAAGATGCTGGAATCAAAAGACGGCACTGAAACATATCCAAAGTTTGAGCCACATGTGTTTGCCCTTAACCTCAACAAAGCCTGCTTCCGAATGTCTGGAATATCGGCCTATCTGTACATTTTGGAACATTGTGAGGAGGGGCTAAAGTCTACAGAGTCTTTGCAAGCACACTTGTTTTGTTTGTGCCATTTACTTGGTGCGTGACTGCAGCATGTCAACAGCCTAATGTAATCACTTACTTTCTGTTTGCTTTCATAAAGGGTTTTACATGCATTAAATGCTGTAATGAATCAGGTCCACGGATAGAGTTGCCTAAGACCCTCCCATCTGCGCCTCTTTTCGAACTTTCTTAATATTGCCGTCACTTTCAGGCAATCATTTTGGATGCATTCATTGTGTACAGCTGTAAAAGTGTTACCTACCGTTCAGTGTTACCTGAATAGCACAACGGGTGCCAATGCCACTCTCAAGCTGTGAAGAGCCCTCATAATTCTACTGGCATTGTGGATATTCGGCACAATATCAGTGATGTGATTTCTGCTCACTATAAGCCCGCTATTCCAGATCTCCCAGTCGCCGAGGCACGGCCAGTTCTCATGCTCCCTTAAAAGCCACACATGCAGGCTAAAAGTCTTCTTCAGCCCAGGGCTACGCAGCATCCACTTAGGCACTGACAGTGCTCGATAACCCAATCTCTAGAGGGCTTGTGCCGGAGACTGATCTAACAGACTCATAGTGATGTGATGTGAGCCTCATGTCTGTGTCCATGGTGGGCATTTCATTTCTTTCTCTCTCTGTAACTGCCAGAACAGCTGTATGTCTTTTGGAAATCTCTTCCTTTGATATGTTTGCAGTGAAGGCGAAACTACTCATTTCTCACTAGGAGGATGGGTCTCTGAAAGGAGCTGAAAGGTCTCTGTCTGCACTTCATAGAGACAGAACAGTAGTAAAGAGCTTGGAGTAAGTGAATGTGTTCATGTATGATGAAATTAGTTTGCTGTTAGGGATGAGTGGACTGCTAGTTTCGTCAATGACATTTGGGGAAGAAATTCCTCAGGAATCATACTAATTATTAGCTTTAGTGTTAGTTTTTGGATGTGTGTTTAGTGACTTCTTGTTTCTGTAGATAAGTTTGCATTGTACTCTGGTCATAATCACTGTCCCGCCGCTAGACACTAGTCTTTGGAGCCATCTTTGAGTGGAAGTTTTTATAATCTTTATAAAACCTTTTTATAAATAAACCCAGTTTCTGCCAACCCAGATGTTAGCTTTACCATGGGGCTGGAATCACAAAACATTCTTAAGAATAAAATTCTTCTTAACTGCTATTCTCTTCTTATTTTATAACTTAAGAAAAGGTAAGAATATTTTGTATTCCCAAAAAATGTTCTTAAGATTGTTCTTAAGGACACATTTAATAAGTATTCATATTCCTAAAAAGAAGGTTCTTAAAAATAATTGTGAATAACTTAGGTTAGGATAAGAATAAATTAGGATAACCTTAATCTTAAATTCCGAAAAGTAAGATGTTAAATGAATTTATTGGGTTGTTTAAAAGATGATGCATTACAATATAACACAAGCTACTTATAATACATATTACTAGTTGCAGGAATGTGGACAAGTGACACAGATCACTAATCTAGCTATTATTAAAACAGTGAACACTAGAGTGAACGCGTATACAATATGCTTTCTAGAGAGAGAGCAGGAAAGACAACTAAGGATCCGACAACTCTTTTAATCTTTATTTCAAATCTACAAGTTGGAAAGTTTGAGTTAGAGTAGTTTGGAAGAGCATGAGTATAAACTCAACAAGGCTGTAAAAGCGGACTAATGAGTAGATGAGTTTTCCTCTTCAGGGTGATGATGTGTAATGTCCCAGACAACCTCTGTCCAATTGAACCACTCTTTTAAGGCATGTAAAAGCTTGAAAAAAATTACAGGATATTACTGATCTGTTTTATGTAGTAAAAATATTTTGAGCTCGTGTAAACCACAGACCATATTTCAGACATTTAACCCCCAAAAATATATAATAATTGAATTCTGAACGATGGAACTAGAAGTTCAAATATGATATCTTGTTTCCGGGATTTAGGACTCGTTCCAGCAGCACTCTATATATAGTATATTACATGATAGAAATAATATAGATAATATTTATGGATCATCAAAAGTAGGTATGTAATATAGTTTGTTAGACAAAATCTCAAGATCTCAACAATTATACCAAAAGCTAAACAGTGTGCTAGCGTGCACCAAGGAAAGAAGGCACCCCATGAAGGCCCAATAGTAATCTTCTTGTTCTGTATGTGTTCTGAGGTACTGACTCCACTGGCATGGTGCATAATTTACCAGTGATTGATGGTAATGATGATCCATGACTACACTTGCTGCTCCCATCCTGTTCCATTCCATACTTTGAAAATGAAAAAAACACAAAAGTTAATAAAAGACCCCACTAACCATTTTTATCTCTTGCTCCCTCTTTCACACACTAACACACATATGCATACATGAAATAGCTGAGTGAAACGGAAGCGGGAACCTTCACGCCACTTGGCCGGCACATGTGGACAAGCCAGTGCCGACTGGCTGCTTCACTGTCACCGGCTGATAGCCAGGCTTTAATGGAAAAGATACAGCCCAGCCAAAGACTGGGAATCATTTCTACGATAAAGTTATATGTTCAGCCTTGAACAACTGAGAGATAATGTTTGGCTTCATTATAATTCCCAGTGTGTTTAAACAGGCAGCCCAGAATGCAAACAAAAGCAGATGAAATTTGAAAAGTATTATCAATATTGCAGATAGCGGATGCCCTTTCCAATCAGAAAAACCGTATCTCGCATAGCAAATTTATGGTTGACTAGTTCATTCGTTTCTATTAGCCTGTTGTATGTTTCTCTCTTCCTCATATATATTTATGTGGGATTTATGAGTGGGCCAAACAAACTGTCATTAGATATTCCTTTAATTCACTAAGCTGGCCTGCTAAAGGTAGCTGGGTACATTTAAAAGGCATTAGTTTGCTTTGACGGATATTTTTCTGAACTCTCTCCAAAGGACCATCCGTCACGTGCCCCGGCCATAGTCCAGCATGCTTGTTGCATCACTCTGCGTTTAAGTGTGTGTGTGAGCGTATGACGGATAGAGACCCTGTGTGTGTTTCTGTGAGTAATTCTCTCTGTGTGCACCACTGTGGCTCCTTCACACGCACTCAACGTATTCTGCGAGTCTCTTAATAGCAAGCTGCTGGAGCAAAATAATTGTCATTTTCCAGCCACTGGGCCTAAAGTCATATAACATAATGAAATGTCTAAAAAAAGTAAGGGGGTGGGGGTGGTTTGTGGATATATATATTTCTATGTGGTGCTGTGGCTTCATCTCAATGCATGGGAGGGCTGCTGAATCAAATGCTGTGCCACTTGAATAATTTACGGCATACCTTGGAAAGGGGGTGTGGATGTGTGTATGGGTATTCAAGAATGCCAGCTAGGTGAAATGTCTAAATATTGTATATGCCCACTCCAAAGTGTGTTTGTGCACGCTGTGATATATGTCCTGGGGATCTTGATACAACATTCAATACGGTCCTGCTGGACAGATTAGGCTGCTAACGGAGGAAGCCAATGTGCGGCAGGAACCGGTGATATGTGCCTTAGCACTAAGTGTTCTGGGACAGGCTGATGGGTTGATTTAAGCCAGGGTGGGAGCAAGTGGAGATAAATGTTAGTGATGCTTCCCCCCCCCTCCAACCCCCGCCCCCCATTTTTTCTACTTCAGCAGATCCATCAACTGGTACAGAGGGTAATGAGTAAGGGGTGGAGGTGAACACATTACAGAGGGCTGACCTTGCCCACAAAGAGAAAGAGTGTTTTAGATGCCCCATGAAGCCTGTCCCCCCACCTGTAAAGTCATCATTGGCATTGTGTGAGGTTTAAAGGTTCTTTTTTCAATGCAAGAGTAGTCGAAAAAATTAATTCAATGAATGCATTTCAGAGCACGTGTAGCCTGACATTTGGCCAACCGTTTCTAGCAGACAGTTTTTAGAAAAACTTTTTCAAAACAATCAATATTTTTGCATGATAATTTGGTACCATAGTGGTACAGAATCACATTTAAAGATGCATCAAATTATGTTGCAATTACATAATTGCAAAAGCGTATATTGGTAAATTGCACAACACCTGTCACGAAATATTTAGTTTATATTTGAATCACAAAACCAAAGGAAAGAAAATATTAAAAAAATGCAAATATTAATAAAAAAATAATTAAAAAACTTTGCATAAATAAAATGTTTTGATTAGTTTTATCGTAGGGATATATTCATTTTCAAGTTCACATTCCTACCCTGAAAAAAAAAAAAAAAAAAATATATATATATATATATATATATATATTTTTTTTTTTTTTTTTTTTTTTATTGTTTTTCCATTCTGACTATTTATTTTCAGGACAATGAAGGGTTACACTTTATTTTGATGGTCCACATTAGACATTCTACTAATTATAGGTCACCTTACAAATACATGTTGATTAACTCTCATTAGACTGTAGTAGGTTACACTTTATTTTAAGGTGTCATTGTTACAGTGTAATTATATATTTAAGTACTGGGTAATATTAATTAATTACATATACTTACTCTAGTGTTAGGGTATAGGATTAGGATTTGGTTGATGTTTAGTTGCATGTAATTATGCATAATTATTTTACTGTTATTACTATGGTAAGTACATGTAACATACAGTATTTATCAAGGACACTGTAAAATAAAGTATTACCCTGTAATAGACTGTTAGGTTAGGGGTTCGGTTAGTAGAACAAGTTGACATGTATTTGAAAAGTTACTTATGGTCAGTGGAATGTCTGTTTTGGGACCATCAAAATACAGTGTTTGCAGATATTAAGCAGACAGTCTACTTGTACTTTAATGACTGGTAGTTGACATGTATTTTCAAAGTTACTTACAGTTGGTAACATGTCTTAAGTGGACTACCTTACTACTTAAGTGGTGTCTTAAGTGTTACCCAATTGAGCACATATTTCTAAATTTTCATTACTGTAATGCATCTGTATTGTCTTTAAGTGATTTTCATTGATCATGGTCTTTCTGTTTTAGTTAAACTGTTTTGCTTTTTTTTTTTTATTAAAGTTAATGATAGGTAGTTCAACAAATGTAAAATGTATTAATCTTTTATGTTACAGTTAGTGAGAATGAGACTTTTGTATTACAATAATGAGAAGTGGGTTGTAAAATGAATACACAATCCAATGGTCCTAATAGAAGACTTTCTTTGCTTTATGCTTTTTCTTTTGTTTTGATTTTTGGGTTAAAATGCAACTTAGACACATCTTCATAACATTCACCATGTTATGTATTCATAGAGTGCATAGCTTCATGACAAATGTAGTTATTCACTGGTTGCTGGTCTTGACGTCCGTGTGTTGGTGTGTGGGTGAGGACTGAGAGGTTGCTGCTCTAATGGAGACAGGTTTATTGACAATGAAACGGTTTGGCTGTATCTGCAGTGGGCTGCCTGTGATATACTGGAGCCAGAGTGTAGTCAAGGCTGGCATACACCATCCAGCGCTGACAGCAGCAGACACACACACACACACACACACACACACACACACACACACACACACACACACACACACACACGCACACACGTGCACACATACACACGCATACACACACGCACACGCACACACACACGCACACACACACACACACACACACACACACACACAGACAGATGTGTTCTAAAACACTGTCTTGCATGCGCACACTGTCTTGCAGTGCGCATGATACACTTTCAAAGATTCGGGCTAACCTGCTGGACATTAACAGAAAAATTTTGGGCATTAATGTCCTTTCTTCAACTGTGTTGACTATTTCTTTGAAATGTACCACTCTTGCATGGCAAAACACATCTGTCAGCCTTGGACTGCTCAGTTTTAGCAAGATATGAAAACAATAGATGCTCTGTTCACAAACTGTAAGGTTATGTTTTATTGTGCCTATATAGGCAGCAAGGTGACACATAGGTTTAGAAACAGAGCTAGTTTCAGAGATCTAGTATTATGTCATAAATTTAGCTTAGGAATACACAAAATATCATTACCACATTTGATTTTCGGATAGATATTGGTTGATATTGGATATTCATGCATTCATGTTTATTACCTTTGCTGCCATCTAACACTCAAAATTCTTTTAAAATACTATTAATATAATAACACTTTTACATGTATTTTATATAAATATACATTTTTATACGGTGTATTATAATTTTGTGATGCCTTAAAGGTATTGTAGGTAGGAATTTTATAAACACTTTTTTCCAAATTTGTTTAAACCTTCTGTATATATCAATGCATAATTAAAATGTAAGTACTCTGATAAAAAGAGTATAAAAATCGAGTGACTCTAGACCGTTTAATCTGCACTAAACACAGCTCATTATTTACATTCGGGACGAAACAAAGGATTGGCTTAGGCGACTGTCACTCTCTCGCAACCATGGCAACCACCCTTTTGCCACACAGGACCTGCCCACTTGCGCGCGCATCCGTTTGATTTGAGGAATTCAAAACAATGGCAGAGATTAGAAAGACCAATCAAAATTCACATATGCAGTTCGCGAAGGCAAACCAGGCAAAAAAAGGAAGACAGTAACGTTACTAGAAAAGGTAATGAACAAAAAGTCTTTGGATAAACAACAAAATAAAACGCATGCCAATATCGGCGTGGCTTTCCAGCGATGGCGAGAACTGAGAGACCTCAAGGGGCTGAAAAGTGACGCCTGGATGGCTATATTTCTGCTGGACGGCTATATTTCTGCTGGACAGGTAAATCTTTCTTTTTGTATTTTGATCATACATATTTTTTTCTTTATGTTTTCATGAAGCATGTGTCATTAGCATACGTAGCTGCCTAATATAGCTAACATAACATTACTTAGCGAGCCGTACTAGAAATGATAAATGATATATATGCCTAGCTCAAGATGATAGCTATAGTGTTGAATTGTGCATAATTTTGCTTTAGATAACTAAATACATGTTTAACAGATAGTAGGCCGCATCAGGAACTTTTCTTAGAATTATATTTACCCTCTGTCTAACTCTTTTACCATGTTCACCTGGAAGTTTACCTGCACGTTTTTTTCGCCTTTGTTTTGTTTTTAAACAAAAAATCCCTCGACCCCGGATCTGTCCTCGAGCTGACGATGCGGTACTTGTCTCTGGAGTGTAGCAGCTAGTCCTCATCAGAGTCAACAATGCTTTCAACATGGAAACTCTTACATGCAGAACACCATATATGTTATGAATGTTACACGAAATTCATCTTCATCACAGTGTAAATGATGGCAATGGAAAAACGTGTATCATGCAACCTGTTTTTAGCTTTGCCTTATAGATAACTAGCTCGTTAGCGAATCAATAAATATATATTTTAAACTTTACCAATATCAATATGCTACTTGATTGTTTATCTTCATAATGATAAAGTTAGATTTTTTTATTACATGTGATTCTGACATGATGTCACTACATGCACTGCGCTCCTTCCTCTCCACTCGTCTCAGGTAAATAATGCGTCTTCAGCTCAGCGGTCGGAGTCGCGCGTTCATGTGTTTTGGAGGCGTGGCTTTGGAAGGAGCCCAGAAGGGAGGGGGTGGAGTGAATGGAAATAATGAGCTGTCTTTAAAACAGTCGTGAGAGGTCTACAGACACTCGATTTTTATACTTTCTTTTTCAGAGTACTTACATTTTAATTATGCATTGATAAATACAGAAAGTTTAAACAAATTTGGAAAAAAGTTTTTTTTATACAATTCCTACCTACAATACCTTTAACTCTCATTAGAGTATTGGTTGAGTATTAGTAGGCTGTTAGGGGTAGGGGAAGGGTTAGAAGAATAAGAGGGTTTTTTTTTTTTAGGGGATGTTTAAAAAAAATAAAATAAATAAAAACTTAAAGGTCCTAATTTAACTAAGGACTAATCCTGGCTAAATCTGAACCCTGTCTGTGAAACCGGGCCCTAATGTTTTGCTTCAAAATTATTCATAAACAAATTTGGAAAAAGGTTTTTTTTATACAATTCCTACCTACAATTCCTTTAATTCACTTGTAGCTTTTGAAAATAATTAATGTTTCTTTTTAGTGTTTTCTTCGTAATTTATATAGAATAAATAGTAAAGAATTCTAATATTGACCATTTATCAGTTTTAGCCATGACATAAGGATTATTACTGGGCAAATTTCTTTTTTTTATATCACTGCATCCCTAATATTTTAGTTAATGTTGCCTCTGCCAGGTTGGTTTCATGCAGGTTTGCTTAGTTTTGAAACATAGACTAATTTCATAAGTTATTTTCTTCATCAGATCTTCATTGTGTGTATGCACATCTCTTACCACAGCTATGCAGACGACACACAGCTCTACTTAGCCCTATCGCCTAACGACTACAGCCCCATTGACTCCCTGTGCCAATGCATTGATGAAGTAAACAGTTGGATGTGCCAAAACTTTCTTCAGTTAAACAAAGACAAAACTGAAGTCATTGCGTTTGGAAACAAAGAGGAAGTTCTCAAGGAGAATGCATACCTTGACGCGAGGGGTCTAACAACTAAAAATCAAGTCAGGAATCTTGGTGTGTCTCTAGAGTCAGACCTTAGTTTCAGTAGTCATGTCAAAGCAATAACTAAATCAGCATACTATCATCTGAAAAATATTGCAAGAATTAGATGCTTTGTGTCAAGTCAAGACTTAGAGAAACTTGTGCATGCTTTTATCACCAGCAGGGTGGATTATTGTAATGGACTCCTCACTGGCCTTCCTAAAAAGACCATAAGACAGTTGCAGCTCATACAGAACGCAGCTGCCAGGATTCTGAGCAGAACCAGAAAATATGAACATATCACACCAGTCCTCAGGTCTTTACACTGGCTCCCAGTTACATTTAGGATTGACTTTAAAGTATTATTACTGGTATATAAATCATTCAATGGGTTAGGACCTCAATATATTGCAGATATGCTCACTGAATATAAACCTAACAGATCACTCAGATCATTAGGATCACATCAGCTAGAAACACCAAGGGTTCGCTCTAAGCACGGAGAGTCTGCTTTTAGCTTTTATACCAGCCGCAGCTGGAACCAGCTTCCAGAGGAGATCAGATGTGCTCCTACAGTAGTCACATTCAAATCCAGACTCAAAACACTTCTGTTTAGCTGTGCATTTACTGAATGAGCACTGTGCCACTGTTCGTCCGACTGTTTTTACTGTACTTTATTTTGTTTTTTAATCTAAACTGTTTTAATTATTCTTATTTGTTTTGATTATTTTAATTTCTTTATTCTAAACTGTTTTAATTATGGTTATTTCTTTTTATTTTTTCTTTTTATTTTTTCTTTTTATTTCTTCTATGTAAAGCACTTTGAATTACCATTGTGTATGAAATGTGCTATATAAATAAACTTGCCTTGCCTTGCCTTGCCTTGTATGCACTGATTACAAATATTGCCAATTTTGGATGATGATATTTCTTAATAATAATATTATTACCAAATAATTGAATAGTGTTTAGTTTTTGTTGTTGTTGTTATTACCAAACACAATAATATGCAACGTTAAGTCAGGATTAATGACAGAGTTATGGTTAGCAGATGTTTATTGCAGGCAGTATGAGAGGGATACATGTGGAATGCGTCAGTGACTTGTATCATTTACAAGTGTTGTGCAATAGCAGCTTTATTTTCTTTAGATATAACAGAACCATTGAAGGCTATCAGTGTTTTGTGGCGACTGCCCTTGTAAGCTTTATTTAAGGTCATCTTTTACACACACGCCTCGCGCTGGGTGTTCTTCATATATATAGTCTGTCTCCATGTCAGATTAAAAAGGAAGTAAGGGCTTCCAAGAAGAATAAAGAACTCTTTCCAAGAAGTATTAGTTCCTTTTTAATTTTAGCGGGATGAGGAACCCAGAATTTAAATGAAAGAATCGGTTTTCATCCAGCTAATAGTAATCCATAATCCAGCCAACGTGTCTTAACCACAATGTGGTTGGTCTGATTAACTTTAATGCTTTTCCTCTCAATTTATTGAAATGTTGGAATGAGCACATTTGGTTTGAAAGTCTCTCTCTCCCTCTGTCGCTCTATCTCTCTCTGTGAGTGAGAGAGAGATAGACTGTGAGAGTGAACGAGAGGAGGGGTGGAGAGGGAGAAAATATAACTTTAAGAGCAGGATGGCACAGCCATTAAATATGTTTCATTCCCACAGACAATGGGGGGTATGCGAGCCCATCGAAGATACATTTTAAGGATAGTGTTGGCTCTTTAATATTTCAATCGATTTAAAAAATAAAAAACGTCACAGAGAAAGGGCAAAAATGCTAGTTGGAAAAAAAAATAATTAAACAAGCGAGTTTCATTTGCTGCCACACTTCAAATGAATTTCTGTAATGATCTCAAAACCTGCGAAAGGCAAATCCAATCAAACAATATCTAGTGGGTTTCATTTCCCCCTGCATAGCGATGGCCCCCTTTGTCAAAGGGTGAGCCGGAGAGACTGTAGGTCGCCATAGCCATCCAAATGAAGGAGACAATTTAGCGTAGTTAAAGCTATTATCCCACTACTGTGTGTGTGTGTGTGTGTGTGTGTGTGCTTCTACGCCTGTGTCTACGCTATAGCTTTAACATTTTGGGGCTTTGATATGAGTCATTGTAAATGATGCCACGGAAGGTCAATTGCCGAGTTCAAAATGGCTGATGGAGGGAGGGAAAAATATTATGTTGTTTTTCTGCTTTCATGCTTCTGCTTTTTCACCCCTCCCAGTCTCTCCAGACACAACACTGCATTTATTTAAAAAAGCGAACATTTATTCAGTCAGCCTGTGTCATTAATATAATACTGCATAAATAACACTCAGGTCTCTGTGTTTGAAGAGTGTGACATGAGCCCATTGTTTTTACTCTTCTTACCTTTAACCATTTGGCGGGTAATCACGCATAAGAAGGAAGAATAAGCCACGAGTGAATGAGCAGCAATGGTCCACTGACCTTTTACTGCTCATTATTGGACAACCCGAAAAGAAAAGAAAAAAGAAAAAAAACAAAGAAAAAAATCGTCTCGGTTACGTATGGTAACCCTCGTTCCCTGAGTAGGGAACGGAGACGTCTCGTCGGAGGAGTTTCCAACGAATTGGGATCACGCTAGGGAGACCAATTGCCTTCGAGTGAATTAAAACGAGCCAATAAATATTGGCATGCGGGATTTGCATTCCGCGTCCCGCCTATCAATGCGGGTATAAAGCGGAAGCGAGCGCACACACATTTGCTTTACGCTGAGGAGCCGGACGGTGTCCAGTCCTCCGCGAAGGTACAGCAAGCATGGCGACGGGACGAGACGTCTCCGTTTCCTACTCAGGGAACGAGGGTTACCATACGTAACCGAGACGTTCCCTTTCGTATGGGAACTCCTACGTCTCGTCGGAGGAGTTTCCAACGAATTGGGATCCCAAATAAAACGCCATGGTGCTGGCCCCTTCCAGCGCCCAGCTGAGCTCCCCGCCAAGCAGTTTCATCTTTAGGGCGGGGGCTAGCTAGGAAGAAATCACACTGCTGTTCCGCAAGACCCGCTCAGAGGATTTGGATAACACTGGGGAAACGTGCCCATGTGGGAACGTTGCGGAGCCCCCGGCCAGCCTGAAGGGAGGCACTGAATACACATATGAACTAGCCCGTAGGGTAGTAAAACATATGGGAGTCCTCGAGGTAGTCCCAGCCCGTAGGGTGGGGAGCATACTCAGCAAGGACGACAGAGTGAGTCTGTCGAGGGGAAGACACGGGGCTAGCCCGTAGGGTAGCAGGAACGTGGAAAATGAGCACGAGGAAGTCATCGTGAAGGTCACCCAGTCTACTAGCAACTTCTTAAGAGAGGTAATAGACCTAGCATCAGGCGGTCCGCCACGCCTGATGCCGAGGGGTAATGGAGGAGCTCAGAAGGTTAGCCGTTTGTTGGGGAACCAAGGAGCAAAAAGGCGCACGGATCCAGCTCATAAGGCGGAATGGCGCAGCAAGCCGACAGAACCTATTCCCTCGCGCCACTGACCGTAGCGAGTAAACGGGAGGAAACCGGTTCAACACGTAAGCTATAAAATCTGGCAAACGTATTAGGTGTCGCCCAGCCCGCAGCTCTGCAGATATCTGTCAGCGAGGCGCCTTGCGCCAATGCCCAGGAGGAAGCAACACTCCTAGTGGAGTGAGCCGTCAACCTGGGAGGGCAAGGCATGTCCTGGGATTCATAAGCCCGGACGATAGCATCCACTAGCCAGTGGGCTAACCTCTGCTTGGAGACAGCCTTCCCCTTCTGCTGGCCTCCGTAACAGACGAAGAGCTGCTCTGAGGTCCTGAAGCTTTGCGTTCTGTCCACATAACAACGTAGAGTACGTACGGGACAGAGAAAAGCCAGGGCTGGGTCTGCCTCCTCCACGGGCAGCGCTTGCAGGTTCACTACCTGATCTGCAAATGGAGTGGTAGGAACCTTGGGCACATATCCGAACCGGGGTCTCAGAACCACGTGAGAAAGGCCCGGTCCGAACTCCAGGCACGATTCGTTGACCGAAAAAGCCTGCAGATCCCCGACCCTCTTGAAGGAAGCTAGAGCCAATAGAAGAGCGGTCTTTTCAGACAAAACTTTTAACTCTATGTCATTTAAGGGCTCAAATGGGGGCCTTTGAAGCGCTCTCAGCACGAGGGCTAAGTCCCAAGAGGGCACAGGGTGCAAATTACGAGGAGGATTTAACCTCCTAGCACCCTTAAGGAATCTGATGATCAGGTCGTGCTTCCCTAACGACTTCCCGTCGATCACATCATGATGGGCAGCTATTGCGGCCACATATACTTTGAGGGTGGAGGGAGACAGCCTTCGCTCCAACCCGTCTTGTAAAAAGGAAAGCACGACACTGATCGGGCAAGTTCGGGGGTCTTCCCGGCGGGAAGAGCACCAGACGACGAACAGGTTCCACTTTAACGCATAGAGGCGCCTCGTAGAGGGGGCTCTAGCGGAAGCGATGGTATCTACCACGGCCTGTGGTAGGCCATCTAGAACCTCCGCGTCCCGTCCAGGGACCAGACATGGAGTCTCCACAGGTCTGGACGCGGGTGCCAAAGAGTGCCCCGTCTCTGAGAAAGCAGATCCTTCCTCAGAGGAATGGGCCAAGGAGGTGCTGTCGCAAGGAGCATGAGTTCCGGGAACCAGGTCCGGTTGGGCCAGTACGGCGCAACTAGCAAGACCTGCTCCTCGTCCTCCCTGACTTTGCACAGTGTCTGTGCGAGAAGGCTCACTGGGGGAAACGCATACTTGCGTGGGCCCCGGGGCCAGCTGTGTGCCAGTGCATCCGTGCCGAGGGACCCTGCGGTCAGGGAATAGAACAACTGGCAATGGGTCGTGTCCGGAGAGGCAAACAGATCTATCTGAGCGGCTCCGAAGATTCCCCAAATCAGCTGGACCGCCTGGGGATGGAGTCGCCATTCTCCCGGAAGAGGCGGCTGCCGTGAGAGCTCGTCGGCTGCACGGTTGAGCACACCCGGGATGTGAATGGCCCAAAGCGACCTCAGATGCTTCTGACTCCATAGGAGGAGATGGCGGGCGAGTCGCGACATACGACGGGAGCGTAGACCACCTTGATGGTTGATGTACGCAACGGTCGCAGTGCTGTCCGTACGGACCAGTACATGCCTGTGCAGAAGCAGCCCCTTGAGGCGGCACAAGGCTAAGCGTACTGCTTGCAACTCTAGGCAATTGATGTGCCAATGCAGCTGAGGCCCCGTCCACAGACCTGAGACTGCATGCCCGTTGTACGTGGCCCCCCAACCGCTGGCAGAGGCATCCGTGAAAACCACAGCATGCCTGGACACCTGGACTAAGGGTACTCCGGCCCGTAGAAAGGCAGGGTCCGACCAAGGACTGAAGGTTTGGCGACAGTGCGGGGTAATGTTGACCCGGAACGTGCCGCTCTGCCACGCCCATCTCGGGACTCGATCGTGAAGCCAGCGCTGAAGTGGTCTCATATGCAACAGACCGAGCGGCGTAACTGCGGCTGCGGCTGCCATATGCCCCAGGAGCCTCTGAAATTGCTTCAGTGGGACCACTGACCTGCCTCGAAAAGACCTGAGGCAGTTGAGCACTGACTGGACGCGCTCCTCTGTGAGGCGCGCAGTCTGACTGACCGAGTCCAACTCCATACCGAGATAAGAGATCCTCTGCGTGGGGCAGAGTTTGCTCTTGTCCCGGTTGACCTGAAGTCCCAACCGGCTGAGGTGCCGGAGCACCAGGTCCCTGTGATCGCACAACAGATCTCGTGAGTGAGCTATTATCAGCCAGTCGTCGAGATAGTTGAGAATGCGAACGCCATTTTCTCTCAAGGGAACAATGGCCGCCTCCACGACCTTCGTGAAGACGCGGGGCGACAGGGCCAAGCCGAAGGGTAGGACCTTGTACTGATATGCCTGACCCTCGAACGCAAACCGAAGAAACGGCCTGTGTCGAGGCAGAATCGAGACATGAAAGTACGCGTCCTTCAGGTCGATCGCTGCAAACCAATCCTGGGGACGGATGCACTCGAAGATGCGTTTCTGCGTAAGCATTTTGAACGGGAGCTTGTGAAGGGCCCGATTCAAAACACGCAGATCCAGGATTGGTCGTAACCCACCGCTTTTCTTGGGTACAATGAAGTAAGGGCTGTAGAACCCAGACCTCATCTCGGCTGGAGGGACCGGCTCGATCGCGTCCTTCGCCAGCAGGGCAACGATCTCTTTCCTCAGGACAGGGGCGTCGCCACTCCGCACTTGGGTGAAGAGGACACCCCTGTACCTGGGAGGCCGGCGGGCAAACTGAATTGCATAGCCGAACCGAATGGTGCGAATGAGCCATCTGGACGGTCTGGGAAGCGCTATCCAGGCTTCGAGAGACTGAACCAAAGAGCCCACTCGGACCACCGGCGTACCCGCGGGGGGGCAGCGAGGTGGAAGGCAGGGACCCGCCCTCGGAGGCATTGTTGCGGCCGAAGGTGGGGTCTGTGTGTGTGGTGCAACACTTACCTGCCCCCACCGGGGGGCAAACAGCAGGGAAGGCCCATCTTTCTCTGGGGCGTTCGACTGCTGAGTGTCCCGTGGCGAAGGTCGGAGGGGAAACGAGGAGCGAGGCTGAGGGGCGTCGAGTCCTGGCTTCCACGCCTCCTTGGCCAACGACAGACGAGAGTGATGAGGCCGGGGCGGCATCACTGGCATCTGAGCGCTGGAGCGAAGGGAATGCGAGTGGCGAGGCAACGTGGCGGCGCACACAGACATTCTCGCCTTCTTCGACGGAGGAGACTGAGAGTGACGAGGCAATTGAGCGTCGTTCTTGACTGCCAGTCTCGACCGTGGGTGACCCAGAGGAAATGGAAACTGCTCTTTTATTGAGAATTTGGGTACCGCTGACCGCGGGGTCAGCGGCGGAACAGAAATAAAAGGAAACAAAAGATTCTCCACCCGGCCCTCCTCCGGGGGAAGGAGAGGTGCAGAGGTCCTCTCCCGAAGAGCAGCAACCACGTCCTCTGGGTGGCCCGTCTCAGGGTCGCTTACCTCTCCTCTTGCCGGGGGGTTTAGACGAGGCCTGAGCAGGCTGCGCATCTCTCCTACGGCCGGCACCCTGTCGTTTAGCGGGCTGCTGCTTCGGTTGGGCAGGGGCGGAGGCGGCGGCAGGAGGGCGCCCTCGGCGACGAGCAGCTGGAGGCGCGACCGTCGGAGGCGGGGCAGCCCTAGCCCGCTTCCGAGGCATGATGTGTTTGATCACCTCCGACTGCTTCTGGGCGGAGGAGAACTGTTGGGCGAAGTTCTCCACCACATCGCCGAAGAGGCCACCCTGGGATATGGGAGAGGCAGGGAACTTATTTTTGTCCGAGTCCTTCATATCCGACAGGGTGAGCCATAGATGTCGTTCCTGGACCACAAGAGTGGACATCGCTCGACCCAGGGAACGCGCGGTGACTTTCGTCGCCCGTAGGGCAAGGTCCGTCGCCGTGCGCAGCTCTTTGAGCACCCCCGGGTCGGCACCACCCTCCTGCATGTCACATAGCGCCTGGGCCTGGTAGACCTGCAGGAGCGACATGGCATGCAGGGCAGAGGCAGCCTCTCCACACGCAGTGTAGGCCTTTCCAGTCAGACTGGAAGAGAACCTACAAGCGCGGGAGGGGAGCGAAGGGTTACCCCGCCAGGAGGAAGCGGAGGTGGGACACAGTTGCATCGCCACCGCGCGCTCCACTGGGGGGATGCCTTCGTACCCCAGGGCTGCTCCGCCATCGAGAGTGGTGAGGGAGGAGGAGGGAGTCAACCTCAGTCTAGCCGCCAGGGGGTTCGACCAAGATTTCGTCACCTCCTCATGCACCTCCGGGAAGAAAGGAACCGGAGCGGTGCGCTGAGTACCAGCACGAGCCGCCCCGAGATACCAATCATCAAGCCGAGACGGTTCGGGACGCGGTGGAGGGTTCCACACGAGCCCGACCTTCTCGGCCGCCCGGGCGAGCATAAGCGTCATCTCCGGGTCAGGCTCGGACAACACTACCACACCCGAAGGGGGCAATGCAGCCGAGTCGTCATCCCCAGATCGCGACTCATCTCCCTCCGATGCCTCGACCGACATCTGATCCTCCGGAGGGGCCCCGAAGGAAACGACTGGAGCCACACGTGATGGCCCAGCACGCTCCTCCGAAGACCCCAGTGGCACGGCTGAAGAGGAGTGGGATGTCCGAGGGGGTCTTTCACCCGGCAGATCATTCCTCACTGTAACCCTCAGACCACCGATGGGATCAGCCGAAGTAGCTTTCTTCTGGAATGAACCAGAAGAACAACTAGATCGGGGGATCTCCAACGGGACTCCCCCTCTGGTGAGGGATCGCAGTCTCAGTCTCAACACCGTGATGGTCATGTTCCCGCAATGAGAACATGACTCATCCACGAACGCTGCTTCAGCGTGCGCGTGGCCCAAGCACGTGACACAGCGATCGTGACCATCAGCCGGAGGCAGAAGTTGGCCGCATCCAGAAACACACGGGTGAAACGTCATCCTTAAAAGGACGCGAACTTCACTCGTGTTGCTCTTTCAGAAAAGAAACGCTCTCTTATTGTGTCGAGACACACAGGGACCAACGCGGCGACACAGCGGGGAAACTGCAAGCCCGCTGCGCGCACTCAACCAAATACCAGCTGTTACAACAGCTCTTTGAAAACAAGCAGATCGCGTGAAGCAACAGCTGACACCGGGAGATCGCGAAGATCACTGAAGCGCCGTCACACCAACACAGAGAGGCTCTTCCTGGAACAGCAGACTCGTTGAGCGTGAAGATATCAAACCAATCTTTGTAGCTCATCACTCAGAGGACACTAAGTTCGGCTCCGAAGCTAAAAGCAAATGTGTGTGCGCTCGCTTCCGCTTTATACCCGCATTGATAGGCGGGACGCGGAATGCAAATCCCGCATGCCAATATTTATTGGCTCGTTTTAATTCACTCGAAGGCAATTGGTCTCCCTAGCGTGATCCCAATTCGTTGGAAACTCCTCCGACGAGACGTAGGAGTTCCCATACGAAAGGGAACTCCTAAATCTTCAGGGAATCTTGAATCAGTGCACTCAATGACCGTTATTTTTCTTTTTTGATTATTATTCTTTCTGTGGCCATTGTCCTGTGGCTGTGCGACTCACAATATTGTTGCATTCAATGTGCGGAGGAGAGGAAGTCTCAGGACGGATGTTGGAGGTCTGACTCTGAGGTTGTGGTAATATTTGTCACCGGGGGGCACTCTGCTGCGTTTGGCCTTTAGGCCTGCAGGTGTGCAGTCCTCCACTCTCTTACAGGAAGCATCAAGAGACTCATTGCACAACTACGCACGCCCCCATATGTATATATGTAGATGCTTACAGAGAGTTAGAGAGGGAGAGAGAGAGAAGGTCTGTGGTTCTGGAAACTTTCGAGATCACATTACTAGAAGTACTAAAACTTCATAATATGACAGCACACGCACTCACACTCTGGAAAATATGCCAAACAAGCATTACACTAATCACTACTTTGAAATAGGGAGGCTATTTATATATTATGCATTGTGCAGTCCTGGGAGAGAAGAGAAAAGAAAAATTGATATCAGATGAAAATGAACACTCTGTAAAGCACATTAACTATCTCAGGTTTGGGAGCACATGCTGACTGCCAAATGGGACACCCCTGTGGAAAGCAAAATGGTCTCTCCCACAATTAATGTGGCGCACCTGTGATGGTTGATAAAGACTGCCGCACTGTGCACAGGTGTGGAACATTAATTCTGGGGGTGTTCCTTGAAAAGACGAGCCCCCCTCCACCTCTACCACCAGCACCTCTCCGCCCTCCACCCTCTCCTCCCCCACCTTTGGAGAGTGAAAAAGCAAGAAAACAACGCTGCCGTTCATTCGGAGTGATCTGTGTGCAAAAGTATGCAAATGAATATGCGGCATGCTAATCAATCCTGTCCTTCACACAGACTGAAGGGGAAGAAGAAGTATGGAGAACGATGGAGTGAATCGGGCTGAGAGGGAATATGGGATGAGGGAAATTAGCTAGGATTTGCTTTGTTTCAACATATTTATGTTGCAATTTCATCTATTTGCATTGGTCACCTATTCCAGACAGATAATGATCGATGTGGCCAAATCCATCCGGTTGTTCATACACTGCCACTTGGCGTCAGAGTTTTTTAATATAGAAAAAATTTTTTTTTTTACTTATGCTCACCGCATTTATTTGATCAGAAATACAATAAAAACAATAATATTTTGGCATTATTATAATAATAAAAAAAAAATAATAAAAAAAAAATATATATATATATATTTATATTTTTTTTTTCAATACATTTCTTATTTTGATGGCAAAGCTGAACTTTCAGCATCATTACTCCAGTCTTCGGTGTTACATGATCCTTCAGAAATCATTCTAATATGCTGATTTGGTGTGCAATAATTGTTTCTTATTATTATCCATGGTGAAACAATTTTTTTTCAGGAAATTTCAAAAGAACAGCATTTATTTGAAATATATATATATATATATATATATATATATATATATATATATATATATATATATATATATATATATATATATATATGCAAGTTCACAAAAAGTCTGAACTGTCAATTTTGAAAAATTTTATGTGCTGAATAAAAGTATTTTTATTTTTTTATATATATATATATATATAGACCCTAAACATTTCAATTATAGTTTATGTAATCTTCTTTTAAAGAGATCCCTAATTTCCATGTCAGCAAGCAGTCATGGATGAGATGCAAGTGTGGAGCAAGTGGATAGTCGTCAGTTTATGAATAAGTGTGCATATTGATTCGTTGAACTATTATTATTTTTTTTTCTTATGAAATTGTTTAATGCAGCATTCTATATGTAGGTGTGTTTGATTTGTTGAATTTTATTTTTTTTTTTCAAATAATTTATATATCAGAGTTGTTTGTGGTGGGGTAAAGTAAACGCAAAATGCGTTGATGTCACAATCATGTTGCATTGTGGTATATGGAGCTGGCTGAAGTGTACATATGAAGTAGGCTCGCTCCTTTGGTCAAAATCGAGGGAGCGAGGGTCTGTCCATATAAACTTCCCTCGTCCACTTCACGAAGTGGAACACTTCAAAATGGCGGCAGGGATTCCCCCGAGGGGAAGTGCTTAGGGAAGTTTACAAGTGCGTGTCTAAAAGTGGGCTGGAACGCAGCCTTGGTTACTATTTCTAACTCAGACAAGCTTTACAGAACATCCTTTAGGAATGATCTGGAGGTGTGTGCAGTAAAACATTGGTTGTAGTAAAATTTGCTCATATAGTGGTAAACATTGATTGAGTGTTATTCTTGTGTGGGCTGGAATGATATTGTAATATTCCAAAGCATTTTATCTGCGATTTTTCTTTAAACAGATTGGTTAATTATGCAGTAACAGGCCCGGATTGGCTAATCGGGAGCACCGGGAGAATTCCCGGTGGGCCGGTCTGTTTTATTGGCCAGGAGGGCCGGTGTTGTCATGGCACTGGGTTGAATACTTTACATAGGCTCCAGTCACAGCTTTATTTTTAGGATATTTTTCAGAGTGTATAATGAACGTTGTGAAATAATTGCCTAATATTAACTCTAATTTGGTGCTGCAATGATTTCCATATCGCGAGGATAACCGACCTCATAATCTGAGCTGCTTCAGTATTAAAACACCGCTCGTCGGCAATGGCAAAATGTTTGAGATGACCGATCAAAGCAAGCGGGATTTATGTTCACAGAAGCGCGAGCCGCGGCCGCGCGCGAATCCCAACGCGACGCTTCATAGATGCAAGTGGCTAAACTACGTAAACAGCTGTTTTAATTACGACAGAAGTTTTAACCCCTTCAGACCTGAATTATGTTTTAAGTTTCTGAAAAATATAAAAGTACATTTTCCCAGCTCATGAGGCTTCTATAAATGAGACCAAAAAAATAAATAAAAAATGTTTGGGTTTAATATAATTTTTTTTTGTCCATTTCAATGGACATCAGGTCAAAACAGGTGTACTTCACAAAAATGTACCAACATAAAATTAAATAATAAACATAAAAATTGTTAGTATATACTTAAAGCTTTTTCTCAAGGTCAAAAACTTTTCAACAGTTTACCATTTCAACTTTAATTTTGAGGTTTTTGTTTTACAGATTGCACATTGTTTGTAACAAACTAAATATCTTAGAATCAATCAATATGGTCATGTTAGGGTCATTTTCTTTGCACATCTTTCTTTTTTTAGATCAAAAACATTACAATATTGAACATTACAATATTTCAACTTTTATTGTAAGGTTTTTGCTTTATAGATCAGACATTTGTTTATTCATAACAAAATAAACCTAGGAATCAATCAATGCATTCATGTTAGAGTAATTTCCTGTGTGCGTCTTTGAAACAATTTCTCTGTTAACGATTTTCTTGTATTGTTACAGTACATTACTGGCAGCACGGTTGCCAGCAAGTTACTGTATTTTGATTTCCAGTAACTGTACTGTAATTCACTTTACAGTACACAAGATCAGTACTGTAAACTACCAAATAGTAGCCTACTTTACTGTATTTTTACTGTATTTCGTCATTTGTTCCGCTTTTGCTGTAATTAATTATACAGTATTGTACTGTAGTATCTATATTGATACATTACTGCTAAATATTATTATAATTTTCTAAATAATTACTAATATTGATAATATTATATCATAATAATATAATATGTAGTTATAAGGAATATATAGGCTATAGTAGGAAAAAATATTATAGAAGTCAATGGCTACTGTCAACTGTCTAGTTATCGACATTCTTTAAAATATCTTCATTTGTCTTCAGCAGAATAAAGAAACTTATACAGATTAAGAACAACATGAGGATGAGTAAGTAATGACAAATATAATTTTTGGGTGTACTATACCGATTAAGGGATAGTTCACCCAAAAATTAAAATTAGCCCATGATTTACTTCAAGCCACCCTAGGTGTGTATGACATCGTTCTTCTTTCATACGAACACAATCGGAGTTATATTAAAAAAAGTCCTGGCTTCCAAGCTTTATAATGGCAGTGAATTGTTGTTTCTGTTTTGAAACCACATAAAAGTGCATCCATCCATGATAAAAGTGCTCTATGCGGCTCTGGGGGGTAAATAAAGGCCTTCTGAAGCGAAGCGATGCGTTTGTGTAAGAAAAATATGAATATTCAAGTTTACGCTTTAGATTTAGGTCAAATCCGTATGTTCATTTGGCCAGAAGCTAGTCATTTTACTTTATACAGTTTTAAATATTGATATTTTTCTTACATCTCCATCTTCCTCATCACCTCACATAAAGTCAACATCTGAGATATTTCCATCAGCTATATGCTCAAGCACTTCAAGAATTATATATTCTGCATATGAAAAAGTTTCAAAAATGTATCGGTACTGTGATGTAGATTTTTTATATAAGAAATTTCAATCAGCATTACTGGACTTCAGTTACTGGAATGTGATTTCAGTAACAGGCTTTTGAACCCACTGTCCATTCTAATGGACAGACACATTTGAAAAAATCCTGATTTAAAATGTGCAGTTCTACAATAGATTTTTAACGTTAATTAATAAGTTCAATCTTTCTTTTATACATACAAACTATGAAATACTGGCAAACATATCAAAAAATTTAAATAAAACCATAGGAAATGTTGCTTGCTTCTGTGTTTGGAGATTAGTGCTGACATGCTTCTCTTCAATGTAGTGGTTTTTTTTATAATTACTACATGCAGAGCTTTACTGCCATTTGATTGGATGACAAGCGTCCAATTGAATGGACTGCAGGCTTTAAACTAGGTGAAATGCTCCAGAAGTAAAAAAAAAAAAAAAGGGGGTTGACATGTGATGTCCATTGTAATGGATGCAGGGTCTGAATGGGTTAAACGACCGAAAGAAATAATCAGTTTGTAAAGACTGTATCAATCAAAACTCAGCTTCGGGAAGGGGAGATTTACAGGTAACCTAAAGATAAAGAGACTGAGAAAAGAAGAATGAGAGAAGATGGAGATGAGAAATGAGAGCAGAGGAATAGCCTATTGCATACTGTGCCCAGATTGAGAATAACTTTATTACAATAGATTCCTATTTAACACAGACATACATATGTTCTTTGCCAATGATGATCATCAGTGTAAAAATAAGCTCAATTTAACAACGCAAGCACCTATATAATATATTGCCATTGTTATTGTATACATAGGCCTATATATATGTGTATACCTCGAATGTGTTTATATTTCCCCAGTATCAGCACTAGGACTTTTCACTGTTTGTATTACTTCACTTGTCTGGGTGGGCATATGCCCCCGAACCCCCAAGATCACTTTTTGGACCTCTGTATTTATAAAACCCATTATACGGCTATTGCACTGAATAGAAATTTATATATTTTTAAAATACAATGAATAACAAGGCTGTACAGAACACTGCACTATTGCAGACTTATATGCTGAGGTTTCAATTACATTATTTTTATATAGTCAGACGGGAACTAAAGTGGGCCGGTGTAAGGCATGAAACTCCAGGGCTGAGAATGAGTCCCACTCCGGCCCTGTGCAGTAATATTATTTAAAATCTGGAGACTGCACATCAGAATCGAGACGCATGTTTCTCATAGCCTCATTTGAAAGTGATTATAACTGATAGTGAACAGAACTGTTCTTAACATTTCTACAACACATTCACAATGATGCTACAAAAAGTTTTGTTACTACTGACAATAGTGTCATGAATCAGCATGTAAATTAAGTCACATTAAGGGAAGTAACATTATTAGAGAATTTTTTTTTTTGACACAGTTTAATCCACAGCAGGCAAGTTTTGAGTAACTATTATTAAGTGACCCGTAAACAACATTTTAACATAATTTTGGATAATTTCCCAGACATTTGCATTTTAAACTATCCAACTAATCCTCACAGACTTATATTAAAAAAGAGCAAAAGCTTGCCTGAAAAAATAGCATAGAAACAGCAGTTGCTAAGGTTATATTAGTCAGAAACATTTTTAAAGGCTTAATATTCAAGAGTCAATTGCCAGATTGGGCAAAGACAACGTTCAGCTGGCATTTGTTAGTTTGCATATAGCAGGAGAACAGAAAAATTATGATTTCTATTCATTTAGCAGAGACACATTTTTGTGATAAATAGTACCTGCCATTAGCAAATGAGGAAAGAGAATTCAGTTTGGCTGACAGATCAGAACAGAAGTGAGAAATGGAGAAAAAAGGGGCGTGTGACTTTGTATTTGGGCCAGTAGATGTCCCCTCACAGCAGATCACTGGCGTCTAGACTCAGTAGCAGTGTTAGCACACACAGGAGCATCAGATGCAATTCAGTGTGAGTGCACGGGAAAAAAAACAGATATACACGCATTTGTGTTGTACGGTGCACAGAGACTTCTGTGGTTATTAGTGAATGCATCGTGTTGTGGGTTAAACCATACATCAGCAAAGTATGAATTTTATCAAATAATCAGAGTATTGAACCACTGCCTGCCCACTATAGTATTGACTGAAGAGTGTGAAAGGGGTAATAAATTACTACACGGAGAGTGGGAGCGCGCGTGTGTGTGTGCACGTGTGCGTGACAGATTCTGTGGTGATCTCAGATGTCACAGAGCAGCAAACCACAACCTGCATTATAGCTTCCCAACCTCTCAGCATGAGCATCTGCAATATTACGAATGCTAATATAACGCTAAACTGATTAATAATTAAACAATTACGGTCATGAATCAATAACTTCTGCACTTTTTTTTTTTCATTTGTAAATTACAGCAAATAAACAAGGACAGAGAATTACAAAGTCAAATTTGCAAAGGGAAAAAAGTCATATCCGTTTCATCCGTCTATAAAATTAGAGAGGAAAAAATAAACATTAAAAATGCTCTTTGTGAAAGTTTTCCTCTCTTCAATTAGCAAAAGTAGACCACTATCTGTGTTTTGAACATTTTTTTTTTCTGAATAAAATTGGTTTAGCAATAGACAAGCTCTTTCCAAACAAACTCTTACTGTGTGAGCCGTCCCCAACGGGATGTTATTAGACACTTGTGAAACGACATAATAGCACCGTCTATTTCCAGTTAATAAGTATCATTGCTTAATACAATACACTTGCCAGCAGAGACAAGTGAGTCCTGACATGTAATAAAGTGGTGTTACATAGATTTATTTCACAGCATTAGGCTCTACAAAACTTCCATGACTAAAGCAAATGAAGCCACTTTTAGGCAGGTGCTGATAAGATATTACGGCTGTTTGCATTAGCTGATATTGGGCAGTGTGCAGTTGAAACTAATGTGATGAAACAAAATCATTAACGTGTGTGTGGGGGGGTTTTGACTGTTTTTAATGCCTCTCTCACTCGTCCCTCTCAGATGCCACTGCGGTATGTTCACGGGGACAAGGATGAAAACATAAACAAATCTCCGATAAGAAATATGACATGGATATCAGCATGCAAAAGAAGCTGAAAGCTGGGAGCGCAGACAGTCAGATTAATGATAAATTACAAGGAGTAGCCTTGTTTATAGTAGTAATTTTCGCTCCCTGCACCTGCTCGCTTTCCCCCTGGCCTAAAGCTGCCGCTCACTCTCTCCCCTCGTCTCTATTCCTCCCCTCCATCGCATTCCTCCCCTCCATGCACCCATCCTGGCGCCGTGTGGCGATACCGAACCACCGTGACACAGCAGTGGTGTTTACAAATTTATGTTTAAAATTTGGAGAAAATATTGTAACACTTAACAATAAGGTCCCATTAGTTTATGTTAGTTAATCCATTGAATAACTAACATACATTTGTTACAGTATTTATAATACTTTGTTAATGTTAATTAATAAAAATGCAGCAGTTCATGTTATTTTGTGTTAACTAATGTGGTTTATGTTAACAAATGGAACCTTATTGTAAAGTGTTACCAAAAATGTATATGTAAAATCGGAAATGTATAGTTGGGACGCAACTATACATTTGTATACTATACTATACTTTAATGTATAGTAAAGGCCCTTGTGTACACATATGCCGGTAAACATTGACGCAATGCTTCATTTAATATTAATATTAACATATAACTTTTGATTTTAATAGTGTATTAGTTATTAGTAAATGTTGAAATTAACATTAACTTAGAATAATAGATGTATTTTTCATTGTAAGTTCATGTCAACTAATGTCTAAATGGATAGATGCATCTGTGGGTGATAAAGAGAGAGAGATGTGTAAAGGCCCGTGTGTGCTCGTAAGCAACACGTATGCCGGCGAATATTGACGCAATGCTTCATTTTAATACCAATTACACGTGTGGCTCTGCAAAATACACAAATAATACAAGCGTCGCTCGGGCCTGAAGTGCTGCATTAAATGCAAAGAGGAGGCTGAGGGCAAGAGTAGTCAATATAAAGTAGCAGAGACCAAACCCCCACACCTCATTACGCCAATTGTGAATGTTAATTCTAGTGGCTTTATTAGTTCAAATTAGGCAGCGAGAGAGAGACTTGCTCTTTCATTGTTCATTACCATGTTTGGCTGCGCCTTGTAACTTGCAGTCACTGAATGGTCAGAAGAAGGAGGGGTGGCTGCGGTACGTCTGAGTGGCTATTGTCTAAATCGTAATTATATTTTTATTATAAGCAAGCTCCGGGCTTCCGAGTCTATACAAAGCAATTTCCAATAAAGAGCGCTACAGGCAGAAAGTGTTTACATACAAAATGGTAAGAATACACTAACAGCGTTTGGTGTTAATAAACTATAATCACTCACCTAATTTAATCTGGTTGCCATGGAAAACAAATGACACTTAAGGTCTAAGAGAACACGGGAGGAACTGTGCGCGAGTGCCATAGGTGCGTCTCGCTTTTAATGAGAAATTAGAAAAGATTGGTAACACCTCCCTTCTTTCCGGTGTAACGGTGCAAGCACCTGCCCCGTTTGCTTTGTATAGGCAGATAGGTGTGTGTGAGAAAGGGTGTGGGACGTCCGCCTGTGCCGTCAGCATGGCTGTGCTCCTCAGAAATAGAAAATTGAGTGGGAATTGGCCTAATTGTACGGAATGATTGATGCCAGTGGAAACCACATTAAAAACACAAAATGTTCCCCCTGTTAGCCACACACGCCATTCTCCGAGCAAATTTACTCCCCAGACAACAAGAGCCTGTGCTTTTAACTGCACGCCAGAGAACAGAAGGGCTCTCTAGCTAACCATGGGAGCATGCACTTACAGAATAAGGGAATCCAAGCACAGGCCAAGTCGATAAGGGGGGCACCTGCCGCGTGCGCCAGTGTGTGCGCGCGCATGTTTGTGTGTGTGCTCATATGGTTGCTGCTCTGATGGACGGATGCGAGCATGGGTGAACGTCCATCTCTGTTGCTCTGTTGTTCAGGAGCGGTGTGTGATGAAAGGTGAGTGATGATAATCAGAATCAAACCTCCCACCCACACACATACAGACGGGGTCTAATAAGTGGAGGTTTATTCACGGCACACAACACATGCGAGGACGCTTTGTTTAATAAATTGCGGATATATGGCGAACATCTGGATGTCCACGTTTTTAAGTATCTGTCCTCCACCGCTGAGAAGTGAGGGTTGCGCTCTAATATAACAGTTTAGAGCTATATCTTTTTAGGTGACCAGAACAGCCCCTGCACGTAGCCACTGATGGTCGGAGAAATAGCATAATTGCATAATGTGTCGTTTTAAGTACAGGATACATTAAAGATTTCTCCCTCAATCTCAGGACCTGAACTTAATTTACCCATGATTCTTAGCTTCAGACTGCATTGTGCACTTAAAGTCACTTTGATACTTAATTGTTTTGGTCTTTGATTTTCTTATCCATATAGGGATGCATGATACACTGGTATCATACTGGTTGTCAGTTGATTCTTTTTTTTTTCTATATTGGATATACACATCATTCAAAAGTTTGATGTCGGTATGATTTTTTCAATGTTTTTGAAAGAAATGTCTTATGTTCATCAAGGCTACATTTACTAACACATAATATTGTGAAATATTATTACAATTTAAAGTAACCCCTATTAACTCTTTTTTAATATACATTTTAACATTAATTTCTGTTATGGAAAACCTGAATTTTCAGCAGTAATTACTCC
>CM060597.1:37575785-37625361 GCA_030578255.1 Tiaroga cobitis
TCCACTGCATGGTACGGCTCAGTACAGCGCGGCGCGGCTCGCTTTGCTTTTCCACTGCATGGTACGGCTCAGTACAGCGTGGCACGGCGCGACTCGCTTCGCTTTTCCACTGCATGGTACGGCTCAGTACAGCGCGGCACGGCGCGGGTAGCTTCGCTTTTCCACTGCATGGTACGGCTCAGTACAGCGCGGCACGGCTCGGCTCGCTTCGCTTTTCCACTGCATGGTACGGCTCAGTACAGCGCGGCACGGCGCGGCTCGCTTCGCTTTTCCACTGCATGGTACGGCTCAGTACAGCGCGGCACGGCGCGGCTCGCTTCGCTTTTCCACTGCATGGTACGGCTCAGTACGCCGCGGCACGGCTCGGCTCGGCTCGCTTCGCTTTTCCACTGCATGGTATGGCTCAGTACAGCGCGGCACGGCTCGGCTCGCTTCGCTTTTCCACTGCATGGTACGGCTCAGTACAGCGCGGCGCGGCTCGCTTCGCTTTTCCACTGCATGGTACGGCTCAGTACAGCGCGGCACGGCTCGGCTCGCTTCGCTTTTCCACTGCATGGTACGGCTCAGTACAGCGCGGCACGGCGCGGCTCGCTTCGCTTTTCACTGCAAGGTACGACACGGCTCGGCACTGCTCGGTTCACTTTAGCTCGGTTTGCTTTTCCACTGCAGTTAGTACCGCTTCAAAGTGGGTGTGATTGTAGTCTGACCGTTATAGTTTATCCGCTCCTCGGCAACCAACGAGAGGAACGTCTGCACTTCGTTCACTGACCACGATTCAGCCATTTCTTTTTTGGAAGTTTTATTTCTTTCTTTTTTCTTCAAGCAAGTCAAGCAAGTAGTTTTAAAACAGGTGCTAAAGCGGTGGCTGTTACTGTTTATTTAAATCTAGCGGGTTTGATGTCTCGCAAATACAATGCCACTGGTAGTGACGATTCTGTCTGACCAATCAGTGATCTGCAGTGTTTCACGTCACATTTTAGTATCGGAACGGTACGCTTGGAACCTCAACAGAGATGGTACCATTTAAAGGGAGCCGAAGCGACCCGTACCGCACCGTACCATGCAATGGAAAAGCGCCACAAGTGAGCCGTGCCGAGCCGAGCCGAGCCGTACCGTATCATGCAGTGGAAATAGTCAAAAGGTATTTCATTCACTCATTTCGATCGATAATCATAATAAACTCTTATGTCAGTAAACAGTCTCCGTGTGTGTGAGTGTATTTATTAGCAAGCAAGCAACTTTATTTGTATAGCACATTTTTTAAACAACTAGGGCTGTCGCGGTGAAGGAATTTCCCTTGCGGTAATTTTGAGTGGCTCAATAGCGCGATATGCGGTATTACCACCATTTATTTATTTATATTTATTTATATTTATTTGTTGCTAAGAAATACTTGTTATGATGTGGTCAGCATACACAAAAACAATGTAACCGAAACTAAGCGGCGTTTCTGCGCATTGAAAGGCTGTCACTCAGCGCGCACATTGTTACGCCAACGGACTGTCTTTGAGTGAGTCATTAAACCGTTCATTCAACAAAAACGTTCAAAAATCTGATTCCTTAAATGATAGATGTAATGAAACAAGGTGTTAATTATTTTTTTAACTTTGAGCTCCACTTTTCAAGGCTCAGCTGGCCAGCAATGCTTCACTTTTGGGCAAAGCTGAAGCAATGCTTCACTTAATAAACCAATGGCATTGATTCAATGCATGACTCGCCCCCCCGGCTTTCTCGCACTGTGTAATGCTGACCAGCGCTGCTGCCATTCATGGTAAACACTCTTACACGTTAAAAGGATGATACGACAAATATTTCGCTTTCCTTGGAAACGGCAACCTTTTCACGAATATACATGACTTGACTTCAAAGACAGACGCAGGTAATCGCACGCGCTCAGTCGATCACATTCACTGTCTGTTACTTTAGGCAAATCCACGAAGCCTCTGTACAAATCACCATGATAAACACTCTTGTTATCATTATTAACTTACTTAACATTCAATACACATGGTATGAACTACGAAGGGTGGCCTTATGAAAAAAGAAAACGCGGTTTGCGGTTGCTGCAGTTACTTGCATTCCTCTGCGGTTGGCCTCTCAGTAGCGCGGTATTGCAATATTGCGGTTATCGCGACAGCCCTATAAACAACAGACGTTGCCCCAAAGTGCTTTACATAATAATAACATGAAAGTCATACAACAAAACAGACATACTTTATTCAAAAGCTAAAGAAAATAAGTTTTTAAAAAAGACTTAAAAGTTGTAATCGATGGAGCTGACCTCACATGGAATGGGAGACTATTCCAAAGTTTGGGACCTACCACGGAGAAAGCACAATCTCCTTTTGATTTTAAATTACAACGAGGTACCTTTAAAAGTCGTTGATCGGAGGACCTGAGAACTCTAAAAGGAGAGTAAGGAACTAGAAGATCACTGATGTACTGGGGGGCAAGGCCTGACAATGCCTTGTAAACAAACAAGAGAATTTTAAAATCAATCCTAAATTTGACCGGAAGCCAATGTAAGGATTGCAGTACCGGAGTAATATGTTCTCTCTTTCGCACCCCCGTTAAAAGCCTTGCCGCTGCATTCTGCACTAACTGTAGGCGGAAAAGCAGAGTTTGGGGGAGACCGATATATAGAGAATTACAGTAGTCAAGCTTAGATGTAATAAAAGAATGAACTACAATTTCTAAATCCTCACTAGATAAAAAATGCTTTACTTTAGCAATTGATCTCAGGTTAAAAAAGCTTCCTTTGACAACAGCACCAATCTGTTTCTTAAAGTTAAGTGATGAGTCCATGATTACCCCTAAACTCTTTACATGATTCTCATTCTTTAGGGATAAAAAACCCAAATGATCAGGAAAGCAAGATGGGACGGGAGAGCCTAAAATCAAAACCTCGGTTTTACTTTCATTTAATTGGAGAAAGCTGCTAGATAGCCCGAGTTTAATGTCATTGTAACATTCCTGTGCTTTGTCCAATGAACAGGTTTTATCTAGCCTCACAGAAAAGTAAAATTGGAGATCGTCTGCATAGCAATGATATGAAATGCTATACTTTCGAAAAACACTGCTTAAAGGAAGCATGTAGAGCGAAAACAGCAATGGTCCCAAAATCGACCCCTGAGGGACACCACAAACTAAAGGGGCCAATGTGGAAGAGAAGTCTCCCAGATTCACTGCAACTGTCCTGCCTTTTAAATACGAAGCAAACCACTGAAGAGCTATACCCTGCACACCAACCCAACACTCCAGACGATTGAGAAGAATTTCATGATCTATTGTATCGAAGGCAGCGCTCAGATCCAATAAAACCAGAACAACATGTGATCCAGAGTCCAACGATAATAATATATCATTAGTGACCTTGAGCAGTGCCGATTCTGTACTATGACAGGTCCTAAAGCCTGACTGGAATGTATCTAAAATATCATAAGTATTCAGATAACTGTGAATAGACCACTTTCTCTAAAATTTTCGAAATAAAAGGCAATTTAGAAATTGGCCTATAGTTGTGATATACTGTATGATCCAAGTTGTTTTTTTTTTAACAAGGGATGAAGAATTGCATGTTTAAAACTATTGGGTACCACTCCGTTCATTAGATAACTGTTAATTATAGCTGTTAGGCTAGAACTCACAGTAGGAAAAACATCTTTAAAAAGATGAGTAGGTAGAACATCCAATCTGCAGCTACCTCCGTTCATTTTAGAGACAATATCTGCCAGCTGCGCTGGTGAAACTGGTTCAAAGTTAGAAAAAATATTAGACAGCGCAGGATTAATTAATGAACAGGAATGTACCGGTACTATTTCACCTCTGATCTTCTCAATTTTTTTGAGTAAAAAACAATAAAAAATCTTCACAAGTCTCTTGTGTGGCATCTCTCATAACACCTTGAGGGGTTTAAAATAGAATCAATTGTGTCAAATAGTACTTTTGGCCGATTTGCATTATCTGAAATTACCTTACAGTAAAATTTCATTTTTTTCCTCTTTTACTACTTTCTGATAGTTAGTCAAAGAATTTTTTAATATCTCAGAGGAAACTTGAAGTTTATCTCTCTTCCACTTCCGTTCAGCTTTTCTACATTCTTGTCTAAGAGTGCGAGTTACATTATTTAGCCAAGGTTGGGAGGTTACCTTGTGTTTCTTTAGTTTAAGAGGGGCAACACAATCTAAAACAGAAGTAGGCTACATAACTTCGTAAAAACCTCAACCTGCACTTCAGTGTCCTCTCCAAAGGCTTTGTCTATAACATGCGATAAATACAATTCTGAAAAAAAGGTTTGCAGTTGTAGAATTAATGGACCTAGCATAGTGTAAAGGCTGAGAAGAGATAGGATGGATATGAGAACAAACAGCATCAAAGACCACTGAATAATGGTCAGAAATGCCTACATCTGAAACTTCCAGGTTTGATACAGAAATACCAAATGATAACACAAGATCTAATGTGTGGCCTTTCTTATGAGTAGGACCAGTAACATGTTGTATAAAATTAAAAGATTCAATAATAGAAAAATATTCATTAACCAATGGCTTTGATGGGCAGCATAAATGAATATTAAAATCCCCAAGGACCAGAAGTTTATCACAGCGAGACACCAAACCAGAGAGAAAGTCAGAAATTGCTGGATAAAATCCTTATTTAGTTTGGGAGGTCTATATACCAAAGCACAGAAAAATGAATCCACAGTATCAATCTTCAGTAACTGTGCCTCGAAACTCGGATATGTTTGTGTGGATAGTAGTCTGCATTTAAAAGTGTCTCGAAAAACAGCGGCAAGCCCACCTCCTCATCCTGAGGTCCGTGGAGAGTTCAAAAAGTCACAGCCGGGTGGTGTCAGCTCACCCAGAGCCATCTGATCGCCAGGATTCAACCAGGTCTCAGTAATAAACAGAAAGTCCAACGAACGTGACATTATAAAATCATTCAAAACAAAAGCCTTGTTTGATACAGAACGTGCATTTAAAAGACCCATTTTTATGGAGGTGATTTCTGTCTTTTCCAACGGGACACTGACAGTATATTTTAACACGCTAAGATTGTTTACATTAATATTTAATATCAACTCAAGTCCATATTAAATATGCTGTCAATCCGTGACCGTCACATCCGGGACAAGTGGATTTTTTTAACGTCAAGTAAAAGAGAATTTAACTTGCCCGACCGGACAAGTTGCCTGATTAAAACATCAGTAACAAAAAAAAAAAAAAAAAAATAGTGAATCACTAAAATGAGAGAATGATTCTGATTTCATTAAAGTTATTGTAAGTTGCGATCGATAATGAATAATAAATGTATTCCTACTGACGTTAACAAGTTGCCCTTGCCCTTTAAAGGTGCAGATATGACAATATGCTGATTTAAATATATCAAAGCTGATTGAACACTGATGAGAATATTGCTTCAGAATAAATTATATGGTAACACTTTACAATAAGGTTCATTAGTTAATGTATTAACTAACATTAACTAACCATGAGCAATACATTTGTTACTGTATTTGTTAAACTTTGTTAATGTTAGTTAAAAAAAATAAAGCTGTTCATTGTTTGTTCATGTTAGTTCAAAGTCCTTTAACTAATGTGAACAAGATTTTAATAAAGTATTCGTAAATGTTGAAATTAACATTAACAAAGATTAATAAATGCTGTATAAGTGCAGTTCATTATTAGTTCATGCTAACTAATGTAGTTAACTAATGTTCACTGATGAAACTTATTGTAAAGTGTTACCAATTATATTTACAACACTTTATTTTTTCCTTTTTCCTCCAGACAAGCAACTTTTTTACTCGGACATGTGAATAACAGATTTACACATGAAATAACACATGAAAAGGCATAATGTCGAGCCCTGATATATATAATACTACTAATAATTATTATATTTATTTAATTTTATTTGTGTGTGTTTGTGTTTGTGTGTGTGTGTGTGGAAACTGTGATATATATTTTTTCCGGGATTCTCTGATGAAAAGAAAGTTAAAAAGAACAGCATTTATTTTAGATCTTTAAATGTATTTATTGATCAATTGAATGCATCCTTTTATTTCCTATTAATTATTAGTATTAAATTATTTTGTATTTATTTCTTACTTAAAAAAAAAAAAACTTTTTTTGAACAGTAGTGTGCATGGTCACTTCCCCTTTTACATTTATATTACCTTTGCTGTCAGTTAACACTTACTTAAAGTTCATCTTTTAAAAACACTAACAATTTCACACTGAAAATTTAATCTTTGGCAAATCTCAAAATGATTATCCATGTTTCTTTTTTGTATATTATAATGCTGCTGTAATGACATATTACACACAGGTGTATATTAGGTCCTGAGCGTAAGAGTTTTATTGAACAGGAAGTGGAGGAGCAGCAAAGGTGAGTATTCAGGTAGGATAGTAGTCACATTTTCATCATAATCAATACTTGTTTCAGAAACTTAGGATATATAAACAACTCAAGGTTAAATAAGACAGTCTTTCAATCAAAATAGCATCCAAAGAGGTAAATAAAAACATAAGGCTTCAGAGAAGCTCAGAGGAACAAACAGAGTCACTTATCTAAATAGAGATGGTAAGTCCACACTCACGGATGCAGAGAGTCCAGAACATGAGCTAAATAACAGGAACAGGTAAGTATCCAGGCACACACACACACAAACAAACACACACACAGATAGATCCAGAGAGTTTCAGGGAATGAACACAATAACAGGAACATTTAAGTATCCAGGTAAGTTGAATGAGCAAGAGTCTAAGCACATTACTGATCCAAAGAGTCCATAAAGACAACTGAATCACAGGAGCATGTAAGTAATACAAACAAAAGAGAAACATTACTGAGGCCAGACAACGACTGACTCAATGAGCTGGCTTTTAAAGTGAGTTAAAGGCTGAGTTACAGTAATGTAGATCAGGTGTGTATCATTAAAAGGCTAATCTTGGGGAAAACTAGGAGAACAAATGCAAACAAACTAAACAGGAAACAGGAAGCGCTAAAACAGAAAATACACTTAAAAAAAAGTCCATAAAACCAGATAAAGAAACAGAAAACTACTGAACCCGTAAAATAGCCCCCTTTTAGCCAAGGCTGGTTTTGTAGAACAAGTGGCCAGCAGAATGGATCAGGCAGCAGAGGTGACAATCATGATGGAGCTGGAAGCTTCCAGGATAGGGCAGGTTGAGCTGGCCATACCAAATGATTCTCGGGTTTTAGATACCTCTGATGACTCGAGATCTTGTGGGATGTCAACAAAGCAGGGAGTGTCTGGAGTGTCATCTGAAGTGCCAGCAGAACAGGGTATATCTGGAGCACCTGCTGATTAGTTGACGTCAGGAATGCTGGCCGTCTGGCTGACCTTTGGAGCTTTGGTTGACTGGCTGACATCTGAAGTGCTGACGGACAGGCATATATCTGGAGCGCCGGTGGAGAAAAAGACCTTTGGTTTGCCGGCTAACTGGTGGACAATTGGAATGCCTGCTGGAGGGCCGGCTGACTTGCTGACGTCTGGAGGGCCGACTGAGGGACGGGCGCCTGGAGTGCCAGCTGGCTTGAGGACGTCTAGGCTGCCGGCTGACTTGAGGACCTCAGTAATGACGACCCTGACAGATCTAGCAAAACAGAGAGAACATGTATAGGGAACATAAAATAATTATGACCGGAATGAGGGTGATAGGTACGGCCTCCATGGTCGAGGGAACTAAGAACGGTCTCTGTGGACAAGACGCAAGATTCTGAGACAATCTCTCTGGTTGATACAGGGCAGATAGAGAATGCATAATAGGCCTCTTTGGCTGTGACAGGGCAGGGAGGCAACTCGAAAACGGCCTCCCTGGCCGAATTGGGATCGACGTCTACGGCCGACTCAGGACAGGTAGCTCTCACTGGAATGGCCTCTTTTGTCGACAACTGTCTTGGTCGTAACCGGACAGGTAGGAAACTCTAAAACTTCCCTTTTTGTCTTAACTGAGCTGATGGGGAACTCAGGAATGGCCTACCTGACCGAAACAGTACTTGCATAATACACTGGAATGACCTCCTTGGTCGCAACTAAACAAGCAGGAGCTTCAGAAACAGAATCCCTGGCCGAAACAGGAATGTCATAATACACTGGAATGACCTTATTGATTCCAACTAAACAAGCAGGAATTCAGAAACAGCCTCTCTGGCAGAAACAGGACTGGCTTAATACCCTGGAATGACCTCCTTGGTCGCAACCAAACAAGCAGGAACTTCACGCAACCAAACAAGCAGGAACTTCAGAAATGGCCTAGACTGTGTTCAGGGGCTGGACCCAACACAGGAGTGTTGAACCATTAACCCTTTAGGCGCCAGAGGTTTTTTCCATAAACGTTCGATTTTGACATCTTAATTTCACAAGGCTATATCTTAAAAGTGAAAAAAGATAGAGACTTTCTGTAAATTAGAGAAATATTAAGGATGACCCAAAGTTTATGCAGGGATTATATATATATATATATATATATATTCCATCTAATTTGCATATTATGGCGTCATATGGTGGCAGAAATCTTAGATTATAGAAGTTTCATGAAAAGTCACATGTTTAAATGATAAAATGCAGCATATCTTTCCCCCCAAAATGTCCATCACCTTCTGTATGCTATATTGCACAATACTGAATGCTCAGGTATATAGGAAGTAGTAAACAAACTGTGTAAATAATTACTAATAAATGGTAGAACAAACCGTATGCATGTAGTGGTTGGCCTTTTGCTGTAAAGATTTTCCATTTACTACATACAGTAAGCACTCTGATTCCATGTATGGGGCACATATATATTATTCATATGACACACAAACACAAGTAGACAAGACCTGTTTAGTTCAAAAGATCACTCGCGACGGCAAGGCACATATCATGAGTGAGATGATACGAGCAGCGCGAGCGCGGCCAGATCTGCCTCGCGCGCGCGCCGAGTATGCACATTCATTGCGACTCCCCACCCTGCCTTCAGGTTGCCCCCTAACTGTACTATGAAAACTTCGACCTCGTCTAACATACCCAGTGATAATAGACAAAGTCTCCACCACAATACTGTCGCCGCGATTACGGAGAGGCTCTGATAAAATGGCTCACTCTCACACTAGCTCCGCTTTTGATCACACTGATTCAATGCGCTCTAACTCAAACATTTTGTATAGAAGCATGACGTTTTTTTGAGTCTGAGATGAAGTATGACATGTCTGCCATCCAGTGGAGGGGAGGTCGAACGAAATTTGACACCCAATTTGACAAAATCGGCCGTTTTATTCAGTGCCGCATCTTGTCGAGTAAACTCGACCGTGGCGCCTAGAGGGTTAACAGACAACACAAAGTTAACAAAGTCAATAAATATCCCTTGAGATCATATGCAGAAATATATATCTAGTCTCTTAACTGTTCATTTACATTTACATTTACATTTAGTCATTTAGCAGACGCTTTTATCCAAAGCGACTTACAATTGAGGACTAAACCAAGCGAGTCATCGTGAAGAGGCAAAAACAACGCAAGAAGTGCTCAAAATACAAAGTTCAGACATTGCTCGGAGTAGCATAAGCCAGGCAAGCGAGGATTTAAAGGAAAGGATTTTTTTTTTTTTTTATGTTAAGTGCTCCCGGAAGAGATGAGTTTTCAGTTGCCTTTTGAATGCTGTCAGGGATTCTGCATTCCGGATGACGGTGGGGAGATCATTCCACCAGCATGGAACCGTGAATGAGAATGTTCTGGAGAGTGATTTTGTGCCCCGCTGTGATGGTACCACAAGCCGTCGCTCATTGACCGATCGTAGGCTTCTGGTAGGGATGTACACTTGTAGTAGTGAGTGGAAGTAGGAGGGGGCTGAACCTGTGGTCAATCTGTAAGCAAGCGTCAAAGCCTTGAACTTGATGCGAGCAGAGAGTGGTAGCCAGTGCAGAGAGATGAACAGAGGAGTGACGTGGGCCCTTTTGGGCTCGTTGAAGACGAGACGAGCTGCAGCATTCTGGATCATTTGTAGAGGTTTAGCTGCACATGATGGAAGTCCAGCCAGAAGAGCATTGCAGTAATCAAGCCTAGAAATGACCAGGGCCTGGACGAGAAGTTGTGTTGCATGCTCAGTTAGGAAAGGTCTGATCTTCCTGATGTTGTGCATAGCAAACCTGCATGATTGAGTTGTCTTTGTAATGTGGTCAGTGAAGGTCAGCTGATCATCAAAGATTACTCCAAGATTTCTGACCGACCTTGATGGGGTGATTGAGGATGAATCTAGCTGGATAGTGAGGTCGTGCTGTAGAGACTGATTGGCAGGGAGGACGAGAAGCTCAGTCTTTGCCAGGTTGAGCTGCAGGTGATGTTCCTTCATCCACGCCGAGATGTCCGCCAGACAGCTTGAGATCCGTACAGCTACTGTGGGATCATCTGGTTGAAATGAGAGGTAGAGTTGGGTGTCATCAGCATAGCAATGGTAAGTGCCTGTATGATGGGTCCCAGTGATGTGGTGTAAATGGAGAAGAGGAGCGGTCCAAGAACTGAACCCTGGGGAACCCCTGTGGTCAGCTGATGTGCTTTGGATACCTCACCTCTCCATGCGACCTTGAAGGACCTACCTGTGAGATAGGACTCAAACCAGTTGAGGGAGGTTCCAGTGATGCCCAGTGATGAGAGGGCGGACAAGAGGATCTGATGATTCACTGTGTCGAAAGCAGCAGACAGGTCCAGTAGAATGAGAACTGATGATTTGGAAGCAGCTTTTGCGATCCGCAGGGCTTCCGTGACTGACAGCAATGCAGTCTCAGTTGAATGTCCTTTCTTGAAGCCAGATTGGTTGACATCCAGCTGGTTGTTCAGAGACAGGAAAGATGATACTTGGTTAAAAGCAACACGTTCAAGTGTTTTCGCAATGAATGGTAGGAGAGAGACAGGTCTGTAGTTCTCTAGAAGTGATGTGTTTAATGTTGGTTTTTTAAGCAGAGGAGTTACCCGAGCCTGCTTAAATGCTGTAGGGAAAATGCCAGTGTGGAGGGATGAGTTGATGATGTGTGTGAGAGCTGGAAGAAGTGTGGGAGAGATGGCTTGTAGAAGGTGTGAGGGTATGGGGTCTAGAGGGCAGGTGGTAGGATGACTGGAGAGGAGAAGTTTAGATACTTCTTCCTCGGTTAGTGGAGTGAAGGAGGAGAGAAGGTTGTTGGCTGTGGGAGAGGTTAATTTGGGTTCCTGTGTGTGTGAAGCTGAGAACTGACTGCTGATAGTTGTAGTTTTGTTAGTGAAGAAGTTAGCAAAATCATCAGCAGTTAGCGAGGAGGTGGGTGGTGGTGGAGGTGGACAGAGGAGAGAGTTGAATGTCTTGAACAGTGAACGTGTGTTAGTGGCGCTGTTGATCTTGTTGTGGAAATATGAAGATTTTGCGGTGTGAACATCAACAGAGAAGGCAGAGAGCAGAGATTGATACCTACTGAGGTCAGATGTGTCTTTTGATTTGCGCCATTTCCTCTCCGCTGCCCTGAGCTTGGTCCGGTGTTCACGAAGAACCTCAGATAACCAGGGGTTAGAGGGAGTAGTGCGTGCTGGCCTGGAGGAGAGAGGGCAGATGTTGTCTAGAGAGGAGGTTAGGATGGAGCATAAAGTATCCGTTGCAGTATTCACATTCAGAGATGAAAAATGTGAGGGTGAGGGAAGAGAAGATGACACAGCAGAGGAAAGATGGGACGGAGAAAGTGAGCGCAGATTTCGTCTGAAAGTAAATGGTGGGGAGGTTGGTGGAGCATGGGTAGTGAGTTGTAGATTGAAAGTAATGAGGAAATGATCTGAAACTTCGAGAGGTTTCACCAAAATGTTATCTGTGATACAGTTGCGTGTGTAAACCAGGTCCAGTTGGTTGCCTGACTTGTGAGTACCGGTGGTGATGAGGCGTTTGAGATCGAAAGAGGCTAGGAGAGAGATGTTGTCTGTTGCATACGGTTTCGCTAGGTGGATGTTGAAATCGCCAAAGACTACAAGTGGGATGCCATCCTCAGGGAAAGAGGACAGCAACACATCCAGCTCCTCTACAAAGCTTCCCAGTTGACCTGGGGGGCGATAAATAACTACAATATGGATCTTCACGGGAGTTGTAAGTGTAATAGCATGATATTCAAATGAGTTGTTATTGCATAGAGAAGAGAGAGTTGAAAATTTCCAAGTGTTAGAAATGAGAAGACCAGTGTCCCCACCTCTGCCCGACTGGCGAGGGGTGTGGGTGGGTGTTCATAAGGTGTGCATTTAACCCAGCATGATAAAAGTAAATCAAATCATGGTCAGAATATTGGGCCTGAAAGGCAAGTTCCAAAAAATCTGCAGTGTGAGCTTCAAGGGGACGGTCATCCTGGGTGAGGAGGATTAAGTGGAAGTGTGCTGTAGCTAAATCCTGAACTTGCTGATTCATTGTGACTGGAGTGGACTCTTTACTGACTCTCAGGGCAGGAACAAACACTTGTCGAAACTCTAGAGCAGGAGCGGATTCTGGGTTGAGCTCCCGGATCGGAGTGAACTCTAGCAGTTATTTGACAGGAACATACTCTGGAAGTACTCTTTGACAGGAGTCCATAAAGAACTCAAAATCACAGGAATATGTAAGAAATACAAACAAAAGTCTAGGAAACATCACTAAGACTAGACAACGAATGATTTAATGAGTTTGCTTATAAATCGAGTGCTAAAGGCTGAGGTAATGTTCATAAGGTGTGTATCCTTAAAACTAAAATGTTAATCTGGGAAAAACCTAGGAGAACAAAGGCAAACAGGAACTAAACAGGAAAGGGGAAGTGTTGAAACAAGTGTAACATAAAATACACTTCAAAACAAAAGTCCATAAAACCAGACAAAGAACCCGAAAACCCCTGAACCGTAAAAACTGTGTTCTCTTACGAGAGGTTCTCTCGTATTGCGTAAGCTAGCTTACGCTACGGGAAAGATTCATCTTTGCTGAGATTTTGAAGCCAAAAAATTATTTCATAATTTGTATCCATGCACAACGCAGTTCCTCTGCGGCAGACCTAGAGCAGGCTAGCTAGCAGCTCATTGGTTCGCTCAGAGAGAACTGCTTAAGCCTATGGGAGAGCGGGGCTGAACCCGCTGCCAATGAGAAGCGCCCGCGCGCTCATTGCATCATGGCCCGCCAGAATGGGCGTGGCTATGGTGTATATAACAGTCTCTCCCAGGCTTATATGTTGATTCATTTCATCTTCAGCGAGCTACACGCTTCTGCTGTCCTGAGAGAAAGCCGTCGCCGTCGAGAAGGCATCACTCTAGCGAGCTCCCGGACCCTGAAGAAGCCGGCCGTCTTCGCCACCTTCAGCCGCCCTGCAAGCTAGCGCCATCCGACGACTGTATCCTTTTCTCTGCATTTCTAAAAGAGCCGAGCGTCTTTGTAAAGATGGCTCGCCTTTCCTGCGGCTCTTGCCGCGCTCCTCTCGAGGATGGAGACCGCCATGTCATTTGCGCTCTCTGCCTGGGACTCGAGCACGCAGAACTCGCCCTCGCGGATGGAGGATGTGACTTCTGCGAGAGCCTGCCGTTGTCGTCCCTGCGGGCACGACTTCGGGCAGCACAATCTAAACTAATGCGCCTCCTCTCACAGGCCGTCGAACGCCTCGGTCTCGAGTGGTCTCCTCCACCCGAGCAGCCCCCGAACCGGATGGACGGCAGCTTTTTCCATCGGCGCTCGACCCCCGCGTGCAACCGGGCCGCCCCATTCCTGCCTGAACTTCACGCTGAACTGACGAAGTCCTGGAATGCCCCGCTCTCGGCGAGAAACCGCTCGGATATATCCGCCTCGCTGCGCACAGTGGATGGAGCCGCCGAAAAGGGATATTCAGCCATGCCGCCTGTTGAGGACTTGGTCGCCACACACCTCTGCCCGCCCTCTGCTAGATGGCGTTCTTCCCCCACGCTTCCGTCGAAAGCGTGCAGAGCGACCTCAAGTTTTCATGCTCGCGCCTATGCCGCCGCCGGTCAGGCCGCCGCAGCGCTTCACTCTATGTCCGTCCTCCAGGTGTTACAGAGCGATATTCTCCGTGAGTGGGCCGAGAGCGGTAGAAACCCCTCCTCCGCTGTCACGGATCTGAGAAGTGCTACGGACCTCGCCCTGCGCGCCAATAAAGCCGCCGCACAAGCTCTGGGAAGATGCATGGCCAGCCTTTGTGTATCTGAAAGACACTTATGGCTCACGCTCGCCGACATGGGAGATGCTGAACGTGCCGCGTTTCTTAACGCACCCCTCTCCCCGTCGGGCCTTTTTGGATCTGCTGTCACGGGAATCGTCGATCGCTTTTCCGAGGTCCAGAAAGCCACCCAGGCCATGAATTTGTTTCTGCCCCGCCGCGCTAGCTCTGCCGCAGGCCGCTCTCACGAGCCTCCTGCCAGAGCTCCACCACAGCGCCCTCCTCCGCAGACTCAAACAGCCCAACGCAGACAGGGCGGCCGCCCTCGCTCTCGTTCAGACAGCCGCCGCAGACCGCCGCCCCCACGGGGCCCGCGACCCAAAATCACGCTGAAGCCTGATCATCAGAAGTCTGCCTAGCAAAGTTAAGAAAACGACGGCGCTCTCCCGCTGCGGCCGGACCGCCGTCAAAGCTTCGCCCTCTGCCAGTCCCCGTTGTCTCGCCGACTGCTGTAGTGTTGACCGCCACAAACAAGCCGGTGTCCCTGCCCGCTTGCGAGCGTCAAAAAGCCGTTTTTACGGCTACCCAGAGAAATCTCAAAAAGAGAAAATATGCCGGTTGTGTAGAAAATGTGCCCACAATCATGTGTTCACCCATACACACAAGCATAACATATCCCGTGTCTCTCTCAGAGCCCCATCACATGAAACGGGCACAGCCCGCTCTAATATCAGAGAACATAAACACGCCCACGAGCTCATGCGCGTGCCCCCTCTCTGCTCGCTCTGTTTCACGGCCCATAGACTCCTCTCTGAGTGCAAGTCCCGTTGCCACACACATTCAAAGCGCGCCCACACACTGTGTCCAGCCCGCTATGTACAGCAATCAGGGCGATATAGCCATTCGGCCACTAGCCGCATGCTCCAAAGCGTGGGAAGCCATTCCAGGCATTTCCCCATGGGTGTTAAGCATTATAAAGAACGGCTATCTGCTACAGTTTCGCCGCCGCCCGCCTCGGGCGCGCACTCGGCTCGAATCTACTGTCAGCCCGCTGGCCGCCGGCACGCTCCGCTCAGAAATTGCGACGCTGTTGCAAAAGGGCGCCATAGAGAGAGTCCCGCCATCTATGACCGAGTCGGGGTTTTACGGCCGTTATTTTCTGGTTCCCAAGAAAGACGGCGGCCTCAGACCGATTTTAGATCTCAGTTCTTTGAACAAAGCGCTCATGAAGAGACCGTTCAAGATGCTCACTACCAGGAAACTCCTCGCGCAGGTTCGCCAGGGGGACTGGTTCATCTCTCTAGACCTTAAAGACGCCTATTTTCAGATCCAGATAAATCCCCGTCACAGGCCATTCTTACGTTTCGCCTTCGAGGGTCATGTTTATCAATATGCCGTTCTCCCGTTCGGCTTATCCCTGGCGCCCCGTACATTCACGAAGTGCATGGATACGGCGCTCGCCCCCCTGCGGAGTCAGGGGCTGCGCATATTGAATTATCTGGACGACTGGCTGATTTTGGCCCAATCACGGACGGAGCTTCTGTCGCACCGCGCAGTTCTCCTCGACCATCTGAAAACGCTGGGTCTCTCTGTCAACTGGACAAAGAGCTCCCTTCAACCCAGTCAATCGATTTCCTTTCTAGGAATAGATTTGAACTCGGTCACGATGACGGCTCGCCTGTCCACACAGCGCGCGCGCAGTGTGCAGCGACTAGCCACCTCGTTTCAGATGAGCACCCGCACGCCTCTGAAAACTTTTCAGAAGATGCTGGGTTACATGGCCTCAGCCTCCGCTGTGCTTCAGCTGGGCCTTCTGCACATGCGCCCGCTTCAGCTGTGGCTAAACAGCCGTGTACCCCACCGCGCGTGGAACACTGGCCGCCAGCTGATCAGGGTTACGCAGACATGTCTCACGGCGCTGCAGCCGTGGACAGTAGCAGAATGGTTTCGACAAGGCGTCATGATGGGGACCTTTTCCCGCCGAAAAGTCATCTCGACAGACGCATCCAACACGGGTTGGGGTGCAGTCTGCGAGGGCTCACCGGCCTTCGGCCATTGGTCGACTCAGGAAAGCCCCTTACACATAAACTGTCTGGAAATGCTTGCGGTCGAGAACGCGCTCTCGCGCTTCCTCCCGCTCATTCGGGGACACCACGTCTTGATCCGTTCGGACAACATGGCTGTGGTCTCCTATCTCAACCGTCAGGGCGGTGTCATGCGAGGTGCCGTCTTTGCTAATGTTCCTTCAAGAGATGCTGGACAAGGGCAGGTCCCCCTACACTCTCAAGGTTTACGTGGCAGCCGTCGCAGCGTTCTCTGAACCCCGACGCGCTCAGCCCCTGGGCAAAGACGAGTTAGTCATCCGCTTCCTCAGAGGAGCTAAGAGGATGAACCCTCCGCGGCCCCCTTCGGTTCCTATCTGGGATCTTTCTATAGTCCTCGAAGCTATGAAAGCACCCCCGTTCGAACCACTCGAGTCTGTGGACCTGAAATACCTCTCGCTCAAAACCGTTTTTCTGACGGCTCTGTCTTCAGTAAAACGTGTGGGGGATCTTCACGCGCTCTCATCCAGCGCCGCGTGTCTTGAGTTTGGACCGAATGATTCTGTTGTCATTCTCAAAACTAGGCATGGCTATGTCCCGAAGGCGATTGGTACCCCGTTCAGGGCTCAGATTATTTCCCTATCGGCTCTGCCTTCATCCGATAGTGAGCGCGACGCCAATCTCCTCTGCCCGGTGCGGGCTCTGAGGTTGTACACTACGCGCGCTGCCGCGTTCAGACGCGCTGAGCAGCTTTTCGTGTCGTTTGGGGGGCGCACCAGAGGTCTGGCCGCCTCTAAACAGACACTGTCTAGATGGATAGTGGACGCTATCGCCTCTGCTTACGCATCTAAATGCCTGCCCTGCCCTCTGGGCATCAGGGCGCACTCCACTAGAGGCATGGCCTCATTGTGGGCATGGTCCTGTGGAATTTCCATTCATGGCATTTGTGTGGCCGCGGGATGGGCCTCCCCGTCCACTTTTGTCAGATTTTACAACTTGGAAGTTCCAGCCTTGCAGGCAAAATTACTAGCTGTCTAAAAGACCAGCTCCCTAGAAGCTGCATTACTGGGAGTCCCTCACACAACCGGTTCGCCCCTTGTGCTCTCCTAAAATGCTTATGTATACACTTCATGTGCCCGCTCTGCTGGCCTCATATTACATTCACTCCACGTTAAAATCCCCCGGTATCACCCTTGGATTCATGAGTGGATTCATAGCGCGCACGGCGTTGACCAGGTGTTCCCGTAGCGTAAGCTAGCTTACGCAATACGAGAGAACCTCTCGTAAGAGAACGAATCGGTTACCTAACGTAATCTCGGTTCTCTCTAGAAGAGGGAACGAGTATTGCGTTCCCGGCCGTGCTTGCGCTACTAGCGTTTCGCTTCACGCTGAAATAAATCAACATATAAGCCTGGGAGAGACTGTTATACACCATAGCCACGCCCATTCTGGCGGGCCATGATGCAATGAGCGTGCGGGCGCTTCTCATTGGCAGCGGGTTCAGCCCCGCTCTCCCATAGGCTTAAGCAGTTCTCTCTGAGCGAACCAATGAGCTGCTAGCTAGCCTGCTCTAGGTCTGCCGCAGAGGAACTGCGTTGTGCATGGATACAAATTATGAAATAATTTTTTGGCTTCAAAATCTCAGCAAAGATGAATCTTTCCCGTAGCGTAAGCTAGCTTACGCAATACTCGTTCCCTCTTCTAGAGAGAACCGAGGTTACGTTAGGTAACCGATTCGATACCTAAAATGGAATTATTTAATTGTAAGTAAATGTTTTCAAATTTTAATATCCGCCATTTGTTAGTTATAACCATGACACACAAAAAAAAATCAGCTTAACAGCTTAAAACAATTAATTGTTTTCGGCCAGAATTTTCATATCATGCATCCCTACTAACCCATCCTCTTACTGCATAATGATGTTTCTAATGGAGTTTGTGCATAATTTGAGTTTTGAACTTCTGTGACAATAAATGTTCAGCACAGACATTGCTCTGGCTTGAAAACTTGCATTGTGACCACTGTATGTCCTCCAAAGACCCACTGGACTCAGTTTCCTCTGCCTTTTTATTTAAGAGAGAGAAAAGCTCATGTTAATATTATTGGCCAGGCAGATCTGAATCTGGACGCAACACATGGGCAAATGTGAGGTTTGTTAAAAAAATGAAAAACAGTCTGAAATAAAGAGGACGAGGTGCAGAGATAAAGGGAAAAAACAGCAGTGGTCCTTTTGACCATGATTGTGGTTTCCCACCAACACCCTTCGCACAGATGCCTATCAGTATCCATGCTCATACTATGTGCACTGTCTGCTCTGGAAGCAATATACACCAATGCCATTCCCCACATTTTCATAATTATTATTTCCAGGGGAGTCATTGGGGTCTTCTATAAGGAAATGTAAGTGATGGGCATTTAAAATGGCTTTTAAATCATGCAGGAGAGGGGGAGCCCTTTCAGAAATAATTGTGTCAAACAGCTTTTTCACCTTTTGCGAATCAATATGCACACTCATTCATAAACTGACGACTATCCATCAAAAGGCAGCACTGCTTTTTAATATACATCCTTGCATTTTAATGGGCTACTTTAGCAACAATGCTGCAGACAACAATGTGAGAGTGTGTTATATTCCTGCAAAATCGGTGATCCTGAATCTTTGGCAGGCGAGCATGCTCAGACTAGCTACACCTCATCTCTATTACACCTTTGTTTGCACAAAACACACATACACATGTTTGTATTTATATCATGGTGTGACTTTCCATTGACTTCTATTGTTTTTATAGTGATTTTTTTTTTTGTTTTTTTGTTCCTTTCATCGTCCACAAACTCATCATTCATCTATTTCTGCAATTAAGCCCCTAAACGGGACTAAAGAAAAGGTAGTCTATTCATTTACTTTTTCATTAAAATTATAGACACACATGGAGCTTTGGGGTTTATGTATTAAATAATGCATCATTTCATAATTATATAGAACATATAGATTTCTTAAATGGGATACTAGGCAAAATGGTGACTTTAATTAGATCATTGTATAAAATATCTCCAGGGTTTGATGAAACAATGTTAAGGATCTTGCCAAGGATGTAATATATGTTCAAACAGATAATGAATCACAAATAGGTTATTATTTTACCTTTTTTGTCTTGTGCTGAAACATCCCATTATGTATTTATTAAATTTCATAACCACATATAAAATAGCATCTAGGGAGCACATGTTTGCCTGCTAACTATGATAAGCTATATTGTTCTGTATTGGGCTTCAGAAATATGTGGATTTGTATAGAAATTGTGCTTTGAACACAATGATAGACTTTAGACTTATTTGCACGCATCTACATACAGTTGATAAACAGTCTAAGAAGGTCATTGATATTAAAGCAGAGTTGCGGTAAGATAATTCTCGGCTGTTTAAGAGCACTTGGCAGAGCAGAGAAATGGGAAATGCTGCGTCTCCGGCAAGTGCAATAATAGGAGAATTAAAACTGCTCCAAAACGCATGACTTTGCCAAGCAAACAATGCCTGCAGTCTTTTTGAAAATTACAGCGGCTAATTTGAAATGAAACACAAACAGTTTCGTGTTTGTTTCGAACCTCTATTATGATTCTTTGCATAGACGACCCCCGCCCCCACCCCTTCTTGCTATATATAAAGTATGTAAATGCTAGCTGCAGCAGTCAAATACATCAATGAAAGTTGACAGCTGAATTATTAGCATAGCTGAAAGCATCAGTCTTTTGTTTTAACCCAAGAATGGAGCATTTTTAAAACTCACAATGGCTCTAATCAAATTCTCAAGGTTGTTCAGTTTAGCATTGTATTAGTTTAATAGTTTCTGGTTCGCCGTTGACGTTAATGACACATTCCTATGTAAATATAATGTGCCTCTGAAAAGCCATCAAAACATTTTAAGGTTCAATGAATGCGGTTTCATTTCACTGTGCTTTTTTTCCCTCCCCCAACTGAACGAGAAATCTCTTTTTATTTAGCAATCTCTTCTGCACTTACAGAAATAATAAGAAGACTGGATTGATTAATGAAGAGTTTTAAAGACTGATGCAAAGCGTTTTTACAAATAACTTTGGGAAAATAGCAGTCTGGATGGAGGAGACGAGGTTGTCCCTCCAGTCCACCTCTCGCTCGCCCTGCTTTCGAGATTGACTAACCCCAGCACCCCCCAAACCCCCAGCATCCTTCCCTGTGTGACTGTAGAGGCCTTTGGCAAACATTCAGGCTCCATCAACAAGAGATGATAAAATGGCATATATTCTCACTCGTCAGAGACTGATGAAACCATTTAGAATAATATACTGGAATACATCAAAGGATCTTGCTTTGCGGGCGCCTCCTAGCATGTCACGATGTAAAAAGAGCAATATTTGTTTAATATCTGCTTCCGTTTCAAATTATTTTCTAGAGGCTTTTTCCCCCCGTTATCCTCTGTACGTGGAGACAGAGTTTGTGACAATGTTGTTTGTAACTCAGTCTAAGTTTAAGTCTCAGTTAAAGCTTCACTCAAAAGTGAAGCTCAAAGGAAGTCAATTAGCTCTTTTTTAAGAGCATGAATTTATAATTTATAAAACGTACTATAATGGTGCTAATATGTTAACTTAATCCTTCTGTGTTGAGACCGCATGCAGTATTTTTGTTGAATGAACTGAAATGGGAAAGTGGATAGATATCTAGTTCACAGCATGTTTTGTACAGTAAACCGTAAACACACAAAACTCTTAATTTGAAGTTACCTTTGTTATAATTGTGCTGAAGGGTGCAGCTTACTCTATGGACAGCAACATGGTGTCTATGTTGCTTCATGCTATGTTCAATAGAGGTGCTTTGTCAGTAAACATTATCTTTTATTTGCTCCTTCTGTGCATTCAATTTAGTTTAAAAAGATACATTTAGCATGTTAACATAATGCTTGCTATTCTTTAAATTGAAGCACTTAAGGTTAATTGGGACTCTGCAGCACACCCTTTAATATGGTTGTATTTGAGGGGCTCTGTAGCGCACCCTTTTTCACATACAGTAACCAAACTTCATACACTATAGATCTCATGGAGCCAAACAACTTTCACACACTGTCATACGCCAGCCCAACAGGAAGTTAGCTATTATAGGTTGTTTGATATACTCCTCCTGTCACAGTCTTCGTCTGCACCTGTCTGTCTTAGTCTGCACTACACTACCCAGAATCCTTTTTGTCTCCACACCTGAACTCACTCCCTCATTATCCACCTGTCCCTCGTCATCATCATCTTTGTCACCTGTCTTCACCTCGTTAGTGTTCATTTGGACTTGTATTTAGTTTGCTTGTGTTCAGTCTGTCTTTGTCGGTTCTTGTAAATGTTACCTGATGTTTGTGTTCTCTGCCCGTCTGTACCAGTTTGATTTTGGAGTTAATTAGTAAATGTTGGAATTGGATCTTTTTGACTCAGCCTCCTTCTTCCTCTGCATACACCAACCGTGACACCTCCCAGGGGATTCATCTTATCATCACCACACTTGGTCAGCATGAAGCCAAGACATTGGGCAATTAAGACATTGCTTAATTGCGAGTAGATTTTTGATATCTTAAACTCTTTGGCTGTGGCGAGGTAACAAATTTATGGTGAAAAAAGGGAAACAGGAAGTATGTTATAACTTCTGCATACATTGACTGATTTTGATTAAACTTCAGCTGTGTGTAAGTTATAGGAGGCCAATCACATGGCTGTGACTATTGTGAGTCAAAGTCATACTCTCATCAACTGGAAGCAGGAAGTGTCACTTTCAAAATGTTTGGAAATCAACCTTTTTTTTAACCTGATTTGCGTTAAACTTCGTCAGAATAATGTCCAGACACCACAGATGTACACCTGATTATTTTTTTTATTTTTTTTTTTTATTTTTTTTTATATATATATATCTTGAATACTGTTGTCATGGCAATGCGACAAACTTTAATCTCAGACAACTTTTTAATTTACAGTCATTAGCTCTGACCAACAGGAAGTGGGCTATTTTGGTTTGAATGTTGATTTTTTTTTTAATTTTTTTTTTTTTTTTTTAAATCAAGCTCTGAATTTTTACCTACTGCTCCAAAGGGCTTCATACTCGATTCACACCAAACTTTCTCAACATGATACCAATATATTGAAGATGCTAAATTGCAAACAGGTAGTGGATATCTGGAACGTTGCTATGGTGAGGGATTAAAGTAATGACAAAAAGGGAAACTGAAAGAGTATCATATCTTCTAAATAATATATTTTGAACAATTTATATCTATATAAAATGATAACAATAAAGTGTAAAATGCACTTTTATTAATTTTTTTAATACTTAGATTTATAAGATTTAAATATATAAGATTTTTTGGATTAAAACATCCCAAAACCACTAGAGCAGTGTTATATATTTTGTTGACTTGTTTACTTACATTATCCCACATGTTTCCAACAATGTTTAAATCTAGAGAAATCAGGTATTTTAACCAGTGTAACGGCCCATGTCATTGTGTCGCCTGTCAGTGACATCATATCCACACTACCCTTGATTTCTGGTTTTACTTCCATAGAAAATATAGTAACACCAAAGATGCTTTAATATATTAAGTGTTTTATTAGACAGGTGAGCAACTGTTTGGATTTTTTTTATCGTCAGAAAATCAATCATTGTTAGCTCAACACGGTTATTAATATTGTTTCAATCTCTCATTTTCTTGATTTGCCATGAATACCATGCCTCAGAGACAACATTATTTTGTCAAGTGGCTAACATAGGGTAATCAGAAAGAGGTTTATTTGTAGTAACAGTATTATAGCATTTTCTCTGCCATACCATATATTTTAAAATGACCTGCATGCCATTTAGCAACACAAGTCATCCAGGTTTAATAAATATGATATTCTAATATCGATTTAGCTTACTGCAATTTGCCAGCTACCGTGCAAACACACAGAGTAATGTTATAATAACTTTTAACACTGTCACTCAAATGTATTTTAGTATGATTGTTTTGACCAAGTCTGCATTACAGGATAACAAATCTCTTAGGACTTAGGACAGGGATTGGCAACGTCATACTTGTGTACTCTCATGTACTCATATTTGATTAGGGATATATGTTATAAGGTTAATAAAAATATATAAAAAAAAAAAAGATAAATACTTACAAAAAATTGATGATGATTTCACTTTCATTTGAAAGTGACCCATAACACCCTATGACATGAAAGTCATACACCTGCATGTGGCTTTTGTGGATCATGGTCATAGTGGCACCAGCTGGCTGCAGTGAATGTGGCATATTTAAACGATTTTGCCATAGTTCTTTAACATTTACCCGCTTTAAATGCACATTGCCTGCTGTGCACAGTTGCCCTAAAGCCACCACAGTAGCTGTGGCGCCAGGGCTTGGGCCCGTTATTGCCGTTATCGTATATATTAGATTTTTTTTTTTTTTTCAGGTGAAATATGCAGAATAAGTCAAATTAAACTTATGAAACTTTGCATTAAGATGAATTTTACGTGTCACTACAATTCACCCAGTTTAAGATAACATACAGATAAATAAAGTTAATTATACTGTATGTCTCATAATTCTTCTGAGTTAAGAGCAAACAACTACTTTGTTTTGAATGTCCGGCTATCTATTCAGTGTGGGACAGCTCTTGCTGTGGATACTTAAATTGTTCTGTACCATGCTGGAGAGAGTGAGAGAGAAATAGTTTTGCTGTGATATTTCAGGCCTTGTCCATTTTCTGGTATTGTTGTTATGCAGTTGCCAGAGTAGAAAACCACTTCAAATTGATGTGCAAAGAAATTAAGCTCTCAAATCTAAATTAAGGTGAGGATCAAACACATTTAGCGGTGTCATGTATTCCTAAGAGATGTATTATGGATTTATTAGATGAGTTTCATAATATACAGTATGAGGTTGGGGAAGAAAAAAGAGGGGCTCGAAAGGGCATGTTGCTTTAACTAAACTCAGTTAGGAAATTAAAGGAGAGAGTTTGGTGATGTGACTTTTTATTGGAGGGCATTGATTAGAGACTGACTTGATTTTCTGTAAATGAGATGAGTAGAACATCTTTAGATATCTGCACTTTTGTTTATTATAAAACAGACCTTCATTATCAGAAGAATTTCAAGATCATTGAAAATGTGCTAGACAGAGCGTTTAGATTGAGTATATTCCCTCTTCTCTGTATATAGCGCTTGTTTATTTATTTTTTAGCGCTCTGACTCCTTTTGTGTATGTGTATGCAGTGATTACATTCCCCCCTCGCAGTTGTTCTCCCCGCACTGAAAAGCGAGTCACACTCCCTCGCACGCAAAACAATCAGATTTTAAAGAATGCAGGGTAACAAAGTACAATAAAGATGAATTTCCACCATTTTAATTTACAACACAAAGTATAAAAATAAACATTGAGGACTCAATTTAGTGTGCTTTTCAGGCGGAACACCTAATCCTTACCCCTCCTTGCCTAGCGCTTGGGGATGGGGATTTTCCACTGGGAGGCTGCGGCCTCGTCTTGGGAGAGATAGGTGGGCAGAGTGGAGGGCCATTTTACGCTGAGCGTAACGCCCCCGGGGCCCCAAGGAGCCCGAGAACAGATACACATGCACAGCACACAGTAGCCCCGTGCTAATCGCCCAAACAAGCAGCAAGCTGTGGTGCTCGGAGCTGTAGAGAAACAAGCACCTTAAGAGCCTGTGCAAAGACAAAAACAAAGAAAAGAGATTGTTAGACACGGATTGGAGTGGAGAAAATGAACTTAAAGAACAAAGGAGGACATGAATAGGTGAGGAAACAAACTGGGACAGGAACTCTTCCTCTCCCCAAAGCCATTTTGCGCTCTTAACTCTTTTTCTGCTGTAGCGTTTGAATGGATAAAAAGCTAGGGATATTGCTAAGTGTGTTTTGGTGACAATAACTTTACCATTTCTCTCAAGCAATTAAAATAAAAATGACTCAGAACACATACTTTTTCCTCTTTTGTTCATGCTTGCGCCCCATGTTTAAAGGTTTTTCAGTAACAATCAAATTTGACTCACACCAATACCAATACCAGTGTACAGATTTCTCCTGTGGAACCTGTCGTGTACAACCTGCTGAATAGCCTTTCACCACAGGAGGCTGAGAACAAGAATTTTCCTTTTACAGTGTGTTTATGTGGGTGTGGCATTATGGGAGAAAGACTAGCACAAACCAAAAGGAATAAGAGACTGATTAACATTTGAATAAATAGGTTGTATTGTGATAAAGAGAAAAATAAGCCTTGAAAGTTTTTCGGTGATAGACATAAAACACACACCTGCGCACTGATTTTTATGTCACAGTTTCTAGATAGTTAATGGAGCTGCACATTACTGGTGTAAGTGCATCTTGTTTGTTGCTTGAATCCAGCTGCAGTCACCACAATGTTGTGGATTTCAAAGTTGACATTTAAAGAACAAACACAGAGCACACATGGGTGGCATATTTGCCCATTGTTCTCAAGCAGATAAAACTTCAGCTTGTCGGAAGGGCATCTTTTGTGTAGGTCTGCAAATCCGCATTCTCTATTACACATGCAAAGACACACACACACTCGGTACAGTGGCTGGCAGTCATGCAGAGAACTCCATCAGTGAATGGAAGTAACATATAGCGGGGTCTGTGCCCTTATCTAACGAGCTAGTACGGTAAGCTAGGATTAGCATCTATATCAGGGTAAGTGGACTTCTGAAGGGGAACAGTGGCCAGAGATATGGCAAAAGATTTACAAATGGACGTGTATAGAGGGATTGAAACCATGAGGGCTTTAACAAAACCAGAGCCTCAGAAACACACTAAGCTATTAGCGTTATTGGCTCTTTCATTCCATCTTCAGTAATTTTTGTTGCTCTTTTCTTTTCAGCCATGTTGCACATTCCCCTTCTTTTGGCCGAACAGACCAAAGTGTGCGCCGGCAATATGCTGCGAACTTGGAAAAGGACTTTTTTGGTGGTCTGTTGTGTGAACGTGACTTCGGTCTGATGCAGCATCACATTGGTGGAGAGGGCTAAGTGGCCCTTTTTTAACTCTTTCTTTGAAATAGGGAAGGCAATCCCCGTTGGCCCAGGGATCATTTTCTATTTACGTTTCCCTTGCCAACGACAGAGGCGATGCTGGCCAAATTCACAAAAGAAGATCCACATTGGAAAATCCGGCTAATCCCTGATTGAAAGTTCATGCATTGGCTTCCATGTATAAGCCCTGGCAGATTTTCCCAGGAAACAGGAATAAAAAAAAATTAAATAAAAAAAAAAACATGAACAAACTAGGGATCTTTTTTGGTCTAAAGGAGCCACCCTTCAAGGCACACTCAAGCCATGACAATGTCGGAAATCATGTCCTTTTTTCAAGTGTGAGCTTTCATGTAAAAAGAAGCGAGAGTCTCCATTCTGCTCTCGACGAATCAAAGGCGAACAGAAGGAGGGGTTAACATCCTCAGTTGTTCTGCCAACAGTATGAGGGCTACAGAGATCCATATCTAGCGGGAAGATGTTTGATGATTTCGGGGGCACGTGCCCACCTTGTACCTGCGTCTGTGAGCCAGTTCTTTCCTCTGTGCGAACGCATCTTTTCTTTTATGCCCCGCTCGTGTTCCCCTCCTCTCTCCTCATCCGAGTAGTGGCCATGGCTGGAGAGAGAATCTTCACAGATGGCATGACTGCTTGTCTTTTGGGGAGGGGGGAGTTAAACAAGCTTAAACTTTCTTATTTTCCCTTTGCTTTTCTTCGGGCAAAACTTTGGACTGAAACTTTCGAGGCCTGGCTCAAGCTTTATCTCTGCCCACATGCCAGGGATGTGTGGGGTCCTCAGAGGAGCTCCAGTTGGATGCTGAGTCTGTGGGTGCTCTGCGTCCTTCATCAACAAGGCCATCAGCGAAACGTTCCGGGTGCACGCCAAAGCCAAAGCCGAGCTCTGTCTCGTGGTGCAGCTGGTCATCCCAGATTCGCTAGCCATTTGAAGCAAGGACTGCTCAGTCCAGGATTTGATAAGGGAATGTTTTAGCTTTCCTTCGCTTCCCTGTGGTGCTCTGGAGGCAGGCTCTTGGTTAGATGGATAAGAAGCTCCTTTACTGGAAGTGATGGATTGTGGCTGGCACGGCAACGCTCTAATCAGCTTCTCAGAAGTTACGCGTGGGCTCTAATGGTGTAGACTTGTCAGGACCCTGACGTCTCTGCCATCTCTCTTAAAGCTGAGAGTCAAGCATGCGAGATGCTGAGAGAAATGAAGCTGTCCTCCCTCGACGTATGGACTGTGTTGTACTTCCCAAACATTAGCAGAAACACAACCTGCCTTAATTTGAAACAAGAGAGGAATAGAGATGCTTCACCAAGCCAATAAACAAAAAAGCATCTCTGTGCTAGATAAGAAATAAAAAGTGGCGGGATTGAGAGCTGAAAAAGAGCAGTGTGTGGACCCAGGATGTGTTGTAAGTGTTGACGCCCCTGAGGAATAGACAGTGAGCGAGGTTAAGGTGTGAGTAGCGCAAAGCTCTTCTGTTATTATCCTCCACTCCGGGCCTCTATGGTGACCAGATAATAAGGCTCTATTACCACTTAGCCTCTCTTTGTGCCTTTCTATCCAACCCTGTCTCAGTGCTTCTCTCGAGTGGCTCATCGTGCCTACCGCGATCCACTTCACCGCTGCGTGTCTCACCCACAGCATCATTCCTGTGTGGGTCAGACGGCCAACTTGACCCGTGTCGATTGGAACACCTTATACTGACGTCCAGGCGTTTTACTGATTTACAGTTACAGCTCTCTTGCAAAAAATCCTGAATTTTCTGTAATTCTTTTAAAGATCTCGTTTGAGGGAAAGCACAGTGATGTATTTGGCTTATATCTGAGCTTCACCACAGTGTTTTAAGCACATCCTGAGTGCTCTTTTCTCTATTGTAGCCGCTGATTTGATCACTTCAAAATACGCATGCCTATAAATAGCAAAAAAGAGCATGTTCGGATCTGTGCTAGTGGACTTTGTGGAATGAATTCCATTATATTTGGTAATAGATATAGTGCTTCCTGAGTGGTTTCATTATAGATTCACTATTCTGTCTGTATTTAGGGTGAAGGTTGTGTGAGAATTAAGTTCACCTTCACCTCTGGTACTCTCATGCAATTACTCGCTGAATTCTAATTATATAGACAGATTATAGTATTTTTTAAATATGATTGCAATATTTAATACACTTTAAAAGTTGTATGTGCCCATGCGGAGCACAAATTTATAACATCATAATTAAGCTTAGAAAGGATTTATCATCACTGTGCTTCAAGCATAACCTAATTCTCATTTTCATAAAAAGCATCTGTGAAATAGTCTACATTAAACTCATTTAATGGTCAGCTAGTGTGTGTGTTTTCCCCTTTTCTCTACAGACATCTTCGTGCAGTGAACTTTTACTAACAGCCCCTGGAGTCCAGGCACCTTTTAAAGAGGCCTGTGACAGACTTCACTGACTTGTTCTCTTGAATCAGTTGAAAACACATTTCTCACATTGACAACAAACAGTCGAGCAAGAGGTGACCATAGGTAAATGATAGAGCTATCTCCTCTCTCACTCTCTCTGTCGTACACAGGTATCGCTCCTTAATGTGAGATTTGACATCGGAGCGTTCCAGAGCGCTTTTTGTATTCCATTCCTCCATTGACACAATTCTCAGCCTTTTAAATATTTATCTTTCTCTACTTCCGATATTTCTAAAAGCAGCAGGGTGGCTGCGTTCTTCGAGAGGCTCGGAGAGGTTACAGAAAAACAATGCTAAGGATGCAGGTGGGCAGACGTCGCCTGGCGCGGCACGGAGGTATTTTTGCAGGTGCTGTAGAAAAGGACCCTTCTGCAGCAGTGTGTCTTGGATGGATCCTGACAAAGCCTTCTCTTTGGATGCCAGATGGACCCATGCATTCCCCATACTCTTGCGCAGCTAAGACCTAGGCTTTTCTCTCCACTCCCCCTCCGCCACCACCACCTTTTTTTCCTTTTTCACAACAAAAGAAAAGCGCTTTGGCTGAAAGAAAACCACAGCTGAATTTTATGGTGCCGCTTCTTTTGCCAAGCTGATTTTAGCAATTCAAAAGACGAAGTGCATGGAAATGCTGTTTCGGCTGCGTCGTCGATACGCTTTTGATGCAAGTTTGAATTGGCAGATATGTTTGCCACACTAATATATCGGTGCTCAGCGGGAAATCTTGATAAAATCCAGAAGCACACACCAGAGACGGAGCCCGGCTCAGAGTGCTGTTGGAGCAAGGCTTCTTCTCCATAATGCCTATAAGGCTGGAATTGGGTGGCAGCAGTGTCAGCGGGAACGTGCTCGTGCAGTGATCCGAATTATCACAAATACACGCTTATGCTTGGCAATGACCGCACACAAACGCATACACATGGACAGACACACACTGAAATGAATGTTTATGCTGGCCATTGAAAACACACACACATACGCAAAAATACGTGCTGTCCCTGCAGCTTGATTGTACAAACAATTGGAGTGCTTTACTGGGAATACAATCAAAGAAATCAGAGCTAAAACAAATCCCCAGGGAGAATGAAAACACATTAGATTCATGTACTCTTAATTATATGTGCTTTTAAGCTTTGATGTATTAAAAAAGCATCAGTTGTTTGCTGAGCTGCAGGTTTTCCTCCACCATTATATAGTCCCGTTTTTTATTATACTTTTTTTCTCAAAGCATCCTTTAAATTCTTATATTGGCTCAGATATTGATTGTATTGTTCCTTGAACTAATAGCCTTATTATTCATAGTTCTGTATGTTTTAGTTTTCTCCTGTACTTTGTCTCTCTTGCTGTGCAATGTCTGAATGCATGTTTGATGCCTCTCTCTCTCTCTCTCTCTCTCTCTCTCTCTCTCTCTCTCTCTCTCTCTCTCTCTATATATATATATATATATATATATATATATATATATATATATATATATATATATATATATATATATGCACATACATATATTAAAATGTCAGCACTCACCTAACTGCAATTCAACAGTCTAGGCTACATTATGTCATGGATGAACTACTTCAGACAGTCCTCATTCTAGCTCTGACTGACGTCTTATTCTGTGTTCCGTTTTCATGCTCAGCTGAAGCTGGTACTTTTGTCTCTTTCATAGCGGTTAGAATTAGGATTTGGATTGGACAGACTGGTCAACGGTTAGTAATAAAAGGGGCATCCTGTATTCAGAAGATCCTCCTAGACTAACCTCTGTTTTAAGCCCCATTCAGCTGTGGCAGCAGCAGTAAGAAAATTCTTTAAACTTTCACGGCTGTAAAACTTTGTATCCCTCTGAATAGATAATTCAGGCTTTGCAACTCAGGCATAAAAGGAAGCTTAAATTACACCATACAAACTCTCATTAATATTACAGGGACCATTCTTTGACTTAATTTCATTTCATTTCTCCATTTGAGTGAAGTCAAACGTTGCAAGGGTAAGAAATTATAAGGGGTACAAATCATATTTTAAGGTTCAGTATTCTGGGAGGCTGTTAAATTATATTAGCCCATTTTTGTATGATTTTCAAATATTTGATTTTGGAAATGTTTTATTCTTTATCTTTCCACTCGTAAAAAAGTCCTGTCTCTTGTGACTCTGACATACACATATGCCATACACAACACACAAACACACCGCAATATTGACTTATGCTTTTAAACAGGTATGGTATTGAAAACATCATAACAAGCCGCAGTTGTTTTTCTTGTTTTCAACAAGAGGCAACATTTTAAATTCTAAACAGTTCTTGTCCCAGCAACCATTTTGACATGATATTAAAAGGTTTCCTCACTTCCTGTCAAGTTTTGCAAAAACTGATCTCACATGTGGTATGGCAAAGATGCAGTAGAAGATCCTTTAGTGCCTTAGACAACATAATGGAGATCTTAAGTGCCATGGAGGAAAATGTTTTGGAGTAAAAGCTGTCGACCTTGTTATTTTTCAAAGTCAGTATCCGCAGAGCGAAAGTTCTTCTGTGCGCTGCTTCATTATGCGTGGAAATGAATAATGTGTGAATAAGACTGTATAAACAAAGAAAGTGAAATACAGGGAGCACGCAGACAAAAGATTATCACAGTTAAAGTACTGAATTTGTTCGTGGCAGAGCAGGAGAGAGAAAGAGACTGAGAGAGAGAGATTAGGAAGACATGATAAGGCTAAATGCCTTGTGTGTCCTGTTGTCTAATTGTTTATAAATGGAACTAATCGTTTTAGAACAGTAAGCGTACCTTACATTTAACTGCCCCCCTCCCCTCCCCTCATCTCTCCTTTGTTTTGATGAGAAAGGCAAACTGTCACAGTTAACAAATGCAAAAACATCACTATTATTGATACAGTTCGGGCATGTGTGTGTGTGCAATCGCACTTGTGAGAGAGAGAAAGTGTATGCACAAAATTAATCAAAGCGGGGGCGGTGATGAACAGTTTCTGTAGAATTCTGTCAAAGGTTAAGAGCTAGTTATTTTTAAGAATGACATGAATCTGGGAGAGACAGTGATTGCCTAAATGACCACTGTAATTACCAATTACTTCGTGAAGCAGAGAATATATTCACGGCATGTAGCCTGCTAAATACAGACAGGCATTAGCCCATTTACGTACTAATGCACATAATTTAGATCCTGAAAAGGGCAGATGGGAACACAATGGAAGATAGAATAGATACCGTCTAATATCATTCCAAAAAGAATATTGGATTCATTGGAGATGAATATTACTTTGTGTCAGATTGTTTTTCCATGAAACAGTCAAAATATATTTCATCTTTCTCCCTTTCTCCTTTTGTTAGCAGCCAGACCATTTAGCCCATCAGCAGGCGCAGGAGATGGAAGGAGAGAGAGAGAGAAAGCAAAGATACTGAGAGGTGGGTAGAGGGCTGGTTAGTGGTTTTGGCCCCTGTCCACATTAGCAGGTAATGAGAAATGAAGAAAACACACCATGACAGCAGAACCACCACCACAATGCAGTGATGCGGTTAGCGGCCTTATACCTCTTGCAGAGACTAAAATAAGATCCATACTTGAGACATAGGCTAACTAGATCAAAACATCTCTTATTTTACTCACCCCCTACAAACATAAAGCCACAATCTAAATGAGAGGTGAGGGGAGGGGATGTTGACAGGCCCGACTTGTACCAGGATGTTTACTAAATTAGACATAAACCGAGAGTGAAATGCAAAGCTCTGCAGATTCGCTCTTACTCATAAATAAGTTACAAAAAAGAAGGAAAAGAAAGAGCGTAAACAAAACCGAGAGGCAGAGAGAGCAACTGTAAGAGAAAAGGAGTGGTTTGATTGTGGGATAATGAGTTGCCATATACAAAGCTCCCTCCCACCCCGTCTCGTTTTTTCCCCCCAGTTCCTCTTTTTATCAAGTTTTCTCTCCTTCGCTATCAGCTGGTCTTGTCTCTCTTTCAACTTTTTACCCCCCTCCTCTCTCTTCTCCACCTCCCACTCAGTTTATCCATATCTTCATCCCACAGCTTCACGCTCTCTCTCTCTCTCTATCTCTCTCTCTCTCTCTCTCTCTCTCTCTCTCTCTCTCTCTCTCTCTCTCTCTCTCTCTCTCTATCTCTGTCTCTCTCTCTCTCTCTCTCTCTCTCTCTCTCTCTCTCTCTCTCTCTCTCTCTCTCTCTCTCTCCCTGTCTCTCTCTCTCTTTCCGTGTCACCTCCAGTGTTGCTCCGGTGGATCGTATAGTCTGGAAGGATAACGGGGACACATATTTGCACTCGATGTAATCGTGCCTCCCTCTATCTGATAAATACTTTGAGCGAAGCCTGATTATTGTAGTTGGCCTCCAGTTTCAAAAGAAAAGGCCGCTGAAAGGTAGGGGCGTGGGGTGGGGGTGGGGGTGGGGTGGTGGGGGGGGGGGGGGGGGGGGGGGGGGGGGTTGGGGGGAGATGCATGTGTGTTTTGAATCCAAACTTTGGATGTGTGACATCACCCTCTGTTCCCTGCCTTTCGGAGTAATGTCCGCGTCAGTCTCGTCCTGTTTGAAAGGGATTAGCTTATTCCACACAGACTTCTCTTTGGACTGGGCTGGCACAACATGCACAGAAAATCCACAAAGGCCATTCACATTGTAATGGTAGTAATAGCCTTCAGGAGAAGAAAAAAAGTTGTGTGATAGAGAAAGAGAAGACACTACTTCTTTTCCATCCTGTACTCTTCATCTGTAGCCCAATTATGGAATGTTTCTGGACTGCAATGAAACAGGATATTTTTAAGTAGCCGAGATGAAGTTATGCTGTCTCAGAGCCATGTTTGATTTTTCAAAATGTGTCTGTCATCTCTTGCCAAAGTAGTTTAGCGCTATTGTTGCTCCTCACTTAGCCACTGGCTTCCGTATGACATTTAGTTTAAAACTACCTGCACCAAAAGCATCATCGTGCTTATTGAAAGTAAGAGGGCATATTCCGTACTCCGCGTAGATTTTGAATGCAACTTCCAGATAGACAAATAGAGAGAAAGAGAGAGAGATAATTTTTGGTCTAAAAAAGGTGAATGATGCCCCTGCACTCTCCTGATGCCTCGTTTTTAAAACTCTTTTATTTAGATTGATATATCAAGGGAGTTGGAATGATCTGTAAGGGGGACGGGGAGAGGGAGAGGGACGGGGGGGGCAGTTATTTTTTTTATGATCTGGAGTTATGGAATTGGTTCTAAAGAATGTGTTGTCATGTGACACATTGATGGCCGACGTAAGGGTGTGGAATGCCAGAAGTCCAGAAGATGGAAGCAGTTTGGTTTAATATGGGCCAAGCACTTAGCAGGGAGTCCACAAACTGCTCAAAGCTGACATTTGCATCTCCAGGAGGCAAGAAAACAGGGGATCGGCCCGCATTCAACCTCACTATCCAATCCCATCCCCCAACACAAACACCGCTACTACAATCGCTATATATCTATTGAACAAATTTTTATTTTCAATTGAACAAATTTTTATTTTCAATTGACGAAAAAAAAAAAAAACTGTTTTCAAAATTTTCTATTGATGGCCTAAAAGATAACACACATCCCTTAGATTGAGAAAAAATCTAAGTAAATAAAAAAACAGCAAAAGCTTGCCTGTCCTCCAAATGCCTCAGAAAATTGCTGATGTACTGAGCTGTTTTTTCATTGATGGGTTTAGAGTTTATTTAATAGGGGCACATTCTTGTTAAGTCACAGCGACGGATTGCTTTTATGTTCTACTGCACTGGCTTTTGTATTTCAACTTAAATAAATAAATATGACACTGAGACATGCAAAGGAAACTTACCAGTCAGAAAAAAGGCCTATTTCTGTTCTGTCGTAGTCAACAGAATAATGTATGGTGCATTTATTTATTTTCAAAGTATGTATAATTTATTCCAGGGAGAAAAGTGTTAAGGATTTTGTCAATTCTCAAGTCACATTTTGAGACAATTTCTTCTTTTTTGCTGACCTAATTAAATATATACGAGCAAAAACAGACAGACACAAATCTAGGCAGACCTAGAAACATCCTCTAGCACAGGCTAAGACTCACTCCTACAGTCGACGGAAATTCGGAATGAAAGAGAGAGAGCGGTTATGAGTTCTTTTGACACTTGTGAAAAGCCCTCTGGTCATTTCAGAATCTCGATTTAAGAGTAATTACACTGCTTATTTATATGAAAAGCTAAACTCCAGAACTGTAAAATAGTTCTCTGCATATAACACAATCCATAAGAAATATTCTCGTATCAAATTATGCAGCACCCCATGAATGTAATATGCACTTAAAATGAAATCTTGTCCTTCTTTACTGGCTCTTATCTTGTATCATTGCTTTTAATACCCTATCAATCCAGCAAATCATCAAAAAATTATATTAGGCTGGTGAGTTGAGTGGTTTTAATGCCAAAATTATTGTTCTTTGATATAAACGTTGACACAGAATAGGGGTTTTGGCAGAAATATGACTATTCTTGCTAATTTTGCACAGTACCCTTTTTATTTCAATGGCATACTGTGCATAAGAGAAGCGTGCGGTTCTCGGGATAATTGTTCTTTTCATAGTAAGAAAGGGCATATCAATTAAAAATAAAGTCTACATAATTATTATTCCAACACACAGTGGTCGACCTGCCATTGAAGGAACCAAAACAAAAAGCAAAAATCAAAGCTGTGGTAGTTACCTCCCTGTTCAATGTAAGTATTGTAGCGACATCAAACCGCCAGTCTTTATGCTTATGCTTCAGTACTTACAAAAACATCTACAAATGGGATGAATGGGAAAACACAATATTTTTCATCATCAAGCTAATACAATCTTTTATAGACTCTGTGCCCAACAGTTCAGTCACAGACTTTGCATTATTAAGAGGAAGTTGATTTTTTTTTCAGTCGCATAAATTGAGTTTCATTTAAACCATTGCATGTAAAATAAGAAAAAATGGAGCCAAGAAGCTAGATCTGCAAGTATGTGTTTGTAATGTTAGCATCAGGTAGCACTAGTCGTCTTCTCATCAGTATTCGGCAAGATGTTTTTGTGGCTAGTGCTGAAGAATTCAAAACATTCATATGTCAGAAGGAAACATTAGCATATACACATTTCTTTCTCTCCATTATCTCTTCACAATAATATTTTTCATTTTGATCTGTCCCAGTGGTACAGAGAGATCAGTTAATGTACACGTTTAGATGAGCATGTGTTCTTTATGATGTTCTTGATGTAAAGGGAGTCTTTAACCAAGCTGACCCCCACCTCTGTGTGTTCATATGAATATGAAGACATGTGAAGATGAGTCTGGTCTCATGGAGTAGCTGGTGGGAGGAGAGAAAGAGGGATATATTATGGCTTTTTATTTGACAGAACAATGGACTTTTACTTCCTGAGTGTGAGTAGCAGTGTCTGTGGCTACAGTGCAGTTATGTTTTAAAATGCATCATAATTCACTGATAGAATTTAATTTTTCTGACAGTGGATTATTTACTCACCCTTTTGCTCTTTTAAACCTGTATGCTGTTATTTTTCTCTCTCTAATGAACACTAAGCATTATAAAAGAACCTTATTTGATTTGAAAGCTGTAGTGGTGAAGATGAAGTTTATCATTAGACAATCATTTAAATGATCTATTATCTGTTTCTCACACAAAATTCTCACTAAATTACTAAATTATCACTAGATTACTAAATTATCACTAAATCACTAAATTATCTGTTTCTCACACAAAACTATTATATGAACTAGTTTCGTGGTTCTTTTGTAGTGTCTTTTGGAGGTTGGCAAAACTTTGGTCACAGGGAACTGCCAGTGTATGGAAATAATATCAATGTACATGTAAGTTGTCAAAGAGTCAGCCACACCGTCACAGCCCCAATCATCACTCAATCACCAGGACCCGCCCACTCGTTCACAATCACCAGAGTACTGACTGGCTGCACTCGCACTCACTCTTCAACACACCCTTTAAATGCCCCGTTCACCTTTCACTCCTTGTCTTGTCTCGTTGCAGTATACAATGATTTATGTCAGACTCTTTACCTATCTACTCACCTTTGATCGTCTTGTCCTGTATCCAGTCTCCTGTCCGTCTTCCGTCCATCATCCTGATCGCCTGTCTTCGTGTTCACTCGTCACCTGCACAGAGAATCCACTTAAGTCATCACCAGCTAAGTCACCATCATCATTCTACAAGTCACCATCCTCTCACCATCATCTGGTTCCTATTATTCCACCAGCACCTAAACCTGTCTGTCTCCTCCTGTGTTTGTAACAGAAGACCAGACCATCATGCAGAGTCCTGTTGGAACCAGCGGGGAGCATCCACCGGATCAGTTTGTCGAACCTGTGCAGGCGGTTCAGCAAACTCTCCCCTCTGCACCACCAGCTCCTTCGCCACCTGCCTCTGCCAGTCCCATGTCCCGACCAGCGACATACAACGGTGAGGTGGAGGATTGCAGCGGGTTCCTTCTACAATGTTCCCTATATTTTGAAATGCAACCACAGCTTTTCTCCACCGAACGGGCGCGTATCGCCTTCATGATTTCCCTGCTATCTGGACGCGCACTCCATTGGGCCCAATCCATCTGGCACGCCAACGGCCCTTTCACGACTTCATTGGCATCCTTCATCAGCCACTTCAAGGAAGTCTTCGGTCAAACCGCATCAGAATTTTTTCCATGATCCATGTTTTCCATGATTGGCTGTTAAACCTCCGGCAAGGTAATACTTCTATAAATGTTTATGCTCTGCAGTTCTGCACGTTGGCGGCATCTAGCGGCTGGAATGAAACGGACCTGTTGACAGCCTTTCACCAGGGTCTGAACCCAGAAGTGCGGAACCAGATGGTCATTTATGACGACACGTCGGTTTGGAGAGTTTCATTCAGAAAGCTGTGCGTATCTCTCAACGTATTTCAGTCCACTCATTGGATCAACCCGCTTCGCATCTTCCGCCCATCTCTCCATCTGTCGCCCTCCAGCACCAGAACCCACAGTTACGCTACGTGTCGGCTGCCTGCATGAGGAGAAAATCTTGTTCTTGGTGCTGGAAGGATCCGCCGCTGACATCATCCTGGGGCACCCCTGGATGACCCAGCACGAACCCACCCTCAATTGGATCTCTGGAGAGATTCCACAATGGAGTAATTCCTGCTTCCAGAACTGTCTGTCATCTGTGATCAAACCATCTACACGTTGAACCTGTCACCATCTCTCGAAATCTTCATCCAGTGTCCAGTTGAACTCCACGTCCGTCAAAAGGCCATAGACTGAGAGTAAAACTGAAATCCCTCCAGAGTACCGGGCGTTCCAGGATGTATTCAGCAAACGGTTGGCGACCCGTCTACCACCTCATCGGCCATGGGACTGCGCCATCAACCTGTATTTTTCGTAAAATAAAGAAAATAAACATGATGCGCGTTCTCCCGTCTCTCTCTCTGTGAAATTCATTCTGAAACGCGACAGAAAATGACCTATAACTCAGCGAATGCTTGTCACTGTGACATGAAACATGTGTCTTTACGAAGCTTGAAGTCTCCATTTTTAAATGATGTAAATCATATCAAAAACAACTTCTCTGTTTAAGTAATTCGTATAAAAGCAACGACATGTACAGTTTCTCCAACCCGAGCTGATTAGCACTAATGGGACCACGGCCACACGCGGGCAAGAGCTGTTCACATGCAAATGATCCACGCGGAGAAACGCAGAGCTGTTACCGCCCTCATCACCTCAAAATAAAGAATCAGCGACTTCAGTACTGCTCTGCTTTTCATCGAGTTGTTTGTGCTGTGCTGTTTACCTTGGATTTACCTCAGAAGAATTAGAAGAACATGATTTGATTATGAGAACGATTTTTAAGGTAAGACACTAATAGTAGCATGTTATTGTTGCATAAACTTCACATTGTAGCTACTAGTTAAACTGGTGCCAGACTAAAATGTACGTTATGAAATGTGATTGGAGCAAAAACATGAAGCCTAATGCTAAATGTATATAGGCCTACATGTACGATACGAGAATGTTTTATGTTCGATAATTAAACAGCACGATATAACAGTAGGCTCGTATGAGTGTTTATTCATGGTGAATATTATAATGTGTAGACCTGTGTTTACTGTTAAATACTGTGTTTGTGGATATCTGCTCACATGTAGATGTATAATATGGTAAGAATAATGTCTCATAGTTTGGAGCGGCTCGATCGCTTCAGTAAATGTCCTCTGCACACGCTGTGAGTTTGAGTCACTCGCACTGTGGGTTTGAAAAGTAAAACGCACCAAACATTAGGCTTCATGTTTTTACTCCAACCTCATTTCATAACGGTTTTGAGTGGATGACAATAAGATTCTGTTTACTTTTAAAAAATAACTTTTATTAAAGTTTACTTTTAAAAAGTTGCCAAATGGTTCCATTGACAAGAGCAAAGTGATCTGTGTGTTTTGTCGTTGTGAACTGAGCTATCATCATCGCAGCACGTCTGAAAAACCACTTGATGATGGCCAAGCACACACACAGCTGATGCGAATTCTCCGCCCCCTCGTCAATACCAGTACCTCGTCAGTATTTCTTTCACCCTTTTATTGATGTACAGTGTTACATTGTGTGAGAGATTATTTGCTCCATGTCAGAATGTTAGTGTGAAATTGAACACAGTATATGCCAATGTTTTCAATAAAAAAAAAAAACATTTGCACAAAGCAAGCCGATCCACTTTTCCATGTTGATGAGCATTAAAATGAGAAAAAAATAATGGGACAAAAAGAAATCAAGAGACATTTAGAATAGCTAAAAATGTGCGATTACTTGCGATTAATCGCGAGTTAACTATGACATTAATGCGATTAATCGCGATTAAATATTTTAATCGTTTGACAGGACTAGTCGTAACGTATGTAAACGTTTGAAGTAACATATGATAATCCATATATTTTTCTTTAGGTGTACTGTTACTGAAGTGTTCCTTTTTAACGATTTATTGGCTGCCTGCTATCTAGGCTATTGTTAATATTTTATATAACCCTACACATATATGCCTACAAGGCACAACAAACTTGGTATTCATATATATATATATATATATATATATATATATATGAAGAGTTCAGATGCAAAAGCCTCTAAGTGCCATTTGAAATTTTCTTCTAGAATGATAATTTTTATCAAGCTTGTATATTTAAGTTCAGTAATTTCACTTAAATGGCAATGAAGATTACCTAATAATTGTCATTTAAGTGAAATTACTGAACTTAAATGTACAAGCTTGATAAAAATGATCATTCTAGAAGAAATTTTCAAATGGCACTTAGAGGCTTTTGCATCTGAACTCTTCATATATATATATAGTGTATGTATTTAGTCAATTTCATATTCCCAAAATCGTGCAGCCCTATAGTTTCTCTTGATATCAGCATGTTCACAGGTGTTTGTTTTTTTTTCAAAAAAATTTTTTTAAAGGGACCAGATGCCACTGATGAGTCCTGCTGACTTAAACATTCACATGAGTCTCTGTACATAAACATGGTAAAGTGAAAAATCAAACACCTTGGAGATGACAGGTATGTAGCCTACTATGTTTTAGGAATAGCACAAAGGTGTGTGACTGACCAAGTCTCTGTCTTTAGATCAGTGTGTTTACTAATGTGCTTTTTTGTCATTTGTTGTGTATCTTTGGATTATGTTGTGTTGTAAATAAATCCAAACAATCTAAAAGCCATTCTTTTTTAAGTCTCTCCTCATTCTTTGTGCAAGGGTTCTCATAATGATATCACCTAATAGGGCCATTAGGGGAGGGTCTTTGTCTTTTTTTCAGGTGTGAAACACTAAATATTAATGGCTGGTTAACACCTCCACAAAACAGAGAAATAAAGAAAATATAAAGAAATAATTAGTATGGGTTTCATGACCTTATTTCAGTGACAATGTTTTTTAGTTTTTTCACAAACCACGCATAAACGTCATTGTGATGGAGAACAGGTTCGTTTGTGTATGGGTGATGGAAGGAGACACGGGATTGGCGAATACTGGGACTCGTGCACGTTTTTTCCCCTTCACGGCGCGTAATCGCGCTCAAACAAAGTTAACTCAGAATATCAAAAGGAAAAATAATCAGTAGACAATAATTCTCTTCCCGCTGGATACAGCTTCACTGGACACAATTTCAGTAATACTCTTCCCGCTGGATACAGCTTCACATGTCAGAGTTTCAGCAACACTCCGTTCACTGGTCACAGCTTCTCACGCGACGTGCACTAGGTCCCAGTCTCTCTCAAACCGCTGTCCGCACGGCCTGCTTATATGCGGTCTCCTCAAGCCAATTACTGAAATCACAAACAGGTGTTTGTCATTTGAACTTGACCACTTACTTACTTACTTATCTCAAAACTAAAAACTTTTACATACATGCTGCTGACATATTACTGTAGCAGAGTTTGTGCTGAATGCAGTGTAATCAGACTTTAGCCATGAAAATGTCACAAGTATCAGAAAAAAGTACAAATGTCAGAGCATGTCAGAACACCTCCAGGACCCAGAAAACACCTCAGACCCCAGAGGGTTAACGCACAGACTGTTAAATACAGTTAACCTCTTCCTCTGGTCCCTGTCGCATTGGAACAGCTCAGTGGGGCTCGCATCTTCTCCAAGCTGGACCTGCAGAGCGCCTATAACCTCATTCGGATACGCGAGGGTGACGAATGGAAGACGGCGTTCGTCACTCCAGCAGGCCACTATGAGTACCAGGTAATGCTGTATGGCCTGTCCAACTCACCCTCCGTATTCCAAGGCTACATGAATGAGGTGTTCCGGGAGTACCTCCAATGTTTTGTCATCGTCTACATCGACGATATCCTGATCTACTTCCGGAACCTGGCCGAACATCGCCACCATGTGATGCAGGTCCTCAAGAAGCTGAGAGAACACCACCTCTATCTCAAGTTGGAGAAGTGCAAGTTCCACACACCATCTGTCCAGTTCCTTGGGTACATCATCAACCAACAAGGTATCCAGATGGACCAGAGGAAAGTGGGCACCATCCACAACTGGCCCCAACCTGTCACTGTCAAGGAACTCCAACGTTTCCTAGGCTTCGCCAACATCGATATCTCCCGATACGTCAGAGGGTGCTCAGTCTGTGCCATCACACACACGACAAGTAAGCTACCCGAGGGAAAGTTGGTACCTCTGCCGATACCCGGATGTCCCTTGTCCCACCTTGGCATTAACTTCATGACAGACCTTCCTCCATCCAACCATCACACCTGTGTATTTGTCGTTGACCGCTTCTCCAAGGCTTGTAAACTCATCCCTATCAAGGGTCTACCCAACGCATTCGAAGCTGCAGAACTCCTGTTCCAACAAGTATTCCGTCATTATGGTCTACCAGAAGACATCGTATCAGACAGATGTCCCCAGTTTCATCTCCCTGGTGTGGAAGGCCTTTTTCAAACTCCTCGGCATCTCAGTGAATCTATCATCAGGTTATCCAGGTAACCATCCACAAACCAACAACCAGACTGAACGCAAGAATGATCCATGAGATCGGGAGATACCTGCGGTCATACTGCCACCAGCACCAAGACAGCTGGAGCTGCTACCTCCCCTGGGCGGAGTATGCCCAGAATTCCATGCGCCAATCCAACACTGGGCTTACTCCGTTTCAATGTATCCTCGGCTACCAACCACCTCTCTTCCCCTGGTCTGTAGAACCCTTGGCGGTTCCAGCTGTCAATCACTTGTTCGAAGAGAGCGAGAGGGTATGGGACTCACCAACTTCAAGCGGATGTCCGTAGAGCTGAAGCCACCCAATACCAGCCGGGACAAAGGGTTTGGCTCTCCACCCGCGACATCCGTCTTCGCCTGCCCTGGTGTAAGCTGAGTCCCCGCTACATAGGTCGCTTCACTGTGCAGATGCAGGTCAACGAGGTCACCTACAGGCTCAACCTTCCACCTCACTACTGTATTTCACCTTAATTTCATGTCTCCCTCCTGAAACCCTTCACTAAACCTCTGTCATCTTCCCCTACAGAACCTACAACGGACGAAGTACCTCCTCCTCCAGATGTCGCTGACGAGGGCCTAGTGTGCCGAGTCCATATCATCCTCGACTCACGGCGGCGGGGCGGCCGCCTTGAATACCTGATCGACTGGGAGGGATATGGTCCAGAAGAGCGCTCATGGGTGTCTCGGGATGACATCATGGATCCTCAAATTCCACGAAGATCACCCTGACCGTCCAGCCCCCTGAAGTCGAAGCCGACCCCATGGAGGAGGGTGTACTGTCACAGAGTCAGCCACACCATCACAGCCCCAATCATAACTCAATCACCAGGACCCGCCCACTCGTTCACAATCACCAGAGTACTGACTCGCTGCACCTGCACTTTATATGCCCCGTTCATCTTTCACTCCTTGTCTGGTCTCGTTGCAGTATACACTGCTTTATGTCAGACTCCTTACCCATCTACTCACCTGAGATCGTCTCGTCCTTTATCCAGTCTCCTGTCCGTCTTCCGTCCGTCATCCTGATCCAGATCGCCTGTCTTCGTGTTCACTCGTCACCCGCACAGAGGCTCTGTCCTCTGTACCTCTGTCCCGTACATCGCCATCACTTCAGTCATCACCAGCTAAGTCACCATCATCATTCTACAAGTCACCATCATCTGGTTCCCGTTGTTCCACCACCACTCTGCTTTTAATAAACACTGTCTAAGCACCTACACCTGCCTGTCTCCTCCTGTGTTTGTGACATAAGTATTCTTTAAAGTAAGTAGTTCAGATTTGGAACAACGTGTGTGAGTAAATAAATGGAGAATATACCTTGTTGGTGAACTATCCATTTAAGGACATCCCATAGACCTTAGTCTGACTAGACGCCATATTTAATTTAACGTGGAGGCTGTGAGAGACCGTCTTGACATGCACTGCATAAAGGTCTTAGATCGTGTGGAAAAATCACAACTTTCAAAACTTTGGAGTTTTTTTTTTCTACTGGAAGGTCTTTGGTCCTGTATTTCCAATATCCCACAACCCTAACTGACATGTACCTCTGTCCCGTACAGCCTTGTTTCCATTCCTGTCAAACATTAAATAAGGCACTACCCTAACTAAGGTCTATTATTTCCAGTTTGTTTTAATAGAACGTTGTGACAGTTGTCCCAGCTTCAAACTAAAGGTCAGTTTTAGCATACATCAATCTGCATTTTTCACTTCAATCAGACAACATTAGCCTGTCAAGTATGTTTCAAACATAGCATCTTTGTCTTCTCATCTCAAGAGAACGCTTCTTACTCCAAAGTAAAGCTTTTAATTTCACCCACACATGGTACGTTTACAGATTCATGAGAATTCAAATATTCCAAATAAAGTGTAGCGAATGAGGGCGGGGGCAGGCAGAACCATGAAAACACATCCGATTTATTCCCCTTGTCTTGTTTACTGGGCCACGGAACATTGGATGCAAACAGAATGCAAATTCATTTGATTGAATCAGGTGATGCAGAGGTAATTGTATTTGGAGAAATGTCCAAGACTTCTTTTTTTTCTTTATTATTATAAATGGGGGAGGGGTTCTTTATGAAATCCATCTTAAACAAAAGCTATCATCACTCCCAAGCCTTGTGATGCTCCTTTGTCATTTACGGATGTGGATGCATCTTTAATTTCCTTTCAATTAAAAGTAAATATGCGATTTTCTTTTTTCTCTCCCCCCCACTATGAAATCTAAACAAGAGGAGTCAACATGAGCAGACAGGTGAAGAATATTCATTTAGTTGCTGTCTGATTCAACAGGCTCTGATGTTCAGATTCACTGTTTTAGATGAGATATTTTCTATAAACTTCTTCCTGTCTCCCAATGATGCACATTCTATACAGTTGCTGCATCCAAAATCACATACTTCCCTACTATATAGTAGGCAAAAAATAGTATGCAACAAAAGAAGAATGTCCGAATTCACAGTACTCATAAAAGAGTAGGCAAAAAGTACCCAGATAGCCTACTACTACCGACGAGATTCTGAAGTTTGCATACGATGGACATTATATCCCATGAGGCCACGGGAGAGGATTTATGAATGGCAGTGAAGCGACGTAACTGACGCTGGCGGGTCATATAATAATGACAACATGGTGAATGTAGTATGTCTGGATTACTTTCATACTTCATACATTCATACTATATAGAACATACTTTTTTAGCAGTCGTGAAGTAATTACTTATTCAAAATAAGTGCCTAATCAAGAGAGTATGCAATTTCTGATGCAGCCCACATGTGTGTGACCTCTTGCCAATGGCCGTGTTATCTTAAAGAGATACAAAGGTCAGAGTCATGGTCAAGCGCTTAGCAAATGTGCTTTGACATATTGAGCCGTGGTGCTCAAGTGAACACTGCGACTTTGAATCTGACTTGTGACATTTCCAGGTTTTATTCTTTCGTGTTCTCTCCATAATCTCCTATAATATCTCTTCCTGGAATACATAAATATATTAAGCTGGGAATAAAATTAAACCCCATCAATACAACACACTCTGGTCATTCAGTTCCAAGCAGTGTTAGTGCTGCTGATATTTCATTGCCTGTTGCTGTCAGTCTTAAAATCAGGCCCTATGCTGAGCGTCCATGGATGCATCTAGGACTGTTGAGTCTGTTGTTTTTGATATCGGCATTAGAGCAGATCAGTCAAGTACATAATAGTGGAATTATGAATGTGTCAGTCACTCTCAATATCAGCAGTTTAAGAGCCCTCTCAGAGTCAACAACACAACAACTTCAAAAACAAATCTCTCTCTCCGCACCCCTCACTGCTCTCAATGGCTTTTAACAGTGTTCACTGGCTGCAATGAAACATAATACATGACCCTCGTGCTTGAGTAGACAAATACAGATAGATAGCAATTACGTAAACCACAATCAATAAAAAAAATTCTGCCAACTTCCCGGGCTATTTTTGCTCTTCAGATATGCTCCCAAAAATTAGGCTTTGTGAAAATCAAAACGCTTTAAATCAAACTGTGTCTTGGGCCCGCTGTAACAAAAACAAGAAGCATATTCAATTTACTAATTTCGGATGAGGAAGGACACTAGTTCAACTTAAGTAATACCGAATAAAGGGTTTGATTGAATTTCAGTGATGTCATTACAGGGTCACATTTCAATGTGTAATATGATATAAATTTAGTTAAGGCCGCTTTCCTCCTCTGCAGGGTCTGTTCGGCTTGTGCTTTTAAGGTGCAGTGTATCTCTCAGCACGCTTGATGATGGATAGCTACAGGTCTGCCCATTGCGTTAGTGCTCATTAAAGTTTGTCCTGATGCCATTGTCATGACGACACGAAAGCTAAATAGAGGTCAGTGTCATTTTAACTGTATACCACAACAAAAGAGGTACACAAATATATGTTCGCAGCTAAGACGCCAAATTCTGTACAAGTTACGTATTCTCTACAAGTTAAGTTCTGTTGCGATTTGGCTTTATTGTCCCAGAAAATTTTAGAAATAATAGGCCTATATTATCATTTATAAACAATATACATACACAAATGAATGCACTTTTACAGTGTGTACACCAATCTGATAGTCGTAGTGTTTGAAAATTTGGTGCATTTATTCATGTTTCGTATCTGGGATTCCTGTGATCCTAAACCTGGTAATGTAAAACATTTTATGGACAACATGTGAGGAATTTTATGAAGTTTGTTTTATCTGTTCTCATAAGATTTGGCCTAGTCATAAAGGGTCATTCTGATACGGTAAAGTATTTTTGAGCTATTAAAAGGGACATTGAGGACTATGATACCCCAACAGAACATGAGAGTTAAAACCCTGATGTGTTTAGCCAATCTCTCTTTTCCTGTCTAGGCTGTATAGTAATGTTTTTTTTTTTTTAAAGTTTGACCTTTAAGGTTACTTACAATGGACTACTTAAAATATTGTTTTGAAGGGGTGTATCTGTTGTATTTTATCTGCTGTCTTTTTTCTCTCTCTCTATTTTTGCACAGCCCAATGTGAGCCAACACAGCACACCTCCTTGTTCTCCTGTGTGATTTAGTTTTTTTGACCCCATGCTGTCGGAAGAATTTTGAATAACAGACTCCTGCATGCTACTTGTTTTCAGCAAGGCCTCATGTAATATGGATAGGGGTGGCACATTTATTGAAGTTTGATTTAAAGTGAGGGGCAAAAAAATAGATCTTGTCATAAATTATTTTACTCATATCCAGCCCTGGCGATATATGTTGGATCGTTAAATAATGCATCAGCCAGCTCGTAATTAGGACAACAATAGTCGTTTACCAGTAGAAGAAAACTCAAGCCGTGTCTTCCGTTTCTTCCCTGGTTTTCAAATGAACGCAGAAGACACCTGAGTGATCTCTCTGCAACACATTTCTCCTCTCTAAATGGCAGGCAGTGTTTTAAATTCATATTTCACTCTAAATGATATAGGTTATCATTTCGCCGCTCATTATCATTTAGACACAAAATAAGCAGCAGTAATGTGCCCTGGAATGCAAGTCACCAGCCTAATGTTACTCCCAATAATATACATGCATATTTGTCTCCGTGATTATTGCCAGCCGTGGCGCACGTCGTTTGATTCTAATGCAATGTGACAAAATGTAAGAACACTGTAAAAGAGAGGCAAACACTCGGGAGATAGTGAATTAATTATATATCGCCTCGGTTTTTTTTTCGCCGCTTGATAACACCTTTGGAGGAACTGCCCAGGTGCATTAATAACCTGACAGGACAAATGGGCAATCTCCCACGTCGAGCCATTACTGCACATTTATCAGTGACCCGCACGCTTTCCACGACTACAGTTAGAGTCCGTGGAAGTGTGTTTAGACAAAGACAAAGGCATTACCTGCATGGAAACCCCTCGTGCTATTAAAGGCTTAGCCCTGGTGATGTGAACTGGATATTAAATATCCTTTATCTTAAATTTCCCTCTCAGCCTCGGGTAAGCCGATATCTCTCCGCGCCTCACCCTCATATTGCTCTATTGCTGTAATAAATACATAGATATCAATGGTGGTAAGTTTGTCCCAGTCTGAAAAGATTACGTGCGCCAGGCCTGCTTTAATAATGTACGACGGCTTTATGTTTATGTATAAAGGAGGAGTTGTGTAAGAGAGCTCGCCGGTGAATGACCATTGTTCTGGTGACACAGCGAAGCAGTTAAGTGCACAAACGCAGGGGGTAGTGCAGGCCATCTGGTGCTCCTGAGGGAGCACGCTCACCTGTATTTGATCCCATACTCTCACTCTCTCTCTCACCTTCTGTCTCGCAACTTTCTTCAAGGCTTGTGCGGAAGGCTCGTCGGGAGCTCCCTCCGGCTCCGGCTCGGTCCCCAGAGCCTGCGGGGTTGATAAAATTAACCTGCGCGTAGAGCTCTTTTCTCCCTCGCCGCCTCCAAGTTGTACCGAGACGGATTGCGACTTTAAAGAGACTTGCTTCCATTTCCACGTCAAACCGTTCATCTCGATTTCCATTTTCCCAGTGCTCCCTCTACGCGTGGCATTTTTAGCTCTCAAGACCTTGTTCGCCAAAACGGGGCTTTGAAAATGATATGGAAAATGCATTTTTCCAATATCCCACAACCCTAAGGCTGTAGATACTCATTTGTGTCAAGGATTACTCTCAGTAAAACAGTAACGTGTCAGGGCCTCTTCCTCCAAACCGTAGGACTTTATCCATCCACGTTAAATCATCCTTCTCCAAATACTCACACCCTTTTACATCACCCCTAACCGGCCTGACAGAGAGCAATAAATCTGATGTGCACACTAGCTTTAACCAACTCCTGTACGATAAGGTTTACAAATGCGTCGGCATCCATTACACAAACGCAGGGGTGAGTCGCTAGAAATACGAGGAACCGGCTCATAACTCTCTTATTATGAATAGCCCCAAACGAAAGGTCATGGTCATGACAACCATGTGATGGATGTCACCAGTGCCCAATTAAATCTCTCTACAAAAAAAGGCGCCTCCCAGCGCTCTAGTCCCTTATTAAATATGAAACTGCTAAATCAACAGTCAGAGGCATGGGTGCTGTTTTCTCATCTTCTTTTGGACAAGTGCTGGCCCAGCTGTGAATTATTCATGCTGTTGATAAGAGGGTCAATAACATAACAAATCCTCCTTATTAATGTTAGTAGCGAAGCCCAAAGGTCAGTCCGTAACTTTTCCGATGTTTCGACTCCGTTTTTTTGTTTCTAGACAAACACAGAAAGCAACGGTGTAAATCTGTGTTTGTTGGCAAGCAAATATTAGCCGAGCAGCAGCAAAAAGCTTTTGATTCATAACTACCTCCATCGTTTCTATCCGCTTCCCCTGTGTCCTCTCATGTGATGTGTGTCTATCGCCGATTCCGTTTGCTTTACGGGTATCTGGCCTCCACGCAGTGTACGTTATCCTCTTGAAACAAAGGAGAGAGGACTAGCATACGAGATGAAGTGAGGTGCGGACAGCTGTTGCATGCTACCTGAAATGCCAAGGCACGGGGTTACATTGAAAGCTTGTTAGTCTCTCTGCTTGACCACATAAAACTAAGATGAATGTGCACCATAAGATGTGTTTCTTTCTTTCATTTGGCTGAGCCTACACCGCTTCTTTTTGCTTCGTATAGGCAGCACGGGAATATAGATGATGATAATAATAATAATGTCATTTTGGACCGGAATCTCTGTCATTACCTGCTGTAAAGTGCTTCTAATTGATATCTCTGGAGAGATAATGATTGCAATGCCCTCCAGGAAGATATTATTACAATATTAACCTTTGTATATACTTTTATGCAGAGAACTCTGGAACATTAAGTGATCTGTAAATCTTACTTCTGCACTAATGCCGCTGTGGAAGAATGGCGTTTTGGAGGCGTGCCCTTTCGCTGATTAAC
>CM060597.1:37625461-37781726 GCA_030578255.1 Tiaroga cobitis
ATATATATATAGAGATAGATATATATGTGTATACATATATATCAATAAATATATATATATAAATCAGTGAGATTAATTAATGTTTTTTATTATTATTTATTAATTTCATAAATGTCTATACTATCTTTTTTATCTTTATCTTTATCTTTTTATTTTTTAATGTTCCTTTGCTAAATAACATTATTCATTTCTTAACATTTTTAAATCTTGCTCACCCCAAACGTTCACTTTATTACTGTTTTACTGTATTTTTAATCAAATAAATGCAAATAAAAAAACACTAAAAAACAATGTTTCCAAACTTCTGAATGTGTGTGTGTGTGTGCGTGTGTGTGTGTAAAACTTAATTGTGCATAAAAGGAAAGCCAATGCATTGGAGCTGTTTGTCCTCCCCACCCTGTCATGATATTTGTTTAGATTTCATTGTCCAAGGCTAGTTGATGACCTAGAAAGATTCCTCCCTGCCGCTTAAATTAGTTGTTACATACTTTTTTCACAAAGTCTGCGGTTTTCAAAGATGATGTACATAACTGTTCGGGTGTTGGCAGATAATTTGCTGATAATTTGACAAGTTGCTACCACACTGATGTGTCGTGGTGTATTTGCTTTACAAAACATTGCATTCCTCTTTTTATTCTCACTCTGCTATTGTTCTCCACAGCTCCTGAGCTGACATTAACCCACTAAAGCAGGCCTTTGTTCTGGGTAACTGGAGAGCATTGCTAAGTGTACGCAGGGGTTGGTGTGACTGAACCACTTGTGCGGTGTGGCCGTGCCTTGCACTTTACGCTCGGCGTGATCCACAACAATAGCACATAATAGTAAAAGAGACCAGAACAGATAGGGCACTGATGGTGGGGAGAGATAGCAGGTGGCATATTGGATATTTACAGTGATTTCTTCCTTTGGAGTTTATTTACATTTTTTTTTAAGCTAGATTTGTTTCAGTTAAAGAAAATACTATTTAGATGTATTCATTTATTAAATTAATGACTGGAGTATTTGCAGTGAATTGAATGATCTCGATTTGTCAACCAAAAAAAAAAAAGAAGCTGATCTGGGGATTTATTCTTACTTGCAGCAACTTTTTGGTGTTAAAAGTCCATGTGAACCATCACATGGTACAGTATATTTAGTTAAGCTGTCGCAGTGCCGCAAATGATTTTCAGTTTTACTGTACACAGCGTTGGGTGCATGCAAGCCACAGACAACTTAATGCAGCAATTGTGGTCGTATCCCAGCACCTCACCATAATCTGACCATTAAACAGTAAGTGGGGGAGCAAGGAGGAGAAGACCGAAGAGGTACGCATGTCCGGTGGAAGTCATTGATGGTCTGCAAGGTTCTAATTATGTGCTAATAGCCACTGAGGAGGTCATTTGGAGCCATTAGCAAGCGCCTGTAGGTAGTTAACGGCCCACAGCATAACCCAGGCTCCTTAATGCTCCCACGGAGGCCGTTAGTTCACTGTCACCAAACGGCAGACGCCTCATTACCATGATTAGAAACCAATTGATAGGTAATAGTAAAATATGATGGCTCCCTTTCACAGAAATATGGACCTTAAAGAGGAGGCGACTCTGTGTTTGAGCTGGGGCGAGTGTGATGAGTACATGCTAAGGCATTTTGTTCATCATTTTCAGTGTGCAGTAAAAAAAAGTAGTAATTTTGGAGTGGTTTAAGTTGAGTCTCGTGAGTCATCGTTCAATCTTTTGCTTTTCCAAGTCTCAAGACTAAGCTTAAGAGAAGCCAAAGTTATAATGAAGCAACTAAGACATTGATTAGCCAGCTATTTCCCCCAATGCTAATGTTGTTGTGTTGTAGCTCCTCTTGTGAAGCATTCTCACACAGTGGCTTCTTTTACTAAGAGATATAAGAGTGATGGATTCTCAAAACGGCCTGGATATTTTAAGCATGTAATCATTATTAAATCTCTTATGCTCAACATTGTTAGTAATCAATTTGAGTCAGATGTTTTCATTTAGATATATTGTGTCTCCCCCAGCCAGACATTGATTCAGATGATTTAAATTAGCATTGGTCCAGTTATCAGTCATAGACATTATACACTCTCAGTTCATCAACGGCGGGTGGGATTTTGGAGAAGCGTTCAGATGCATTATCTAAACTGTGGCCTGAAGAATATGGAGAACGTACAAACGTATAGTCTCATCAGATGCTGAAAACCTAGAAGTCGGCTCTAAATATTTGCTTCTGTAATATTTGACTAAATCATCGTCAAACTTGTAGATCCGCCACACATGTATTCCACTCCCCGATGAAGAGAAAGGGAAACAGTAATGGAGTTGAGAGAGCTTCGCAGAGGGCTCACATAAGGGACCAATGTATCAGATCCTGATGAGAGGATATGGAGTAAATACGCCATAGAGTGTGTTTGTTATGCTAGTGCGCCTAGTTAGTCGATGTCATACTTTAAAGAGTAATTGATGTGATTCTTAAGTGCAATTTTAAAAGTTTAGAGTCACTGAAGGTTCAGAAAATCAGATTGTTTGAAATTGTGCTCACTCGCTTCTCATTAAATCAGTCACTGTGATACTTTGAGAACATTTCTTCATCGAAGACCTGGAACAGATTATGCTTTAAACTCAATTTAAAAAAGTAATGTTGCCCCCCTCCCCTCCTTCCATATGAGAAAACCATTCTGGTGTGTTTGTATGTAGATATAAACTAGGCACAGCATTAAACCATCAGACTGCTCCTGGATAAAATGCTTATGCAGTCATTTATTTGCTCTGTCTTAAAGTGACACTCGCCTCACATCTCTCTCTCTCTCTCTCTCTCTCTCTCTCTCTCTCTCTCTCTCTCTCTCTCTCTCTCTCTCTCTCTCTCTCTCTCTCTCTCTTTGTGGCTGATTAGGAGTACATCACTTCCTTGGTCATTGCTCCCTTGAATTAATTTGATAAACTTGTGAATTATCTGGACATCTGCTAAAAGATGCTAAATAGCTGCTTTCAGAGGCCAAGTAGATGGAGAGAACTAACATCTTCATAGTTTTTTCTCCTTTTCTGAACACTGGCATGTCTGTTTTAGAGGCCATACTGTCTTGGACAGATACCAGACGGAGTGCTGATAGGCTCATACTTAAATTCCTGTCAGAAAGAATTTTGGAGAAACTATCATACCCAGTCATGACTGTTTTATCTTTCCATGTAACTGCTCAAACCTTGAGTCATTTTTTTTTTTTTTCTCCTGTGGCTGACACTTTGTTAGCGGTTATGAGCGTGTATTGAAAATAAAATGTGCAGTGTTTGCATGCACTTTGATGTCTTGAAATATTTACACTGGACGTGTGTGGTCTTGGTCTAATAGTATAAACAAACTCCGTGGGTTACTCTCTGAGTAGTGTATTACCCACAACAGCTTTTTCAGTGTCGCAAAAATAACTAGTCCAGCTTTAGTGACGCAGAAATGCAAAATGAGCAGCACACAAATCTCAGCTTTACTGCAGGAAATATCAGTATTATATCACTAAGTGAATTAACTGACTGTGTGTATGGGTACTTTCCTGGAGTGTGATTTAAAGCTATTTAAAACAATATTCTTAATTATTTCCTAATATATGCAGTTTTCATTACCTCATATTAATTGGGAATCTACATGGATTTTTTGGTACTTTAAAATGCATTTGTCACACCAAAGGAACATGTAAAATGAACTAGTGAAATAAAGAAAAAAAATGGTGAAAAAGATTTAGTCTAGATACAGTCAGAGCACTTAAAATATAGGATTTTAAGCATTCACATATTTTAATTAAATAAAAAAGCTCATGAACATCTTTTGTGTATATCTGTGTGTGTGTGTAGGAAACCAGTAAACAGGTTGCCTATGGTTAAATACACAAACAAATGAAGAAACATTAAACCAGTTCACTACATTTGATTAACTAAAAGCATCATCTTTCAATCTTTCAGGAAAAAAACAAAATGAAACGATGCCGTGAGTCCTCCAAGGCACCCCTAGTGCACCTGTTGCTCGCGGGCAATGTGGAGTCACGTGACTTGAGCCGTCAGGATCTTTCGACCTTTTGATTCCTGATTCAAGTTGATATTTGCGGAGACAAAATGATCAATCTCGAATGCTGCCCTTCCAAACACACCAGACAACGTGACAATTTTACCTCATTCTCTTCCTTTTCCACCAAAATCCATAAAATGGATAGCAGCCAAACCGAACGCATACACATTTGTTTGTTAGCGTAAAAGCCACAGAGAAGTAAACAGACAAGAAACAAAGACAAGCGATTCACTTTAACAACAATATAGCTGCCCTACTTTATCCGCAACAAATTTCTTCAACTTAATTTAACCCCAAGCACTTAAAAATAAACGTTAAATATACACACTCGTTTGTGCAGCAGATATCTGCCCTATATTGTTAGAAAAGTGCATGTTGAAGTCCATATGGCAACTTCCTTTTGACCTGCTTTCCCGTCCTCGTCGTGTATTGTCAGGCCTGTCACCGATAAAGAATCACTTGACTTGCTATAACAAGTTCAAAAGAAACAGAGAATCCATGAAGAATTGAGTAAAGGAACACCCCTACTGCTTTCGCTATCATTCCCATAGAGATAGCGATATTATTGATGGGATGGTTATGCTAATTTCTTTAGAGGCACAACTTTTATTTTGGAATTTGTTCAAAAAGGAATTTCATACACATCAGACTGGAAAATGCGGGCTGAATTCCTGAGCGTTTAAGGGGCAGCATGGGAATCTGATTTTCATAGTGAATAATGAATGTGCTATCTTTTAAAACGTGTGTTTTGTCTGGAAAGAAAATAAAGAGAAGGCGAGCCTTTGCCTTTGGGATTTAATAACGATTAATGCTCCTTTGAACACACTAAACATCACAAACACACCACTGTGTAGTGAACCAACAAGAGAAAGAGGAAAACCTTCCTCTGTACAACTTGTCACATGATAAAACGCTTCTCTGGATCCCGTTAGGAGCATTAAGGCTTTTGTCCTGACTGTAAATATGCCGTATCATTAGATGTCACCAGGTCCTTATACAGAAGTCATTCATAATCAGTCTTGATTTGATTTTTCTAATTAGAAAGGTCCTGGTGTAATACATACAGCTATTAATATTTGCTAAGAGAATATTCCTATTATAGGCCTATTTTAGGTTATAGTTTTTTTTTTTTATTAGGTTTTTTAATTTTTTTCCCACATGTGCACGACATATGTGCTCCGTGGAAAATGAAACTGTAAAGTTTAAGTAAATGAGTTTTTTTAGTTATTATTATTATTATTGTTTATTATTATTATTTTTAGGCTATTATAAGCACCTGCTTCCCCCTTCATTCTTTTGATTTACCTGATATAGATATGTCAGAATCAATATAATCAATCTAATATTCGATCGATAATCAATCAATCCATCTATTCTCTCATTCTTGTCCTTTTCTCCAAAGTCACGCGTACTCGCATTCCTATTGGATATTATTTGATTATTAGCCTATTTTATTACCAAAGTGCTCCCGTAATTACAACATAATCATTATATAATCCCACAACAAAGAGTTTATTGAAACAGTAGCTTTTTGTCAACTGCCGTGACACTGAATGTACAATTGCGTTATTCTGCGTCTCGGTCTTCGCGTAAAAGCAACATCGGCCTGAGCGCTGAAGTTCAGCCCCCAAAAAAGTTTCATGTCCTCGCAGAAGTACCTTTTCAGAGGACCTTCTCCCTCGTCTCTGAGCGCGTGTCTCGACCGCTGTCTGGACCCCTTTTGCTCTTTCTGTGATGAAGAGGGAGGTTGTTGGTTAGGCTACGCGCCCCGCTGAGTGGCAATTGCATCTCATATTTACAAACTGATAACCTTTCTCGTGCATTTTTTTTAAATATGCGCTCCTCTGTGACGCGTTAGCATATAAGAGTGGAAAAAAGCGCTTCCCGTCTTGGCCGGTCTCTGTTTGTGTGCATGTATGTGTGTGTGTGTGTTTGTGTGCAACATAACCGGCTTATTTACATTAAATACGCCACAAGGTTACAGTGCAGATGAGCGTCATTTTATCACTCATTACTTCTCTCTTATACTGACTGATGCTCGCGCTCTCCGCTCATCTCACTGGACTTTTTCTCGAGGATACAAGACTTCAGATACTTTCCCCAAAAGGTAAGCACATTTATTTTTCAATTGTAGCTATTTGTAGTGTTTATCCACGGTGTTATTTAAACGGCGACAGGCATCAAAGCCAATTACGCCTCGTCTGAATAACGGGACTGACAATGTGAGTGAGGATAGACAGATTTTAATAATTGTTCACGGGGAAGTCAAGGTCAATAAGATGATCCGATGGAGTGAAATTTGCTTTTGAGTCTCTCCGCGTGGGGAAAATAGACGACTCGAGATGATATTCCGTGCACCGGGGCTGTTTTATCAAGGGTTCAAGCTTTTAGTCCCATCAAATGCCGCAAGACTCTCTCCGCTCTCTGTGAATGGACGACAATGGAGTGCCTTTTTAATGGTACAATGCTTTTCACCGTCCAGATAGGGGGAGTCCGAACGGACAGATGAGGGGAAATGTCTTGTGTTGCTGGCCGATCGCTATCAATGAACGCGTTTATATTGAGATTAAACTCAAAGGCGCTTTTCATCACTCGGGATGCGCGAGGAACAGTTGGGAAACGGATTCGCTATAGGACGATCATAACAGGTCCGAAGCACGCGCGTGTGTGTGTGTGTGTTTGTGTGTGTAGACTACATACTTTACCCCCATCAGCAGTATAAGAAAATTATCAGCTCAATTATGTGGACATGCTTCATTATTTAATGAAGACATTCTTTTGCAACGCGTCTTGACGTCCGGATGAATTTAAAGGTAAGAAGTGGTTAGATCAGTAGTGGATTCGCGGGTGGTTTTCGCTCGATTCGCTTTCTAAAAGTCAGTTTGTGCTAAAGATGTGTGTGTTATTACATTTCTCTATTTGATTGAAATACATGCAATGTTAATTGTCTAAGACGTTGTCGCGCCGGATAATAAAACGTCTTCATATCGAAAGCGTTGCTGGAAGCCATTGCACGCGCTTAGATTAACTTGTTCCAAAGGAAAAACACGCCGTTGTATCTTATAGTTGGCTCTTATAAGGATAATTTGATTAATTACGTGTAAAGACACATCGTGCATTATTACTGCAAGGTGGATAGAAGCTTTCCAGGGATGCGCACCAGATTCGCTCGTGCTGGCCAGGCAGAGATATGGAGCTGTAAGAAAGTTTCCTCAAATCTCTGCTCAAACTTTCTCACTTCAGCCCCCAGGGCTTTGCGTTTAGGATTTCAGCTGAAGTGAACACAGATCGGTTGGAGAATTAGGATCAAAGTTACCCGGTGCATGCCATGTGTCAAAACTTGTGAGATGGAAGAGCCGGTGAGACCTGCCATTTTGTGCTGTGATCGACCTCTTATGAACAGAAGCCTTATGATGGCATTCAACAACTGAGGGCTAAATGTCATATCAGACTTAAAAACCTTTTTATCTGCGGAAAAAAAACTCGCACATCTCCCCTGGAAATGGAGATTTGAACGACTGTTGCGAAGATTGTCGCTTGGGGAAATGATGTATTACGGAGGAAAAAAAGAACAAGAAAGTTGCAAGAATTGGAGATTAGGATAGGAATGCGCGCGGGAGTGCGGGGATAATTGAAGAACAGATAAAATGTTGTATGCTTGCATGATTGTTAGCTGCGTTTCGACACACAATAAAAACATTCAGCTCATTGTTTTACGCATATTTTGTTACTTCACAAATTATAACATTGCCAGGGTCAGAATTATAATTGGACACATTGCATCAGGCATCTATTGCGCGCACTTCATGTGCTTAATTCTTTATGAAAGGTCTTTATAAATCTAGGAAAATTGATTTGCTGTCTCATGCCTTCAGATCCAGGTGCAGATTTCCCATGTCACTTTATATGAGATGACCCAGAACTTTTACTTATGGAAAAGAATATTAAACACACACACACACACACACACACAGTCAGCTACTTTTAGTTTGTATGCATCTTTGATTATGTTGAAATGAGATAACTGTTTTTTCCTTAGGTTCATTGTTCATGGAAAGGGACAAATAGCAGGCGGCACAGATGTACCGTCATTGTTTAACGGATATTATGTCTGTAATAGTGTCTGGGCGTAGACATTTTTGTCAGCTCTTTTCATTTTTCTGATTTGAAATGACGTTGTGATGTAGGCAAGTCACACGTTCTTTTCAGAATCCCACACAATTCATTTGAAAGGCCAGCATTAACATGACCACAAATATAGCCTTGTAAGCCCCTTTATGAATTAAAATAAATAAATCAATAAACAGTATGCTGGATTAATGTGGACAGTGAGAAAGAGAGAGAAAATAGTCATGCATAGTGTGTGTTTACAATTGATAGGCCATCTAAATTAAGGTTATTGTATTGAGTGAAATGCTTGATTTATTTAACAGCAAGCTTGAATTGTTTTTCATTAAAGCTAATATAAAAATATTTTCTGGAGTTTGATGCTAAATAATGCATGTTGTTTTAAAAGTATTTGACTAATTAGCAAAATAATAAAAATAGCTGCAGCACGGGGTACCCACAGTCGAAGAGGTGTTGATGTTGCAATTTTTGCTTATTGCTGCGTTTTGTTGTTGTTGTTGTGTGTGTGGTCTTATTATCAGCTTAAAATGTATATCATGCTCAGTATAAATTTATCATCTATGAGACTTTTTTTTTTTTTTTTTTGGGGAGGAAAAATATCAAACTCGTTTAAATGCAGTGAGAGAGAGGGTGTTATGAAGACTCTTGTGAATACACTCTGCCAGTGCAACTGATAGCAGTTCGATGGGGCTAAACAGACCAAGCCAATCCTGTCAAAATGTCTCCTCCCTGGTGTGTACGCTCTCATTTACATATGCGTCTTGCACTCATTCGGCAGGGAAAGTGTGTGTTGTGTGGCAGAACTTGGCAGCGTTCGAGAGCGTTAGTGTGTCCCTAGGTCTGCATGCTCGCCGCCCGCCGTCACCAGTAAACCCCGGTGTGTGGAAGTGCACCTCACCAGGGCAGTGCCAACGGGCAGGAGAGATGAGCCCTCTCTCTCTTTCTCTCCCTCTGTCTTCAGGCCTGTCAGTCTCCAGCTTAGCCGGCTGGATCTGTGCTTGAGCCTTGGAGACTTGATCAAACAGCCATTCCACACTTAAATGCCTCCCCGCTCCTTTTAATTGGAGGAAATTGTCTTCCAGATGCCCAGGCCCTAGCCAGGCAACTCAGGGGGGACGGTATGGCAGGCAAGGCCGTGGCGTTTAGGTATTAATTGATATTTGACGTGGAGACACCGACCTCGCTCCTCCACCCCGTCGTCGCCCTCATTCCCTTCCTCTCCAGCTCCGAAGTCTCTGGCCTCTCCCATCGTGGCAGTAGTATCCCTAAACGCCAGGGGTGTCATGTCTATTTGTTGAGGGCGTTTACGTGATGCTGTTGGCTTAACAAAGTAATGTTAGTGACCTTGATTAGGAAGGTTATGTTAACTTCTTTGTGGATGACATTTTCAAATATTTTACAAGTACTCTTAAAAATAAAGGTTATTTATTGGCATTGATGGTTCCATAAATAAATGTTAACATTAATGTAACCTTTCCTTTGTACAAAAGTTCTTTATAGTGGTCTTTAGATTTATTAAAATATTATTTGCACTGAGAAAAGGTTATTTTAAGTACTGCTCACTGATGGTTCTTCTATGGAATTGTTGTGAGAACTCCTTCTTGGAACCTTTATTTTTAAGAGTGTAGAATCAATATAAACCCCCACCCCACCCCATAATGTTGTAAGTGAAATTACTTCTAAACATCCACATTTTCAGGATAATGTTATGGGTGTGGTTCAGTACCAATCACCATAGAATCCACCATCCTCTGAAAGTACATTTAGAAAAAGAGTGCCTCACATTACTCCTATGCCTGTCCTCTCCAATTGATTAAGCGCATAATTCCCTGTCATTCAATATCCGCCTGTGTACAGGCGAAGACACAGTTCAGCATGTCACTTTACGTAATATAAATGGGAATGTTCGGTTACTGACAGATGTCAACTTTTGTATTTAACAAATAATTATAGTGGAATAAGGACATTTCGTTATGCACATGTCACTTATAAATGAGTGATGATTTCTAAGGCTTTTCGTAGTCATTCGAAACAGACAGAGAGAGATAGAGAGGGGAGAGAGTAGAGGAGTGGAAGTTTTTGAGCGGGCTAATCACAGACGTCAGTCAGTGTGTGATCTAAGAATAAAGAGTGCCCTGACAGATGAGGTGGTGACGGATGATCTTGTCTCCACTGCCTCATGCCAGGGTGCCACCAGAAGGAGCGTCTGTCTGTCTACGGAGCGAGAGAGAGAGAGAGAGAGAGAGAGAGAGGTCCTTGCTCTACTCCACCCTGGGGCACTTTCCATGAGGAAAATATATAGATACACTAATGGCGCTGCAATGAATATCGAGCATTGTAAGGGAAGCATACGTTACAGTTAAAGTTAGCCCATGCGCAGATGACAGAGCCGAACAGATGTGTGCAGATGTTTTGTATCCCTCTAAATTTTTTTCCCCCTTTCTCACAATTCTCTCCTGTGGGAGAGGGAATGGGACCAAATTCAGCCCTCCAACACCACACACATGCTCACACTCTCTCACACATCTCAGAGAGAGAGTATAGAAAGGCTGTGGGACATTTGGTCAATATGGAGAGTGTTGAATCGGTCAGGTTTACACAGCCTTGGGAAACATGGTCAGCCTTCGGCTACGGCCTTACTCCATTTCCAGAAATGGGACACCTATTTAGCCGTCCACACACAAACTTTTTAGTATTATTTTTTTGGACAATTGCTGAAAAATTAAGCTAACTTTTTATTACAAACAAACAAGTAATTCCCATGTGCTATATGGCACCGTCTAACATGACGGCGTGTTTTTCAGTAGGTGAAAAGCACAACGTTACAGCCATGTCATCTCAGTAGACAGGGGCTTTGCACAAACAATCGACTTCCTGTCAATCACTGGCCTTAAGCACATGCTATTATGTTGTTTTGCATTCTAATCCGAGCTCTTAAAATAGTGGTAAATATTTGCAGTGCTGCAAAGGCACCAAAAATAGTGGCAGATAATTCTAATGGCTGGGTGGTCCGCCGTTAGAGCGTAGGGCATCTCTGTTACAAGATGTCTCCAGATAATTGGGGGAGTTTAACAACGCCTACCCTTGAACTGTTTCCAGGTCGTGACCCCAACGGGTGCACATCCACCCTGAGTGTGAGGGATGGCAGCCCCCTGGAGGGCAGCCTGGTTAAAATGGACGCCACTGAGAAGTAAAGAGGGACCCTGCACCTTTAATTATGATCAAGAGGTTTTCTCCAAAGGACGGAGGCGTAGCAGTTATGTTGCCTCGTAAATCTGCCTCAGATGCAGTATATTGTGTTGAACTATTACGGTACACTATTATACTGCATATTCAACTGGCTCTTCAGGACCTGATTTGCATAATTGGATCTTTAATGAAACTTGCCTTGTGGAACAAAAAAGGGGAAAAAAATGAGGAGAGAGATGAAAAAATACATTATAGTATTATAGGCAAACCCCAGCGAGTATTTGTGGTGGGAAGTTGTCTAAAAAAAAAAGAATACAAAAACTAGCGAGAACATGGAAAAAAAGGAGCCTGTTTAAAGCAGCGCATGAGCAGTGAAGTGACCTACGTTATGTACGTCCCGTCACTTACCAGGATGCACACGCACGCACACATACATCACTGGCGGGGCTACAAATAGGATGAGAAGTACCTCTGAAAGCTGTACATACTCAGCCAGGTCTCCGGGGTTATTACTACAATAGCTGGATTTCTTTAGCCTGAGGGATTTTCGCTTCTCTGTCGGCACTCATTCCCTCCACTTGTTACTCAGGGAAGATGGGTCCTTTGTAGGGAAGCCCAAGCCGCTCGCATGCTGGAATTCCTCTGCTGCAAATATTTTGACAATTCCCAGTCAGATCTGCGCGGACTGAGTTTCTCTTTCGCCCCCTCCACTAGGGGTGCCGTATCAAAAGCTCAAAACTTAGTTTTTAATCTCTGTAGCTTTGTGTGCATAATCACCGCAACGATTTTACACAGATATATTTATGTGTTTCCAGACACTCTATAATCCATAACATCTGTTTCTGGCTGATTTGTGACTTAAAATTGTTTTTTATTGGTTAATTAAAATGCATGTGTCTTTTCTTCCTGTTCTTGAGCTGTTGAAGGTTAAAACGCTGATAGTGACCCTTTCGAACAGACGTGACAGTCATGGTTAATGAAATGTTATGTGTCCTATCTTTGAAGGGCCTATAATTTAAAAAGTGAAGGAAAGAAAAACCGAGAGCAAAGGAATATGAAAAACAGAGCTGGGGGGGAAAAAGGAAAAGAGGCGAGCTATTTAGCTGCACTGTAGCAGGAGTGGTTTGTATCCAGGGGGGAAGAGTGTTGTTAATCAGGGAGAGAGGTTAAAAACGGATATTAGCTAAACGATGATGATTTATCATTGGAGGAGAGGGCCGAAAAACACAGAGGTGACTCCACTCCAGAGGCCTGGGAGTGGATCATATGGCTGCGTGGTTCACAGGTGGCTATTAGCGCAATGTTGGAGAGGGGTGGCAAAAGGAGACAGAAAAAGAGGGAGGGAGGGTGTGGAGAAAAAAAAAAGAAGTAGTGCCACAGCTAGCGGCGAGCTGCCATTTACCCTGTATGTGCAAACGACTCTTTCACTTACTCTCTTTTTCCTTCTCCCTCTCTCCCTCTTTTTTTATATCTCTCCACGCTCTGCACTTAGGAACTTTCAGCTGACAGTGTGTCCCGGTCCTTGGTATCTCACAGGTAGGCTCATGTTATTTTTACTCCCCCCCCCCCCCCCCCCCCCCCTAATTTCCCCCTGAATACGACCCTTCTATGTTTTACACACACCACAGTCACACACATGCTCACGCACACACTTGCAGAGTCACACTAACACACGGTCAGAGTGCTTGTGCTGTTGATTCTCCCGGTAATGATGTCATTGCGATAGTGGAGGAGAGCAAATGTCTCCTGATTCCTCCATTTAACGGCTGGCTGAATTGGCTGATAATGATAGCATTGGCGTCTCCAGCCTTACAGACAGATCAGACCCTGTGAATTAGCAGCTCCTAACCAGTGAGAGAGAGAGAGAGAGAGAGAGAGAGAGAGAGAGAGAGAGAGAGAGAGAGAGAGAGAGAGAGAGAGAGAGAGAGAGAGAGAGAGAGTGATGGCATATGGAGGGGAAAGAGGGAAGCACTGGCACTAGGAAAGAGAGAGAGCGAGAGAGAAAGATATAGATGTTGAAAGAGAGAGAGGGTGATGTATTTAACATATCTGTGCTGTGCTCTTGAACAGGCTGTGAGAGATCTGTGTGTGGCAGTGCTGATAACTGCCGCTTGATATCAGTCAGGGACATGACCGCCTGTTTGCAAAGCTCTTTAATGCCTCTGCCCGTCTGTCCTGCTACTTTGAACTGAATCATGGTCACATCAGGGCCATATCGTTCAATATCTGACCTTAATATTAGAGTTTGTTTCAGTAGAATATAATTAATATACCTTAAACAATTCAATGTTATTATTATTATTTAAATTGCAATTTTTTTAAATGAACGATTGTAGATGAAATCCACCTAGCGTTATTATTATTAGTTATTTTCCTCAGTGTTTTGTTTGACATTTTACATTTTCATGTTTCTAAATATGAATGCATCTTTCACTCTTTTGCAAATATTGAGCGACTTTAAACACCATGCAACCGAGGACTTTTAAAACACAATTTTCCCCTCCTCCAAAATCTCTAATAGAGGTTTACTGTTTTTCTTGCGATCTTAAAGTAAATAAATAGGTCCGAATGCTAATGAGCGTTCCAAGCTTTGAACACATGGCCCTCTGTGACCGTCCGCCCCACACCCCTCTAGCCACACCAGCAATGCCACATCTTCAGACCTGAAGTGTCATATGAGTACACATACCTGCCTACATTTTTTCCCGCTTCAGAATAAATATTAAGTATATACCTAGTTGTTTATCTGCTCATTTCTGTCACTCTGGGCCAAGGCTGAGGACAGGTCCAATTTCAATGGGTCAGCATTTTTTTAATTAACAGAGAATATCACACTTTGAATAGATGACAAATTGGGTTTATTATTATAAAATGTATCTACATAATAAGTATTTATTTATTTTGTCTTTTAGTTGAATTGTTTTATTATTATTTATTTATTTGGAAGTTACACAAAGGTTTTTTTTTCTCTCTGTATAATTCAATTGTTTGAATGTCATTGAAATGGAACATTGTAAGATCATAAAAGGATTCATTTGTGCATTACTGCAGTGCTTGTGGTGGAGGGTAGACTAACTTTTGTATGGGAATAATTGCATTGTTTAAATCCTATACACATATATACACATTTGCTATCAGCCACCTAGTTGCTTTGTTTGTAGAGGGTTGTCAGTCCTGTGAGGAGCACTTTAAGTAACTCTTGCGGAAGGTGAGAGTTAAACAGTATTTACTTTGGGGAATTTGCCTGTATTTATCTGCCTTAATACAGAGGTGAATTTTAAAGGGGCTCTCAGAGAGAATTCCCCCGATGCTCAGCTTACTTTACACACCTTTTAAGTCTTAAGATGTGTTTCTCCCCTCCTGCTGACGCTTACCCATAACACATCTCCCACAATCTCCGCCGATTTTCACGAATCAGCTTCTTTTCCCTCTCCCCCTTTCTTGTCTGTTATTGTTTTTGTTCTCTCGCCTGCTCCTTTTTTTTCAGTCTTGATCACGAAGTGTTGTTGTCTGTCTCTTAAGTTGCCTGTTTCATCTCTTTTGTTATGGCGTCTGTGCCAATCGTTGTAATTGGGAGAAAGCTAAGTTAAGTGAGTGAAGGAGAGAGTGTGGGGTAACTTGCCTTGTTACTTTTCCCCACGTTTTTGTAAATAAGGCTGTCAGTATAGATCAGCCTGTGGTAATGTGGACGATCCAATCCACTCCAAACCCACATGACTGGAGGCTGGAAAAAAATGGAAGGCATGTTCAGAAAGGACAGCTTCGAGTTCAGTTACACTTCTGGAAGTTTTTATGCATGACTTCTTTGTGTCAGATCAACCGGCAACATCCTTTTTAACTTTCTGAGGTCAAGAGAACTGGTACAAGATTTAACCTGTTTACGTTATTGTAGGGAAACACATTTTTAGTTCAAGTTAAAAAATTCAGAACATTACTGAAGTGTACGTTTACAGCACATGTTCTGTGTCTAGACATTTGTTGGGAGAACAAAATGGACTTTATGACACCTCAATTTGTTTCCTGCTTGCATTTGAAAGCATGTGTATTTCACATAAATGGTGTCGATTCAATTTCCATCTGCTTTTTTAAATATAAACACGATATTTATAGTTTTGATTTTTTACATGTAATTGTGGGTTGGATTTCGCTAAGATGCTTAAGGATTAATTAATTTCACGAGGCTAATCAGAACATTATGGATATGGGCCTTTTTCAGAGCGAGAGCGACTATCATAACAAGTTGAGCCAGCGATGACGTGATTTGCGCAGAGGAAGGGGCCTGTGGTCTGGTGTTGATCATTAACACTTTTCCTGTATGTGTGGCCCCCTCATCAGGCGGCTAAAAGATCATCTCTGTTTAAATTTGCATGATGATGGTACTGTGACCAGTCATCGTTAGATCAACTAACTAGAGAGGCTTAAGGTTGGGCAGAGAAGATTCATGATCCCCCCCTCCCCCGATCTCTCTCCGTCGTGGGAGGTCCCCTTTAAAGTGCAAACCTCAGCCCCCCTCTCATCCCGCGTCTCCAGGAATGATGATCCGACGCGATCCCGTTTCTGCGCGAGCCAAACGGGGAAGCTATGTGAGATTTTCCCCTCGGTTTATATATTTTTCTTCCTCTCTCTCTCTTTCCCCTCAGTCTCTCTTAGCCCTCACGCAGCCCTGCTGATTGCCGTAGCCTCGGGGCTCTCCGGCGCACACTACATCCCTGTGATTATATTAATGGCCTCCCGCGCTGGGTTTGGAGGCTGAGGACGGCCGGGGTAATGCGAAGCATTGCAGAGGAACAGTTAAGGAGATGGACCTCTGACCGCAGGGGGTCTCGGGATCAAGGCCCAGGTGGGCCACTGCGTAGCTCCACGCTCCCTCTGGGCAGGCCACTTAACTCGCAACGCCTCAGTGAGCGCCCTAACCACAGCCGTAACAGAGCGCGCACGAGAGAAAGAGAGAAAGAGAGAAAGAAAAATTTGATGTGGGGTTTCTGTGTCTGCTGTGAAAAAGGGAAGTTATGAGTGAGACAGAACAAATCACACCCAGAGGCTTTTGGCTAAAACTCACAAAGCTGGCTAATAATTCTCCTCTGAGAAGTATTGATCTTTATTTGTTATTATGTGACTTCTAGGCACTCTCGCACGTTTATTTGTCTTCATTAGACTTGAACAGCACCTGCAGCATTGTTACTCCAAAATGGAGTGTGTGTATTTGCGTTATTGCATACGAAAATGTTTGTTTGCTCCCGTGCTATGTGTCTGTGTGTTAGCGCCTTTATTTGGGAGGACTTTGTTATTTCTTTCTCTCTAATTTGGGATTTATTGTGAAATTGCCGTGTGTGTACATGTGTGAAATGCCGTCTGCCGCTCTGCACTGAAAATATATCCTACTTATGTGTCGGCTTGATATGTGGAGCAGGATTCATTCATGTTGCACTTGTGAGGTGAAACCGTGGGGGTCCATCTCCCCTCGACTGGACGTTTGATCAAGGCACATGAGGGGTCTGCCCTGTCCCATGCTCCTCTGTTTCATCCTCTCGCCCTGGCCGCAGGATCCCCGCTTTACACACTTTTGTTGTTGTGAGTTATCTCGGAACTGATCTTAATTATGGAGACCGGGTCTGGTTCTTTCTCTACCGTCCAAATGCACTTTTAATCAGTGTAGTCAGTTAGTTATGAGCAAGGGGGAGGTACTCCACACCTCCAAGCCTAGGGCTGCATCCGAAATCGCATACTTCCCTACTATATAGTAGGCGAAAAACTGTATGTGACAAAAGAAGTATGTCCAAATTCACAGTACTCATAAAAGAGTAGACAAAAAGTACCCCGATGACCTACTACTTCTGGCAAGATTCTGAAGTTTGCATACAATGGACACTTTACCATCCCATGAGGCCACGGGAGAGGATTTATGAATGGCAGTGAAGCGACGTAACTGATGCTGGCAGGTCATATGATAATGACAACATGCCGAAGGTGGAAAGTCCAGATTACTTTTCTGCTAGAGACACTCATACTATTTAGAACATACTTTTATAGCGGTCCTAAAGTAATTACATATTCAAAATAAGTACCTACTCAAGAGAGTATCCGATTTCAGACGCAGTCTAGGAAGAGTGAGAAATAGCTGGAGAGAAGAGAGCATCGTGGGACTGTGTGGAGGAATAGAGCAGGTGTTTGAGAGGAGCTGGGAAGCTAAAGGTAAAAGATTGCACAGGGATTCTTGCTTTTGGAGAGGAAGTGTTGCAAAACTCACTAAAGCAGCATTTATGATAGATACATGGGTTTAACAAAAATCAAATCTATATGTGAATGTGCAGTGGGCAAATATTCAAATATCAAATATTATCATAGCCAGTGAATGACTGATATGTTGGCAGATATTTGGCATTTTGAGATCATATCTGATGATACGTGTGCCTGCTTGGGTTCTTATCAGTAGCGTTAGTTCTCGATGGTGTCAGTTGAAATATATATTAAAAAATATTATATGTAAAGACATTAACACTTTTATTTAGCAAGAATGCATTCAACTGATCAAAAGTGGTAGTTAGGACATGTACATTATTATTATGATCTCAAATCAATATGAAAATGTTTATCAGTTTCCACAAAAATATTAAGCAGCGCAACTGTTTTAAAATGAATAATAATAAGAAATGAGCACCAAATCATCCTATTAGAATGATTTCTGAAGGATCATTTGTCACTGAAGACTGAAGAATTGTATTAAATTGTAATACTGTTTCACAATATTACGGTGTTTACTGTTTTTTAATTAAATAAATGCAGCCTTGATGAGCATAAGATACTTCTTTAAAAAATATTTTAAAAAATCAGAACGATTTAACAAATTTGAACAGTAGAGTTTGTATTTCTATAATAATTATTTATATATTTCTATAATATATATTTTTAATATAATTTTATATATCTGTTTTTTTATTTGTTCATATATATATTTATATTTGAAAAATGTGTATAATCACACACACACATATATATATATATATATATATATATATATATATATATATATATATATATATATATATATATATATATATATATATAAATTGTATTGACAACTATGCTCTCAAAATTGGATAACTGCAGGCCTAAGGAAAATGGATAAAAAATTGTGAAGAAGGCAGAGGGAGAAGCAAGGGGAGTGGGATGAATCGAGAAAGATGGATTCCATTACACATAAACATGCTTTAAGCACTGATAGGATGATCCATTGGGATTAGTGAGGAAATCCTGATGGACATTGAAAAGGTGACCAGTCGGAGAAAAGCGTTACTTGCTCCGCTGCAGACGCCGCACACATTCATACAGAAACGCAAACAAACTGGGGTTATCCTAAAGGTCAAAGGGCAGCCCTCTTAGCACAAACTCAAGGCTTAACGTCAACCAGCTTTATAAATCAAGGATGAATATGTGTGATTGGTTCAGTGGGCCTAGATTCCAGGTATGCTTTATCAAACATTTGTGTAAGTTGACTTTTCAGTTTTTATTGTTTATTTGTGTGATTTACATTGAGTTCCATATTTGTGTTCATGTACAATGCTACTTTAAATTTATATTTTATTTTATGTTTAAGAAAAGTGTCTGATAAAAAGGCACAAAAGTGCCAATTAACTGGAAGGAAGCAAAGTAAAATCTTAAGAAAACAACTGAAAATTAACTTGTTAAAATCTACTGACGAAATTCTTAAAGCCGAGAGTTGACAGTGAGATTGTGTTCTATTGCAAGTGTGTGTGTGTGTGTGTGTGTGTGTGTGTGTGTGTGTGTTTGACCAGAAACAAAAGCAAGTAAGTTCACACAGGGGCAGATTATGATAAGAATCAGTATAGTGATTTGCAGCAGGCGGTCTAGATATTCTCATTAGGTATGCATGGTGGCATTCCCACATCTTGTCTCTATATTATTAAAAGTAGTTTGCCCATAGGCTGCCTCTGTGCTGAAGGAAGTTGGACAGATGGCCATGTTTTTTTAATAGATCACAACCATATCTAAAGCACGGCAGAGGATGAGAGAAACGGATAGCACTACCTCTCTTTCACTGGCTGCTGGATTCATTCAGGGGGGCAAATGTTCCTCTAGCTATAGCCTTCATGAGTGTAGCGTTTCATTAAATAGACTCTAAAACTAATACAACATTCAGTGACTTCTCGCTGTGGATGACAAGTTAATTTGCTGTTTATGCCTGTGTATGTCACATTATATAGCAGTTGCGAAGGTCTTCCGAATAGTGTGTGTGCTGTGAACTGTTTTTAATCTTACAAACCCTCCTTAGCCTTTTTGTGCCTGACTGAAAGTTACTCATAACAGGATGTTTAATGTATCGCAGAGAGAGGGAGAGAGAGCAAGAGAGAGGGAGATTATGTCTATGTGGTTGCACTATTTCTTGATGTATACGGCATGTCAGGCAGCCATTGTCTCCTGGGTAAAGAATGATAGTTCAAATACCTACCATCTCTCCCTTGGTGCTCCAAATGCTCGCCTTTGAAGTTTTTATAATCCATCTGTCATCTTGGAGCGGGGAGGGCACATGTTCTGTACTGCTCAATTATAGAATTTTCTTTTTTGCCAGCCACATTGAGACAGAAAACGAATATGGACGGCGCAAAGAGAACAAGGGAGATAAAAACAAAATTTTGCATTCTTCTATTTGTCACCACTTAAAGGGACAGTTCTCCCCAAAATGAAAATTCTTTCATCATTTACTCATCCTCATGCCATTCCAAATCTGTAGGACAAAAGAAAATATTTTTGAGAATGCCTTGATATATACACTACAGATCAAACGTTTTAGTTAGTAACCTTTTTATTATTATTATTATTTGGAAAGAAAGAAAAGCATATTTTTATTCAGCAAGGATATATTGAATTGATCAAAAGTGACAGTAAACTAATTTATATTGTTACAAAATATTTCTTTTTTAAATAAATGCTGTTCTTTTGAACTTTCTAATCATAAAAAAATGTCATGGTTTTCATAAAAATATTAAGCAGCACAACTTTTTTTCAACATTGATAATAAGTATCTCGTGAGGAGCAAATCAGCATAGCTTATTACAATGATTTCTAAAGGATCATGTGACACTGAAGACAGTAATGATGTTGGAAATCTAGCTTCGACATCACAGGAATATATTACATTTTAAAATAAAACATGTTATTTTAAATTGTAATTATATTTCATAACATTACTGTTTTTGATCAAATAAATACAGCCATGGCGAGTATAAGAGACTTCCTGACTATATGAAAAGTCAGTGATTCAATGTTTTTGGATTTAATTATCCTTTATGTTATCCCAAAGAAAAGAACAACATAAGGGTGAGTAAATGATAGAATTTAAAATGTTTTGGTGAGCATTTTAACATTCAGTCTCGATTTCTCAATTCCTTTTGGACCTAAAGCACATACACACAGGTGCTCACACATTTACTAGTTTTGGGTGGAATGCTTCCTACTGTTACAATTCTAATGAATTTTACGGGGCTGATTGTGAACATTTTCAAGAGGCTAAAATGAGTAATAACAATAACATTAAATTGATCAGTTAATCAAACATTTTAATTCCATCTAAATATTTGTTTATTTGCTATGAGAAAAAGGAAAATGGAGAATAACATGCATGTGAATGGGATGTCCCATGCAAAATGGAACAGAGAGGCTATTCAACACATCCTAATGAAGTCTGTCGCAGTGCATGGTGGTAAAATCACGTTTAATTAGAGAATGCGGCACAGGCATGCAGAGGTAAAACACTATTTGTAGAACACAGAAAAGACTGATACATAAAACTAGAGATAGAGAGAGTCAACAAGAGGAACTGATAACTTCAGATATGGTTTCTTAAAGAGCAGGTAGAAAAGAAAACAACAGCAGTTGGAAATCAGATATCTGAAGCGTTTTACCTTTTAATGTTTTCTTTTTACATCACCGTTAGATCTCTTTGAGTCTCGTGTTATCAGAAGTGAATAGCGAAACACGCAAAAGGGAAGAGGAAGATGAAAGATTGCGGTCGGCAACGATAAAAGGAAATCGTACATTCCTTTGTTGTTTTTGAATCATCAATATTTGGGGTATAATTGTTTTGTTGGCTTTATATATCTTAATTTATGGTGGAACAACACTTAGGCCTTTTTTCTGGCTAAATAAAAGCAACACCCATCTGCCTCTAGACCAGCTCCAGCCTCCTGCTCATCGCAAAAAATAATGCGCGTCCTAATGACTTCCACATATTTGGAAATCTCCCTTTTGAAATTGGTCTTGGCAGATTATTTGCAGGTACTTGAGTTGCATCTGTTTGCAATTTCGCAAATGTGGAAGACTTTAATATGGCACTCTTGCTTTGGAATGATAGGGGCTATTCTAATCCTGGGATAGCACCGGCTGTCATCACAAAAAGACCTTCGCTTTTCTCTTTCCTTCTCTCGGCGGAAGAAGAGAAACGAGAGACGGGACATCCAGCGCCCAGGTCAAGGTTAAAGTTGCGAGAAGCGTCCTGGTCCCACTGTTTTGGGAAGAGTGGATGAGGGAGAAAGAATGTAAGAGAGGGGAGGAAGGACATTCAAGCCAGGCTGGAATCATTGTGACTTCAGTTCTTGTTAGTTCTACCATGTGGCAAGCAGCTGACCAGCCTAAGCCATTTGATTCTCTCGCTCTCTCTTTTTTTCAAATATAAACTCAACTATCTATTTCTAAGCCTGTGCTGCGCCTGTGATTTCTCTCCCTCCTTTTTTGTCTCGCTCTCTTACCCAGCAGATTGCAATTGTATAGGTGGCTACAATTACATTCATTACAGATTTCATCAGCAGTGTTTATTCAGTCTGACGAAAAATGAAAAGGCGAACTTTTAACTCCTTTGTTTTGTTTTTCCCCCCCTCCCATTCTCTCCTGAATTTTTGGAGAGGTTTTGTTTTATTAGGAGTGAGGGGCAGGCAATGCCAGACAGGGAATTATGTTGAAAGTGTATGCCTTGCAACTTTTCTCCCTGTTGGAAATGTTTATTTGAACAGTAAGCTCATGATTTGAATATTTGTAATCCATGCTTAAATTTACAGGCCAGATGAACTTTTTGGCACAGAATCGCAACCATAAGTAGGATTTTCTCAAAAGCTTTACAAAATTTTAAGCCATTTGCATGGCTTATCTAATTTAGAGGGAGGGGGGGGGACACCTCGCCCTTCTATTATTTTCATACCTCTGAAAAAGAACATTGTTCCACCCTTAAAGTATATGCATACCTCTACCACCAGTCTATGGTGACCAATGCTCAAAGCACTTAGCGGGAGACAAAGGGAAAAAGGGAACGAGGGAAAGACGAATACATAAATACATGTGTGAGAGGGGGGAGAGGGGAAATGTATGCAGTGGCCGGGACGCTGGAGTGCTTTTTCACTCTGTTCAATTCAAATGAGTTTACTAGGTATTGACTTCTGGTGCTGGGAGAGGCCACCCATCTCGTAGGCTGGGCGGGCGGTCTTTTCAGCGCTGCGCGCTTTCTTAAATGATGCTAATCAGTCCGGCAGGGCCTGGCCTCTGTCCACCATCAGTTTTACTGTAATTCAGATGTGGTGAGAACCTGAAATGAAACATGTCTGCGTGTGCGCTGTGAATGGAAGTGTTGAGACGTGCGTTTTGGTGTGTGCGTCCGGGTCAAGGAAAACCGAATTAGCAGATAGGGGAAATTGCTGAAGCTCTGGCTTTCTGTGGTCATGTTGAGGGTGAATGTCAACACGATTTAGCCACCGCCCCGTCTGCTGACTGGCTCCGACTCCGTCTTTTTCACGGGCATCGTACGCGATCTGAGGTTCAGGTTTTTACGGTCCTTCAGATGTGTTTATATGATGAATCGTTTATTTGTGGCTGTCGTGTTGTCTATATGCGTGTGTGTGTATGTTGACAGCAGGGCGAACAGCTGACTCGACGGTGTAGCCATTGCCCTTGTTTCAGCTTGGCTCTCGGTGGTGTGAAAAAGCTCACTCTTTGAGGGCATTATATAGATTAATGGTTTGGGCCAAGGGCTCCTGGGAGGCCTAGCATGAAGCCTTGGACTCGACTGGGATGGAAGGGGGAGCAGAGAGACTGGAGCCCCGGCCTGCTGAAAGCAAACACAGGCTTCTGGTCTGGATCTGGAGGGATGGAGTCGGAGCATCATCTGCTCCAAGCTGCTCATTATATCAGCACGACCCTCCTCTCCTCGCCAGCAGAGACGCTAAACACTCACCAACGCGCGCACACACACACACACACACACACACACACACGTCACTCGTCAATAACAGTCCAATAAAAAAAAATAAAAAAAATTTCCTCCAACACAAAAGGATCTCCACACAGACATCACTGAAGCACAGACATATGGACATTCGTTTCCACCCGATTGTAAAAAAATAAATAAAAGTAATTGTGACTTCTCACAATTGATATCTCACAATTGAGATTTTATTTACCATAATTGTGCTTATAGTTCGCAATTGTAACTAATTTGGGTAATTTTGACTTTATGTCTCCCAACACGACAACGATGTACTAAAAACTGAAAGTATTTCTTTTGCAATTTTTTGCATACAGACGACAACGTTGTCAAAACGATCCCTGTTCACACAGATCCACAAAAACGAATACAAAGGCTGTATTATGCTGCAAAGCCAGTAGTTGGCGATGTCACTTTGTAAAAAAAAAAACACTACGCACCTATAGACTGAACACGTAATATGCATGTGCATGACATCACCGTTTTCACAAATAGGCGTTTTTGAAGTTTACAAGGAGACGATAACGTAATTGTAACAATTTCTCATAAGTTGTTACTTTATATCTCACAATTGTAACTATTTCTTGTAATTGTGACTTAATGTTTATTTATTATTTACTGTATTTCACAAATGTGACTTTATTTGTCATAATCATTACTTTATATCTCACAATTGTTACTTTAATTCTCAAAATTGTTACTTTGTATTTCACAATTGTACATGTTTTTCTATATATCCCAATTGTAACCTCTCAAAATCTTAGATTTAATCTCTCACAACTTTATTATTTAAACTTTTCACAATTACCATTTTATTTTTATTTTCACCCTGGTTTCTATACATATGTGGCTTTTCATTTACCAAGAAAGCTCTTGACCTGCTTGGAGAATAGGAGACTCTGTTAGTAATATCTAGGGCAAATACCAGTCAAGAGTAGGTGTGAGTATTAAATATATGTTGTATTTATTGTGTTTTGTATAATGTAATGTATTTATTATTATCATCATAATCATCATTATCATTATTATTTTTCCCAGATAAGGTCAAAGGTCTGTCTCCCATGTGTGAGAATTGAGAATGCAATACATGAGAATTCTATTACACACACACACACACACACACACACACACACACACACTGCTGGTGAGGGCCAAGGCCTTTTTTTCTCAAGGCCTGGTGGACAAACAACAAGCATGTGTTAATGAAAGGTGAAATAAAACTCCAGAGGACGTAAACAGCACATTAACTCACAACAGGTTCTTTGTTGTCTTGGCACTGATGGCTGTGTTAAAGACTGATATTTCATAACTTTACTTGTCATAAGGACAATGGCTCAGCTTTTGGTGTTTTCTTTTTTTGCAGATTTGAGCACATTCCAGATAAGATTATGTTTGTGAGCGTGTACACGCACATGCGTAAAAAAACGGAGAAAGACAGAGCGAGCAAAAGGAACAAACTAAGACACTTAGTTTGTTGGAATCTGTGACTGTTATCTGTTATTAATCTGCTATTAATTTAAATATGTGTTGTCGGTCATCTACATCTGGTCTATATGCCGCATGTGTGCGTGTCTGGCAGGAGCGTGAGTCTATGCGTGTGCCAGACGTGTGTATGTTTGCATTTGTGTGTGCGCGTTGTTAAAATGGGGAGCTTAAATAACCTACTTTTGTCTTGACAACAGCATCAGTTGTAGAGGTGCACATATGCAGAAAGCTATTTGGAAAGGCATCCTCTTGCCTGTCAGCTTTTATTATGCGGGAAGGTGTCATGTTTGTAAGGAAGCTGAGTGCAGATGGCAGAGTGGAAGAAATGGATCACTAATTTTAACAATGATTAATGAACAGAGATGGAAAATGAATTACACTCCACTATTGGAGGGAGGAATATTCTCTCTGAAAATGTTAACTTCGGCTGCCAGCCGAAGAGAGAGAGAGAGGGAGAGAGAGATGGTGATGAAGAGGGGGTGTGTGGGGGGGGAATTGGGGTCTTTTTTTCCCCCTTGTATCCTTTGTAAAGTCAACACTTCACTGGTTTCGCTATTACTTTTACCATTTTGCTGCTCTGTCAGACAGTGTTGATCCATGATCTGTCTGTTGAGTTCTTGGACTGTAGAAACAGTCCTTTAAAAGGCCAATATTGTGAATAGGTAACCGAGAGTATCATTTCTTTTAATTCTCAGGAGTCTTCCATTCATTATTTGAGATGTCGGCAGGTAGCGCACGTGCTCTGACATGTTGTGCAGGCGATCCAAGTTCGAATTTGGCTCCCAATCCCACTTTTCTCCCTTTCATTTCCTCTCACTTGTACACTATCCTGTGAAATGAAAGGCAAAATAAAAATCATTATATTCTAAAAATGAAGAAAATGCTTTATTCAAAGACTTTCAACTAGTTTATTTTGAGCTGTGAAGTTTTGAATGTAAAAATCTCAAGATGGCAGGTGAAAATCAGTGTTAGATTACATTTAAGCTCCGAGCGGAGCAGTTAGAGGAATTTTTGGCATCCCACAATAAGTTTTAATAAAACAAAACTGTAGGATATCATTGTCAGTCATCAATCATCTATGCACAATTTTATGGAGAAACGCATTTCGGCGAATCCTCTCAAAATAGAGAATTTTAGAAAAAACAGCAACAATAAACATGTGAACACAGACTTTGTGGCTTCATCTCAGGTGGGTGTTTATTTATTGATTGATTGATTTCTTTTTAAGCTTAGACATAGTAGATATATGTGTGAGGTTTTGAATTTAATTAAGCTCCTAATGGGAAATACCTTTAGGAGAAGAAAAAAGACACAATAACTACTACTTCTGAAAACAATGTTTGTGTGTGCGTATGTGTGCGCTAAAGAGCGCTCAGGTTACCCAGCATATGCTGAGTACTCAGAAAACATACACAATGCCTTTGGTGAACAAGGTAGAGAAAAAGCTCCTGGGATCCAATTTAGAATGTGACTTAAGGCAAGCATGCCTTTGAGTATGTGTGTGTGTGACTGTGTATCTGTTTGTGTGTGTGTACACATGTGAGCGAGTGTGTTCATCTTAGCACTCTATTGAAATACTACAGGGTGATTAGAATTCCCCTTGCAGGCTCTGGGGGTGGCCCGCTTTGAGCCCCACATCTGTGCCCCTGCCCTCTCGCTGCTGCCCTCTCTCAATCCCCCTCTCTTTCTCTCTCTGGGAGGCCTGTATTCTCAGGGTTCTGTGCTACTTTAAAGGGAGGTCAGGTTATGTAGTTCACAGAGTTTATGCCGTCCAGATTATTTATTTAGCGCTGAGCAGGAGTCTTTCAAAGGAGGATTGAGTAACGCTCAAGACTTTGTAAATTTGTGTCCGATTTTACCGTCCTCTTTTTTTTTCATTCTGTACTAGCCTACTGTTATGATTACAAAAAAAAACAAAAAGTCCAAATAAATGGAGTCATTGCACGCAAGTGTGTTAAGCATGCATGTGCTTTTATGAAATATTTCCCCTTAATCTTATGTGTGGTCATATAGTGAGGAGGCAAAAGTTTCTGGAGCATTCCAGAATTTCAGTTTGTGTGGCACATTTTAATGTGGATTGTTTGAGGTATATGTTACAGTGTGATGTAAGATTTGCAGAGAGGCTGGTATTGAAGGATGGTTTTGAATTTGCAGCTTGTGTCTTACTGGAGAAAGGCACTATTACTCATTTCATGAGAAAGGGAAAGAGAAAATTGTAGCAGCCTGTAAAATTTTAAGGGTCTGAGAAAAAGTAAAAATGGTCATGAATTTGTGACGTTTTATAGTGGTCAACAGATATATCTCCAGTGATGATATGTCGGCAGATTCAAGTTGCACTTTTTTTTTAATTTTTGAAATTGAGTATGTCATTTTTAGTGGAAAAAGCTATACTAACATTATAAGTGGACCTTCCAATTAATTATATATATTTTTTAAAAATATCTGTTTATATCAGTCTGAATTCTTTATCACACAGAAGAAATTCTGTCTGTTTGCTTTGCTTTGAGTTAAACCAAAAAAAAGCATCAATGACACTGATGACAGAGACACAGATGCTGATGATGCGGATGAGGGAAGAAAAGAGGTTTTGTTCTCAGGAAAGTGGCACCTTGGACAGGAATCATATTTTACCCCATCATCAAAGTGCCCTCCTCTCCTGCACCACATACAGATCTCATGGTCTGTCTCAGTACGTGTCTTTATTGCACCTGAACCAGTGTGGAGCAACATTATAGGCTTCAGTTACATACAACTGATCCAGAGCATCCAGGTTGAATGAAACCCAAACGCTCAGCCTGCCTTAAAGTTGGTGGAAGCGGCAGTACTGAAAAGAGCAGCGTTTTATTAGAAAAGCAACTGATCAGATTTATTTTTTGCACCTGCCATATTTTAACTGCGTAAATATAGCGCGACTTTCTGAAGTTGTAATTACAGGTAAATCAAACGCATGGTTGCTGAATCTCTTGCATGGGCTGAGTTTGTTTACAGGCGCTTGTCTACCCCCTCGCGTGAACCTGTCTGTGTTCTTCCTGTGCCGCCTCCCTCGTACGCCCGGCTGCAGGTACGACTGCCTGGCACGGGGATTGATGGCGCCAAAAGAGGAGGATATTAAAGATGTCTGTCACGCTCCCCTCCTCAGCGAAAAACAAGTGGATGTGAACTTTTCAGCCGCGCGCTGTCACCTCACCTAATCAGGACGTGAAATCTGTATCCAAGCATAGTCATTTAACTTTTACCACTTCCTCCCCCTCCTGCTGGAAGAAGACAGTAAAGACAAAAAGAAAGAGAGAGAAAAAGCACAAAGTGACAAAAAGAAGAAGAAGAAAAAAAAGCAGGAGAAAGAACAATCATGCTGGAAGTAATGATATTTTCCAAATAAACGCCTGCCTGTCAGAAGCAGGAGACATATTCACTTCCCCAATGTAGCTCAAGGAGACAATTAGCAAACAGAGGTGACACGGTAAACAGGTGCAGCCATTATTCCGGGAGCTGCTGGCGATATATCCCCATCTCCCAGACTGATGAGGGATCATGTGACAGGAGGGGTGAATTATCTGTCTGTATCAGGGCTCGACTGATTGGGTCTGCCTGCCGTTTTACTCGAACATCTTCTGTCCTCCGAAAAAAGAGATGAGATGAAAAGAGATGATGGCTCAACAACAAGCTCACAGGGTGGGATGTAGCGCTCCTACACTTCTCAGTTTTACATCTGTCTCGCTGCTCTGCTTCTCAGATATTCTTTTTTTGTCTTGTCCCGGACTCCTCTTGTACTTGCATACTTGCATCTTTCTATCATTCTTTTCTCAGTTTTCACTTTCCAGCAGTGAATGAAGCTCAATTCATAATAGGTCATCGTACTGTGTGCAAGGTCAGACCGGTTTGTGGGAATTGATTGCTTGGTGCTAAAGTGCTAATCAATGAGAACCTTTTCTAGAAGCTTGAAAATGCGAATTTTTTGTATTAAAATATGGATAGAACGTCAGTAATGGCATGTGTAATGGCAGGCAGTAGAGAATGCTGTTGACCAAAAATCGACAAGTCTAAATCACTTTTCCAACCTTTTTTTGATTTGATACTATTTTTTTAAGGTGCATTTACTTTTGCACAATTCGTTTTTTTGCAAATCACTGAACGCTGATAAACAGCCGATTTCATTGGTCAGCTTAATGACAGAGTCACCTTTGCCATGCCATGGGCGGCAGTGGCTCAAACCGGAAGGTTGGTGGTTACATCCCCGGTTCCATGAGCAAGACACCTAACCCCAGCTGCTCCTGATGAGCTGGATGGCGCCTTGCATGGCTGACACCGCCGTCTGTGAATGAATGGGTGAATGTGAGGCAATATGTAAAGCGCTTTGGTGGCCATGGGTCTGTTGAAAGCGCTATATAAATGCAGTCCACTGCAAAGAAAAGTTCAGAAGTCATGAATTGATCCGATTGTGATAAACAGTAATGCTATCTTTCAGGATGTGGTACCAACACTAATGCTATATGGTTATGTTGTTAAAGAAGTAAATAAAAGACGATTATTAGAGTATGCAAGTCACTTGGTACTCTATGGTTCAATGTTCAATTCAATGTGTTACAGTACTTGTCTTTTCTTTGATGATTATTTGTTGAATTTACTAGCAGTTTCTGAGTGATTTTTTTTTTTACTGTCGGTTTAAGGGGTTAGTATTTGTTTCAGCATTGTGATGACATGACCCAGTCGTTGAAATCAGCTACAGGACGGGGTTTCTGCTTAGCTGGTTTACTGGTCACATCTGTTTTAGCATCTCTCTTCTTTTTTTATCGCTGAAATATCAGATATAGAAAATCCCATTGCTAAGACTTCTGTCAAGCTACTTGCATTTCCTAGAGTCTGAACTCTATATGACTCGCTGCAGCCATACGGGATCCATCATAAACATGTTGCCATACAAAGCAATTCTGTAAATACGTACACTCATAACTCAATAAACTCCTACAAGACGACCTCGGCTTCAGAGAAGAACACGTACCGTACAACCACGTACGACACGGCTCACTTTTTGTCATCTTCTCAATATCCAGCAGACAAAATCAAACTAGCAAAACAAAGCAAGAAACAAAACACGGACTTCTGTGGAGCCCCCGAAGGTGCTTTGCTCGTCTTATAGCTCACGCCTACAAACCCCCCTCGCTCTTGAGTTTAATCTGTAATATAGCCAGACATTATCCATCAAACCTTCATCTCCCTTCTGAAGCATCCTGAAAATCGTCAGTTTCTTCACCATCCGATGATTGACGTGGCACATAGGCGCTCTGTCTCTGACAGTTTAGACAGCATTAGTTGGAGTGGCAGCCGTCTTGCTAGGAGTTAATGATAATAATTATTTAGCATTTTTTATTGCAGGATAATTATTTAAGAGGTTCATGTAGTCAGCAGTGTAATCAGTAAAGAGCGATTACAGAAAATCCACAGGCAAGCAGATGGTAGCTGTTGTGTTTTTTTTTTTTCCTCTTTCTCTTCCACTCATATTAAACTAGCAGGCATTATACCAGCTTTGGCAAGAGGACAATGGAAAGGGCAAATGATAAAATTAAAATCTCTTCACCATCTAAAAGAAAAAAAATATATAATCAGTCGCATAATTAGGACTTTTTGGTCCTGGGTGCCAACACTGGCCAATCAACCCAGTCTATGTAACAGCAAAAAGTCTTTCAGAAACAAAGAGAAATACTTAAACAGAAATGTCTGACCCTCGTTACTTTGTCTATTAGTGGAAAATGTATCACTTTTGGTGTTTGCACACAATCAACAGTAGCAAGGTCAGAGTTTTAATTTCTTTTTTTTTTTTATAAATTTTTTTACAGTACATTTGAACTGTTAAGGGCTAGCTGTTCAGTGTTGTTCTTTTTTTTTTTTTTTAATTAATGAATAATTATATACTTTTTTTAAAACTTTGTACTTGACAAACAAAACGAAAACCTCTCTCTCTTTCCAGGGTCGGAGTGATCGGTACACAGAGGCTGCTGCCCTACATTCCTGACTAATTGTATAATTGGAAAAAGCTCTCCAAATGAGCGGCCCCCTTTCGCAACTGCAATCTTCCCAGTGCTTCCCCCTTCAAAGCAAATGACAAAAAAGCATTTTGGGAATAATAATCATTTCAAAAAGCATCCATTATTAATCCAAAATAGTAGAACATCACCAGAGCCAGGGCAAAAATGCCACCTCTATAGTGCCACCACACACATGCAGCACTGACTGTCGGAATTACGAACTACTTGTGCTTACATAAAATAAGTGTATCGTGGATAATGTTGAAATTTACTTTCAAAGTTCACTCTGACGGGCCTTGATCCTCTGCTCAAGACAGTCTTTGCTGTCCCCTACGTTGAAAGATCTACCTGAGAGCTGTCTACACACTCATATTTTACAGTTATGCCTGTGCTCATAGATGGATTGGATTTCTAGATTTATGGCTCCTCGCACGCACTCCGTCATTCATTACTTCGATGGCAGCGAGACGGTGGGATGATTTCTGAGGTCGACGGTGTCGCAAAGTGCAGTTAAAACGAATCTGTTAATTAACCCTATTGATCAGTCAAAAAATAGAGGCAAATGTGATTTGCATACAGCAGGCGCGATCAATGCTTTAACTGATTTTTCATCTCCCTTTTTTTCTCCAAATCTGATTTCCTCTGTTTTCAAAGTGAGAGAAAGGGAGTCGGGCCTAATGCCCATCGATCCGCCATTGCATAGACACGAATACAAAGCGTTTTATTATGCAGCGAAGGGTAGGAACATATTAGGAACTCTTTGACTTCAAAGTTCAATACGTCGCGTTGAGAAACATCTTTCTTTCTTTCTTTCCTTCTTTCTTAGTTTTCTCCTGAGCCGACGGCCACAGCACTGTTACTCCCGCCGCTTGCATCCTTCTCTAAAAAACAACGATAATTAAAATGCAGTCACAGTTTTGCTCTGTGAATATTGTACTTGTGCATTAAATACTACTCTAATTGTTAGCTGAGTGGAACACGTATTATTAATAAGGTGATATTTCTTCAGGCAAAACAAAATCTGTTCCCTTTTTCCTGATTGAGTCGCAAACAACAACAAGCAACACGACGAAGTCTAAAAAAAGGGTGGGGGGAAACAATAGGTGTTAAAAAAGCAATATGCTGCGTTTTCTCAAGAGCATCTTATTATAGCGTATTGATTTATAAGGCTTTAAATGCGATCCGCCGCGCAACAGTCAAGGGCAGAAAGAGAGGAAGAAAGAGGTAAGGAGGGAGACAGAAAGTGGAAGAAAGAGATGGCTACGCAGGGGCTTAGTGGCAGCCGTCGGGTGCTGGAGAATGCCCTGCGCTGAATAGTTTTGGAACACAAAAGGGTAATTGTTTTAGCCCAGATGTTGCTTTCGCACAACAAGCAGGATACAATGTTCCTACTGAGCTGATGAGCCCAATCAGTAGAATGATTAAAAATTGATTTTGTCCCTGTAATTACAGTATGTAAACTACTTAGCCAGGATTGCAAAGGAAGTGATTTTCTAATTACGTATATACTCTGGTGTCTAATGATTGGTTTTTTGAAGTAATGAAGAGAGGGTCCTAACGACTCCTCTGTGTTCTGTTGGTTAAGGGGAAAAGGCGGGAGAGAGAGAGGAAGAGAGCGAAGGGGACCATCGTTAGGGCAAAGGCAGCAAGCAGACAAAGAGCTCAAATTGAATTTTCGCCACGGTAAAAGGCGAAGGGATTGTGTTTGTTAACATGCGAGCCGAACGCTAATGGTGGCCGTGACTTGTGTGGGGTCACCGGTCCGACAATCTGGACTCTCCAATTAAATCCCCCTGGAGTCATCATTACCACCAACAGAAACACACACACATTATCATGTTTTCGACTTGAAAATTGTAATATAATTATTGGAAAACGGAGCACATACTGTACTTGTTTTTCGTTTAGGTGACCAACAGCTTATAAAATAACAGGGCCTCTGTAGTCAGCTGTTGAGAAACAAAACCACCAAAGTGAAACTGAAGTTATCCTCTTTTTTTCTTTTCTTTTTTTTTTTTTTACAGTTTTCTCGTTGATGCTTTTTTAAATTTTTCATTATATCATTTAATTGCATTAATGCATCCTCTCAAAAGCTACTGCCTAAAAAAAAGTATGTTTCAAACTCATGGGTCTTGTTTATTTTTTATTTTTATGGAGGTCTCAGGATATAAAAACCCATAAAGCACATAGCTGCTTTGTTGAAAACAATTTCAGCCCTGCTTTTAAATTCTGTAGCAACAGATTAGAGTAATCTGATAACGGTTGGCATTCTCCGGAGCGAACAGGACGGAAAAAAGAAAACAAACAAACAAAAATTCCACACAATCGGAAGCGACGCTCACGCAGCTTTGCATTGTGGGTGGATTTGGGGGTGACACAAATCCAGATTCATTATGACGAACAAAAAACTTTGAGGAAAAGAAAGCGAAGAGCGACGGAGACAAAGAGAGAGAATCGCTTGAGCTTTGAAATGCTGCCAGTATCAAACTGTACTTTTCAGACACAGTTGATTGGGAGAGAAGCCGATAGAGCGCTGCAGTCTGTCCCCTTTAATAATTCATTTAGTTAGGCTATGATCTATCATTTTGTACCTTTTGACATGCGATATTGAAATTTAATATTGCATCAATACAAATGATGTATTGCCAGTCGGCGTGGGGGATGTGGATGGGAAAGCGATCTTTGGATGTCTTTCGCTTTCCCTCCTTCTCTTTTCAAAGCTAAATTGTGCTTGAACACAAAGGCAGATGTTCAGTAAAGAAAGCCTCTCTTCCACAACTTTGATGTGTATGTTTAAAAAAATGACATCTTTGAAGACTCGCAGTCTTCAGTGGGGGTGCGTGAGCATTTTGTGTGTGTGCTGAAAGTGAAGATGATGACACCAATGCTCAGAGGAAGAGAGCAGACTCTGGCTATGCTATTGAAGAGAATATCTTAATTTCACCATTTAACAGTGTGATTGTAACATTATATTTGCCTACTGTTGAGAGAACCTGATGTACACTACCATTCAAGTTTACGGTTGTTAAGATTTTTAAATGTTTTTTTTTTTTTTTTTAAAGAACTGTCTTATGCTCATCAAGGCTGCATTTGTTTTACCAAAAACCACAATACAATCAGTAATATTGTGTAATATTATTATAATTTAAATTAGCGTTCCATTGCAATATAAATGTATTCCTGTGATGACAAAGCTGAATTTTCAGCATTATTACTCCAGTCTTCAGTGTCACATGATCATTCCGAAATCATTCTAATGTGCTGATTTGCTGCTCAAGAAATATTTACAATTGTGAAGCTTTTTTTTTTTTTTTTTTTTTTTGTGGAAACAGGGCTACACTTTCTTTCCCTTTTCTCCAGAATTCAGAGTTCAAAAAGAACAGCATTTATTTCAAATATATGTCTTTTGTGACTTTTGATCAGTTGGATGTGCCCTTGCTGAATGTAAATAAAAGTCAAATTAAAAGTTAAATAATTAATTTATTTTAAAGGACAAATCTCACTGACTCCAAACTTTTAATCTGTAAAGATGCCATGATTCACAGCCTACAGTACATCCTCACACCAATGATTTTGTTGTCGTCTTTGAGGAAGTGTATTTTGGGGCAAAGCCCCTTTCGTTCTTTAGTTAAAGCTGTCTTTATGAGCTGTGATTTCTGACACTTGTTTCATAGGCACTGTGAGCTAGTGCTAATGATATCCGATGAGTATTTCCTATGCTCCACCCCACCACTGTCATTGACACATGGCTTGCCTCCAGTTTACTCTCGCACAGTGGCAATGAGAGCCGGATGTCAATTAGACTTTCTTGGGGTAAACACCGTAGGTGAAGTCATACAGGTGAGATGGCATACAAGCAAAGATACTAATACGATTTTTTACCATAATGTTTAAGATTAAGAATAAAATGCGTTCTGTTGAAGACTTTTGAGGGGATATAGTGGTAGATTGTGTGTTGATTGATTTGTGTTTAGGAAGAAGGATGGAGAAGTTAAGAGCTTTCTGGGATTCATCTGTAGGAATATCCGTCGGAATAGAAATATCATACCTGTAATAGTATTCATGTTGGATTCATACATGTTTGAAAAACATTTATACTGTTGTCATCAAAAGTTTTGATTCATTGTCTCTTAAAATGACAAGAGGTGGAACTATCAAGTAAACAATTATCATCATAATTTTTTATCATGTATTTTTGAATCATGAAAATCAGTTTTTCTTGGAGATATTTTTTTGTTTATTTATGTATTAACTTTTTCCTTTTCATAAAAAAATTAAATATCTAATATTATGTTTTATATTATTAATAATATATTAATATTAATATATAATATTAATACAATTACAATAAAATGGCTTCCTGGGTGTTTGACTTGGTGTGTCAGACACTTTTTGGAAATGAATATTTTTTTAAAATGAATAATACTTGGAATCTCTATATTTCAAATAATATAAATATTTATATGCACATAATATTTATAACACACACACACACACACACACACACACACACACACACACACACACATACATATATATATATATATATATACACACTATGGATAGTTGCACCTTTTGACATTTTTTACAAAACCCGCATAGATATAATAATTTACAAGTTCATTTGACATTTTTTTTCTCATTTTACTTCAAAAGTTGAAAACATATTAAAAAAACATATTGAAGAGGTGTATTCAAGTCATTGTCTGCTTGAATGAGATTTTTAGATATTTTTGAATAACTTGATAGATCCATCCATCCATCCATCCAAAAAAAAAAAAAAAAGAGCGTTACATCATTGACCCGTGTGTGTGTGTGTTCATTCTCATGCGAGCATGTTCTCTGTCATTTTGTTAATGGACTTTTGCGACACTTCATATTAGAAATCTGAGGCAGCAAATAAAGATTGATTCAGATGAAAAACAAAAAAAATGCATATGATATCTCAGCATATATTATGATTTACTAGTACGTGACAGGTTTGGGCACATATGCATACACATAATCGACTGTCCCCACGTATTCATGGGGGGCTGGCGTGTTATTAAAGCCATATGACATAATTGCATTTGATGTGAAATAAGCTGGGATTCGGTGTCTCTCCCATGTGAGGATGGCAGGAGTGATGGACGAGCACATTAGCAGCAGGGACAACATTAGATTTGCTCAAAATTATTGATCTTTTGTTTGCCAGCCAAGTCGGCAATAAATAACCGAATAACAGAGACGCGACTCATTATCGTCTTGCCAACTGACAGACCTCTATCAAAACTACTCTCGTGGCTCCTGCCCCCTCTCTCGCTCTCATCCGCCCGCTCACTTTCTCTCAGTGTCACGCTGATATTAATCTGCTTTTAATTCCTATACTTTTACAGCTCATGCTTTAACTTTAGGCCTCGCTGTCACTATCTGATTCCCTTAAAATTTTAATCCAGACGTGATAACCTGTATTATTTCGTATTTTACACACCCGTATTCGGAGGCTCTCTGTTTTATTCCCACCTTCTTAGTGGAAAAAATCCTTTTATCACACAATGGGTAATTTATATCCATTACCAACGTTTTCAATCCTTTTCAGGGCTGCTGTCAGTGCCTTTGGCACCCTCATGATTAATGTGATCTAATAATAGTGTGCCATTATATTTCCTTTAGTAAAACATGTACCAACATCCTATTCAGCCCCAACCAAATTCATTGCCTCTTAGAATGGTTCTCGCCCTGCTTGAGCTGAAAGACAAGATTGCTATTTTTGCACAGGGGATGATTGTGGAGAGATTCAGGATACCATGGGCTCGTGTTTAGCATCATTTGAGGCAAGAGATGATGTGATTGTGTGTACGTGTGTGATGGGAGTGATGTACCATCCCAGCGAGTTTGTGTACGCCAGGTTGTGTGTCTCAGTGCTATACTTGTAGAAAGGCATTAGTCTGTCTGGAAAAAAAAATCATTCTTATGGTCACTCTTATTCTCTCTGTCCATCATTATAATTAACACATACATTTTGTAGTTATATTTAATGGAGTGCTGGTATTAGTAATATATATATATATATACGGGTAATATATATATATTAGTCTGTGATGTATGTTTGTGGCTGTAATGGTAACATGTGCATGTGTGTGTCTGTCATGGTTTTGTTTATTACCCGTGTGGTTGGTGGTGATGACCGGCTTGCGGAGGGTCCCACTGCTGTGTGAAATTGACATCAGATGGTCATGATGACTAGAACAATATCACATCCAGTCTTCATTTAGCAAGGGGCGGCCGACCCCTAACACAGACTACTCTGTGACCCCCACACACCGTGCACCATCCACAGCTGTCAACACTTCCCTTTTAACGCTACCATCTCCCTCTGTGCTACTTATATCCAGCTTTTTTTCTGAAGTTGAACAACTACATATGTTGGGTAAGCTCTGCAAAATTTATTCTAGTTGCATAATATTAACATAAACACACACACACACATACATACATACATGTATATATATATATATATATATATATATATATATATATATATATATATATATATATATATGTGTGTGTGTGTGTGTGTGTGTGTGTGTGTGTATGAAGTTGTGATGCAATGTTGTGAAGGAAAGGAGATATTTAAAAAAAATATATATATACATATACATATTTATATATTTATATATATATAAACAAACCACTGTAAAAACAAACAGTATTACCTGAATATAAATACTTGGAGAGCTGAGAACATTTAAGATGAATAAGAGCTGTGATTCCTTATGGTTGAGCTACATTGACTAAAAACAAATGACAGATAAAGAAAGATATGTGTGAGGAATCTATCGTATGTTTTCCTGTATGAAACATTGCTTATGTTTTCCTTTCATTCTTTTCATTTTCTTAAGTGTAACGGATTAAGGAAGGGAGGGAGATAATAAGAAGAGAAGAACGTTTGTTTTGGCCGGGCCAATGCTCAATAACTTTTCATCTGTTCAAATAATCGGTATGATTTATTTTTTTTTGTCCGATCCAAATTACGAAGAAAAGAGAAAACATAGGCATGAACAGAGAGAGAGTGAGAGATTTCATGACCGTGTACTTCTCAGCCGGGTCAGCCGTGTGTGTGTGTGTGTGTGGTGGGGGGCTGGTGGCGGTTAAACAGGTGAGTCATCTCCTCCTCCTTCCCCCCGCCCTATTTAACCGGGGAAGCCCTTCAGGCAGGTGGGGGAGGGAGTGGTGGGCAGACGCGGGGGACAGCAGAAGAGATTGCTTGCTGTGAGCTCAGCATTTTCTAGGGCCCAGACCATAGCTAAGCAGACAAGAGAGAGAGAGAGAGAGAGAGAGAGAGAGAGAGAGAGAGAGAGAGAGAGAGAGAGAGAGAGAGAGAGAGAGAGAGAGAGAGAGATGTTCCCGCTGAATAAGCCTCTGTCTGAGCCGTGACTGTGCGCACGCCTGGTGGCACCACCGCCTGTCTGTAATTCCCATGATGCAAGCCGTATGGGGTGATGATGATGACCATAATGATGAAGATGATTATGATGACTACTCACTTTGTGGCTTTATATCATCTGTCCCCATACATGTGGATGTGCGCAGAAGCTAATTCCCCTTTAATCTCCTAAATGTTACACCATATTGGAGATGCTCATAGCAACAGCTCTTGAAATAACACGTCACAGGACAGGGTGGCCGTGGCGTACTCAATGAGAAAAAAAAAAAAGCGACAATGCATATACTTTCAGAAAAAAAAGGGCAAAAATGTTACCTTTAGAGATACAACAGCTTGTCATTGGGGCAGTACCCGGGGACAACTTAGTACCTTATTTACCCCTAAAGGCCAATTCACACCGCACAGACAAACGCCAACAAACACGTTTGTTGGGTTTTGTTGGATCAGTGTGTTACCCTTGTCGGCATCTGTTGCCATTGATCAGGGTTTGTTTTCACATGACTGACCATGTTCAATCAGTATTTGTCGGTGTCTGTTGGGGCAGTGTGAACATGACAGTTATTTTTCATTTAATTCTAATTTCAACGGCCAACTTGTTTGTTGGTATTTGTTGGCGTTTGTCTTTGCAGTGTGAATTGGCCTTAAAATGTTTATTGTAGGACCTTAGGTGTATATATTACTGATATACAGCATTTATGGTAGATAAAGAACAAAATGGTCCTTTTAAGGGTACTGCCCCAGTGACGAGCTGTTGTACCTCTAACGGTACAGTTTTTGTGTTAGCGTCATCGCCATGTGGCTCTGAAATATAGGGCAACATCACTTGAATGTGTGAGTCCCAGCTCGTGGTCCTTTCCTGTTCCTCTTTCTCCTCCCCTACCACTTCCGGTATCTCTCTTTTATTCTCTCATAATAAAGGAAAAAAGCCCAAAAATATATATAAAAGGGTACAGTTGTTGCAATTTTTTCTGACAGGACAAAAAAAATTGGCCTGTAAAAAAGTGAGTTTTAAAGCAGGTTCCTGGGAAGCTTGGGATGAGGTGGTGCCGGAGAGAGGACTTGAGTGGGTGGCTCTCTGCCAGGTTCTCGGGTTAGGTAACCTAGAAGCTATTTCTAAAGGAGCCTGCAAGGCCTGTGAATGCGAGTGGCAATATGCTGTGAATATGTGATGCTCATCTGTTGATGGCACATTTAATAAAAAAATTAAATAAATAAATGTAAAAAAAGCTGCTGCCATGTTGATTTATATCTATTTATATTAATGTCAAGATGGCCTGCTAGCTTGACACCTAAATGCAGTGGTGCAAAGCCATTTTCTCCATGCTCTTTCACACTCTCTCTCTCTTTTCGCCTCTTGCCAAAGTCAGAAGGATGACGTGAAATGAATATGTGTCATAATTCTGAGCAGAGTGGGAAGATACACAGCGTATGTCTATGTGTATGTGTGTGTGTGTGTGTGTGTGTGTGTGAGTGTGTGAGAGAGAGAGAGAGAGAGAGAGAGAGAGAGAGAGAGAGAGAGAGAGAGAGAGAGAGAGAGAGAGAGAGAGAGAGAGAGAGAGAGAGAGAGACAAGAGTCCTGTGGTTATGAACTCGAGCATTATGGTACTGTAAAGGTTTGAATAATTGAGAGCGCACATTATTTTGAAATGCCATTGTCTGCAGTTGAGTCAGTGGCTCTGAAATAGAGAGCATCAGAAGCACTGGGAAATGTGAAGGGGTGATGCAAACCGGGCCGCCGGCACCTTTGACACGAGAGGTGGGATTTTGTCACAGAGGTGGCATTGATGCAGACACAAGTCCATCTTGTATGTGCGTCCCGTGGCCTCGTATGACCAGAACCATTGACGAAGATGTGAAACACAAAACTGCCATATTTTATTCATACTTCGAAAGTGTCCTGGTCTCCATGAGTGCTAGCCACAGATCAATCTCAGGGATTGCACAAGGCAGTGGGTAGAGAGGGAGGCGTTATCGATTTATCAGTGGAATATAGCATGTGTTTGCTTTAAATGGCCACGCTAAACCCAGCTGTCACCAACTTGACATGCTGACATTTACACACAAACACAGATACATACACACACACGTATACAGGAGAGATGGATGGAGCCACACACGTTTTCATATGGCCAAATACTTACTATAAATAAGTCTTATATATATACACATCTTCTGTGCAGATAGGTTTACCTTGACACACACACACACTCAGCTTTAAAAAAGCTATCACATTGCTGTATTGTGAGAGGATGGCAGATTCTCACTTATGGAAGGTATTTTTAAATTTTCAACAATTAGCGTTTTTTACATAGTCACACACACATAAACACACACACACACACACACACACACACCTGGCATGCCGACAGCAGAGGGCTGGGTGGAGAGGAGCTTGTAGCGTGAGATGCAGCATTGCGGGCCATAAAAAGGATAGTTTAACAATTGATCGGCAGAGCAGTGGTTGAAATGGCAGCTGTAAATCAATTTTATCTCTCAGCCTCTAAAGAGTGTTTTCTAATGAGGTTAATGTCACATAATGACCAAATTCCGCAATTTAAGAGATGCCCTCAAGGTGTGCACGCAAGATAGATGTCGCCCAGACCAGAGTTAATGCAAGACGACCCCACACGCAACAGAGACTGACTGTACACCGTCACCTCTGATGAACAGGTGTATAAAACGTATTTATGTATAAAAAAGGAGAGTGGAATGATGAAGGATGAAGTCAGAGAGGAGATTAGGTTAGGTTAGGTTACTTTTATTGTACTCCAAGGTAAATTTGTTTTACAGTGTAATGACATTCTATGGCATCCAGTACAAAAACACAGAACACTCCACAACACATAAAGACAAGAAAATAAATACTCATACTTAGTAAAGTGCTCTCAAGAAAGTGCTCTCAAAACATTACATATGGTCTTTGTAAAATCATAAAACCCCTAGTACAACATTTCCGAAAAACCACCATTACGGGTAATTGACACCAGGTTTGGGATTTTTTGGGACTGAATGACCCAGCAGAGAATCAGGCCGGGCTTGGAAGCTGGGGTCGGGTATGTTAACTAAATGACTAGTGATATTTGATTAATATTTGTCCGAAGCATTTTTTTATAACTAGTGGTGCCTCTATATCATCACTAATAGTGAATATGCTGAATTGTTTCTTTTTTTGTATTTTTTCTTTTTATATATGTTTACATTTTTAAGCATTTTTAAACATGAATTAATATAAAATCATGTGCTCACACAGATTTATATACTCCAGTCTCTGCTTCACAGGTGTAAAGAGAGTTTGCCGTGCTCAGCTGTTTATACCCACATAAGAGAAAGATTAATTCAAGCTCTGCACACAAGAAGAAATATTAAGAAAACAGTCAGGTCCTAGGGCTAGCATCTATCATAAGAGCCCTAAAGCTATTACTAAGATCTAATCAGGTTTAATATGATATCCTATCAAATCTCAGTCCAAAAAAGCCCTGCCCCAATTCTAAAACCACATCAACTGAACTGATGACACGGGCTAAATTGTTTCCCTTCCTTTTCAACCATGGAATATGCATGAAAAGTAAATATACTCTATATTATTAAATTTAAAGAAGGCATTGGAAATTTAATTGAAACTGAGTACTTTGTAGCAAGGAACACCTACACTTTGTATTACCAACTACTTGTGTAGGTGCTCTCAAATCAGAGCTCTTTGAATAATGAGTAAACCGTTGCTTCCACGTCCTCTCATGTATATACCCTCCAGATATTTTCCTTAGCCCTTTCCATCTTTCCCACTCCTCCTCTCTCTCTCCATCCGTTTCTGTGCTTTAATGAATTGAGTGGTAGATGAGACGATTTTTTGGGGATTAGGCTGTCGTGGCTGTGCGGTGCAGGCACTGACCTATAAAGAAGGCCTTTAAGGAGGCTCATTAATCCACCTGTCCAGGAATACTATATTTATATGTGTCCCTCAGATCTGGGCTGAGGTGCTCAAATACGATGTGGAATTACCACTGCTGGCACCCAATTCATTTCCAACGTGATTAGTGACACAGCCACACGGAGGATGCTGTGGGTGGCATGCGGCACAGACGCTGGGGTCTTTATATGGGTAGGCCGGCGTAATAGGAGTATGTGTGTCATTGTAATCTTAAGATGGTTGTGCTTTTTTGAAAATATCAAGTAAAACCTGTGGTTTGATACAGTACACTTCCTTTACATTTTTGAGAAAACACACACACACACTTGGTTGGGCATCAGATATGTAGTATTTTACTCTCTACAATTCTCTTCCCACAATCTTTAATCAAATCTTGCTCTCACCATCGGTCCACCTCTAAATATCCGTCAATGACACCCGTGAAAGCAGCATATACCCTATTTTGATCCGTTCACATTTTGAAGCACCACTTGCACTAGATGAGGGTCTTTCTCTCACTCCCTCTCTCTCACTCCATTTTTTTCATCCTCTATTTGATTGATATGTGAAATAAGTCCCTCTCCTGCTCTCTAAAGGCAGTCGGTGTAGAAGGCCTGAAAGGTGGCCATTGTCAATGCGAGAGCACTTTGTCAGGAAACAATTCTGTTCCCAAGGCCCTGAGGACATGTTAAAAAAGATACAGCCCCCATTGTGTACTATAGGAACTTTAATTTTGCTTGTGAGGTCATTTTAATCCTGATGAATTTTTATAGTCGCTGTGGTGCTGAATGGGGAGCAGTGCTAATGCTTGATTAAAAAAAAGAGAGAGAGTGAGAGTGAGAGAGAGAGGAAAAAAATCTACCACCCACAGACCACCTAAACTTAAGGCATTAAAAAAGGCCAGACAGAAAAGAATTGGAAAAGCTTTTGTTGAGGGACACATTGGGGTGTATTTAAGTTTACAAAGGACTACTCCTCAATGGAGACTGGTTTCTACATGGAAGCTTAAAATCAGTGGGGGCTTAAAGATAGCAGTGGTGTGAAGAAACAGCGGTCATCGACAAAGCGCTCGGAGAGCAAATCTGAAAAGGAGAAGGAGAAATAATTTGATGCTTTTCCCTCTCCTCTTCACCTCCATCCTCTCTATATTTATGAGGGCTTTACAGAAATGTGAGGCGGGTGCTGTTATACCACACCATAAAAAAGAAGGAAAGGGGAAGACAAGCAGGAAACACAGGAGTGTCTGTAATTGAATTAACAGAACGAATGTGCGAGTAAACGCGCCATGGAGGAAATCTCACGGCAATTTTTTTACCTTGTTTTGTCTGCTTTTTCGTACGCATTTAGCATCAAAGTTCCTCAGGCCCCTGCAAAAGCGGAATTGTTGTTGTTCCCGGCCCTCCCTTCTCCTCCTCCTCCTTCACTGGTAACTTTCTGGTTTACTTAAAGATTTAGCCTAATCCCCATTTGAACGCTAAGACTTGATCTGATGTTTGCATGCACTTTTATTTCCTTCCAATGTTTTTTTTGTCGGTCTGACTCTCTTTGTCTTTTTTTTGTGCAGACCTTTGAATGTGCCTGTGAATGTTGTAGAAGGCGACGCGGCCAGACGAATGTGAATGGGCGCACCTACAACCAGCCAAAAGTGTGGCAGGTGTAGACGAGAATTCAATTAAACTGCTCCTGACAGGCAGTAATTGATCCATAGTAGTTTATGGTTTGTTTTTCCTTCGTCTCTTTCTGCCTCAAAGTTTTTTATGCACTGTTGTTTAATGAAAACAAAATTCTGTTTTCAGAATAGGGACTGGCTGTCTGACTCATGCTCGGCTATTTATATAATCTCCAGTCTTTCCAAATGGGAACATGTTATGCCTTGTGCTAAACGCATCATTTGCATCACTCAATGCTGTATTTGGAGATGTTTGACTCTTAGTCTTTGAACTCAAGTCCGATATAGCCTGCGCCACACAGCCTGTGTGTTATTCCTCTCCCCGCCCCCGTCGCCCCCTCAAAGTTTCAAAGAAAACACTTTCAAAAGCGTTGTACGTGAAACGTTAAAGAACATAAGCGAGTATGAGTGTCGTTGTTTGGAAGAACCTAAAAGGAGAGTCATCTGTTGCGATGATTCCCTCTGACTGAAAGTTTGCAACCCTTTGGCTTCTCGTTCATCTAATTGGGAGGTAAAACTTTCTTTTCCCTGACTCTGCTCTTTGCACCCGAAAAGGCCTTTCAAGAGCGCGCCGAGCATTAATATGGACACCTGCTTTGTTCCTGGCAGCCCGCTCTCCGCTGTATGCTCATTTCTACTCTTTCATAATCTTTCAGCGGTCTCTCTTTAAATGGCCTACCTGAGCTTACAGCAGGACCGAGGGTTCACTCTGCCACCTATTCTCCAGGGAGAGTGAGCATGCATGTGTCTATGTTTACGATGGAGGTCTACAAAGTCTAATCTAGGTGAAATGACAACAAAAGAAAATCAATGTAGCACACACCTGCGCTTTCCCTGCAACTATTTACGATCTACAACACATCATCACAAAACAAGAGATCAAATGTACAATCAAACTCCAATTCTTCATTTAATTAAATCTGGCCGAGGTTAAGCAGGAGACAGAGGGCTGGAAAGTGAAGAGAGTAGTAGTAAGAGAGAGAGAGAGCAAGAGGAAGAGAATACAGAGAAGGGCACAATATGTTCTGTTACATTATACTTTCTTAGCTGGGAGAGAGGCAAAAGGGCAGTGAAAAGGAATACTTGCTATTTAATTACTGTCAGCTGAATGAGCTGTGCTCTGTGCTGTTCTCCTCAGCCCCTCCCTGATGTAAAAATTCTTATTCACTTAGTATGTAGGTCACATTACAGTGGTGTCTGGTTATTGGACATGGGCTTAGATAACTGTTTGTTGAGTATTAAATGCTTTTGCTGCCTCAGCACCCTTTCTAACTGGTATTTTTCACACAGCTGTGCTACTGAAAAGAGGCAACACTGCTGTAAAAATCCTGCCGCTGTCCCAACACCCCTCTGCGAACACCAAGCCACCCATTGGGGTCTTTAAAGAGGCGCCGTCTGCGTAAAGTATTTATCTTTGTGTTTATAAGAGAAGAGAGAGGTTTATGTTTAAAAGCGCCAGATAAAGGAGTGTAGCAGCATAGCAGATGGGAAAGAAATATCCAAAAAAAGGGAAAATCGCAAAACGAGTCGCACAAAAATCTGTGGTAAACCCGATGACTCCTGGGTCCCAAGGTGTTAGTCAGGCAGACGAATCGCTGCTTTCTTTCTGCTAATCTGTGTTTGCTTTGTGTGACCTTGCTTGCAGCTAATGTGTGTCGTTCTCACAACGCCTAATGGGCGGACAGGCCACCACATTGCCACAACATTGCCGCAACATTGCACCTCTCAGCTAGTCCTTTCCGTTTCTTTTTTCCTCCATTTTTCTGTCTTTCTTTCTTTTTTGTCTCTTTCTCTCTCTCCCTCCCTCTAGTCTGGGAAGAGAAGAGCCCAGATGGTGATTGATTTTTCGAGTGCTGACATCTCTGCTTGAGAAGCCTTGTGCTCCTCTTCCTTTGTGCAGAGCAAGTCAGGCACACTAACATCATGATGCGATCAGCGGTTCTATACCGCCGCCACTGACTAGAGCCATTGATTGACAGATCACGCACTCCACACACCATCACACACACAACATAACGAAGCAAGTACTTAAAAAAATCCAGAAGACAGAGACTGTTAAGAAGTGGAGTAGAAAGTCACTTGGGAGATGTCTGAGACTCTAAAGCAGAGCTGTGTGGTAAATCTCAAGACACAACCAACAGGACCACATTGATCTGGAGAGAAACCATGCTGCTCCTCCATAGCGGCGATGGATAGACATTTGCCACTGTGCAAATTTGCTACGGGTCCATTGAGTCGACTCCAAAGCTCAAATGATGTCATTGGCTAACTAGCCATTCTCAGGCCATTGCCTCTGTTTGCGTGACTAAATACATACAATTAAGGGCTCGGCACTTCTCAATCTCTATGAACTCATTGTTAGACCGGGTTCAAGTGCACTGATAATGGGGGCCGGGGGAAAACAGGCGTATCATCGTGGTACCACACACACACACACACACAAGGCTGGTGGGTAAAAGAAATGTCTCATTATCTGACGCATTCCCGTTCGCCCAACAACTCTCTCTCTTTCCCTGATTTGTTCTTTTGTTTCCTTAGGCACTCCATTTTCATGGAGGTATGACGTTGCGTTAATACATGCCACTCTCTCTCTCTCTCTCTCTCTCTCTCTCTCTCTCTCTCTCTCTCTCTCTCTCTCTCTCTCTCTCTCTCTTTGCCGTCTTTCTCTCTCCACTCTGCTGCTAATTCTCCAGTTAAATGCATCATTAGTCATTTAGGGTGGTGTGAAAGTGGCTGGACAGTGGACAAGAAGACCCAAATTTGCAACTTGATGAGGAAAAATAAAAGGCTGATAGATCTATGATAATGAAAGTAATCAGCCCTGAATATGGACGCAAAACGAAACAGTCCAGAGCTAATTCTGCTCTCATTATATTCCGAGCAGATAGGGCCGATGTGCCGGCGTAGATGGAATCACTGTATTCCTCTCTTTCCGGAAAGTAGCTCAAACCAGAGACTGTCAGTGTTGAGAACTCACTGAGACTTTTATTGCAATCTTACATAGGTGCGCTCTGGCCATCTGTAGATTATTAGAGTAACAGTTTTTGTGCCCCACACTTTCCCTCAGCTTTGCTTATCTCGTCTAACATAGATAACCTGGCAGTGGAGACCATCTGAGATGTGTGATGGGGGGTTGGTGGTGGAGGGGGGGTGTCTTAACCTCTAGTGAGGGGTGTGCTTGCAGCTGGAATGGCAGGCTGGAGGTAAATGGATCTTATTTTGAGGAGTGTCAACATGTGTAAGGGTGCCCACGGCTCATTGCACGGCCCTGATCCCTCTGCAGATAAGCTGATGGATGAGGCGCAGGGGCCCGGCCCAACAAGGCCTGCTCTGCACTTCTCTCTCCCTTCTCCCCCCATCTATATTCATATATCTCTTTTGCCTTACAATAACTCCTTTCTCTTTTTCTCTGTCTCTCTGTTTTTCCATCTCACACAAATGCCTTTTTTCGTCATGCCTCACTATCCATATATCTCTTGCCAATTCTTTCTCTTCCTCACTGAATTCTCTATTTGTCATAGGTTGTCTCCTCCTTATCTGTCCCTCTTTCTGTCTCTCTTTTTCTCGATTGGACCTTGCATCTTTCTGAAATGGTACATTAAGGTGCATTTCAAAGTCGCAATTTAATGTATTGTGATGTTCATCCGAGTGAAACGGATTATCAAAAAAGAAAAGCAACGTTGGATGGGGATTTTGTTTAATCCATTGATTGTTGATAGGATGGAGGGAGATCTGAATCTGAGCTTGCAGTTGATTGTAAGAAAGGGATGGGATTTAAAGTGACTAAATGTTTGGAGAAGTCCAGCATAAGTCACCAGAGAGAAGTCTTTTGTTTCACCAGATTGAGAACTTATTTTGATTAAGAATTATGAGATTTATTTTTATTTTTAAATGCAACACATGCATGGATGAATTGTTCACTATAAGATCAATAACATGCATTTAGAAAATAGATTTATGTGCATTGCAACTGTAAAAATAAAATTTCTCTACAATTAAGTTTTGCAAAGTCTGACTAACATACCTACATAATGTAACTGTAGCTCAGCATTGTCCAGCATTCAACTACAGTTGGCCTCAGCTCGTATTAGATCCTTTAAATATCCGCTTCCGCAATGTGTCATGTATACATGGACAGATTAAACACTGTAGCTTGACTACACAAAAACCCGCTGTAGCGACATTAAAACTGCACATGTAAATTTAGTGAATGCTTCAGACACTGCTGAACACTAAAAAGCCTGTCTGCTCCAGGTCTGGCAGTCATTACTGAGGGACCACACTGAGAGTCCCATAAACAGCGACCAATGGCTTTGTTACCAGGTTCTGTGGTTAAGCCTAATCTAGACCCGAATCAAACCCCATGTCCCGGTTCTTTCCACCTGCCGCCTTTTCCCCGTCACCACCGTCTTACCTCACTCCACTTAATTCTTTCTGTTCAGCAACCAGCACTGGCAGTCAAATGGCTAATTAGTTACAGATTGCTCTTTAACCCTGGGGTTATGCACCCCTAGCAGGCTGTAAAAGTCTTAAGGGAGATGGAGTGTGGTTTACAATGTGGTGAAGTTAAGAGGTCACCAGAGTTGGAACACATGTGTGTGACTGGGCCACGTTCATGTTTGCCACAATGGCCAGGCCACTTTGGGTTCTCCGTAAACCCAAAATCCATTGCCTGTGGTCTCAACAACAGGATTTCCCACCCCTACAAACAGTCACCCATTCTCATACATGCAGTCTTAGAAAGAGAATGCCATTGATGGGGTTGCACTCCAGCAATCTGTCATCCAAGGCATCTGGTGTGCTTTTCTTTTTCTTTCTTATGTCTCCTCCTCTGTCTCTTGTTTTTTTTTTTTTTTTTTTTTTGCTGTTCCAGTTCTTGCCGCATTCCTTTCAGCATGTCATTACGAACATGCTTGATTGGATGCACAACAGTCGATGCAGCGGCCCCTCTAACAGGGGCTTCCTTTAATTCACCAATACCAACATGTGCACCTGGGAAACCTCCTTTACCAGTTAACCTCTGCTGTCCTCTCAGCGACAAGACAGGCTGACTGATCAAAAATAAATAATTAAAGTCGATAAGAAGATAAGGAGAAAGGAGAGGCATGACATATTGTTTTGCACACTTCTATGCACACAAGTCCCATGATGCTTTCTTGTCATGGCACATCACACCCTCACACACACACACTCTCTCTCTCTCTCTCTCTCTCTCTCTCTCTCTCTCTCTCTCTCTCTCTCTCTCTCTCTCTCTCTCTCTCTCTCTCTCTCTTCTCTTTTCTTCTCTTCTTCCTCTCCATCACCTCCTTGCTCCTGCACATGTCTCTGGTGTTAAATGTCAAGCTAATAGTTCCGTAATGCATCCTTCCAAATGTTACTCACACAACCTCGCAAAGCAGTTACTCTAAAATCTAAGAGACAAAATCTGTCTTCTCTTAAGCTAAGCTGGTATTTACAGTCATTTCATTTTTCTTCCCATCAAAAAACTCTCTCTCTCTCTCTCTCTCTCTCTCTCTCTCTCTCTCTCTCTCTCTCTCTCTCTCTCTCTCTCTCTCTCTCTCTCTCTCTCTCTTCCTCTCATCATGTGGGTATATTTATGTGTGCATGTGTGCATGTGTTCTGATGCAGAAGAAGAGGTGTCATTATCGATACAATGAGAACCATTCAAAAACCTGACCAAGAAGAAACTCGCACAACCTTGTAAGAGCTGTCATTAAGAGCTTTACCTGAAAGAATAAAAATACCACATAAGCTGTCAACACACATTAGTACCAAACAAGAGTCATTCAGGTTTCCTTTCTTTCTGCGCTCACCCGATTTCAAACGTTTCACTGAAATTTTTTTTGGTATCTCTCAAAGTTTTATGAAAATTGTATCTCCACAAAAATAGCGCATAATTACAGTATTTACGCGTGTGTTAATATTAACAATTTGCATCAGTGAGTAGAATGCTGTCCTTGTCGAGTACTCTCATAACTTCTGTCTCATATATCTGATGAACATGCCGCATTGAATGACTCATATTTTCCATAACCATTTAAACGCTTTGTTTTGACCATGTGTGTATGAGATAGGGACATAAATTACCAGTTTGGGTCTTAACACAATTCGTGGTTCTATGTTAATTAATCATGTGGTCACACAGGAGTACTACCTAGTAAATAATTACACGGGGAACAGGAACAAATCTGTGCCCTGTGCTTGGTCTCAGACACAATGCCAATTGTTTGCTCTTCCAAATCTGTTTTGGGGCAAATGGAAAAGATTAGATGCTACGCTGGACTTAGGGCTATTTTTTTTTTATGTGTGCGTACACATGTGTGCTGTTGTATGTTTTGTTGACAGGCCTCGGTTTTGCAGGTCCCTTGTTTTAGTGCTCTTGGACAGGGAGACGATGCGATTGGCTTTGTTCAGTCTCGCTGGCAGTCGACACATGCTGACATCTGTTCCCTCCCAGCCAGTCAAACCAATCTCAATCAGGAGATATACACACACTCAATCACACGCACTCACGCTCATGCATGATGAAATATTCAGTTGGTTTTTCCCAATGCATGCGCACACACAGCCTCACACCAACACCTTCAATCATATAGAGAGACACTGATGGTGCTTAGTCTCGAGGAATATCACACAGTGATATACAAACACACACATGCAGATGTGGTCATTATATTGGACAACTGTTCGATAGGCCAGTTGCTTCCTTAAAGTGCTTCCTTTAAGGTTACTGATTTTTCACACAGCTGCAACATGGGCACAGCCCGCTGCATGTACTGTATCCGCGATGTGTGGAATGTGAAGCTGGTGTAGTATGAGGCGACCAGGACAGGATATAAGCGCTTGTTGACTGTTTCTCCCGGGCAAATAACGTGTTGCAATCCTTCCAGAAAAAGAGCAAGTGTTCACGAAATGATATGTTTCAATTGAAACACAGCCGGGCTGAGAGAAATGAATGTGACACGGCCAGATTTTGTATTTTTGTTACAATTACCCTAAACTCCAAATTAATTATTTGCAGACGCAGAGCAATGGTGAGCAGGTGGTTGCCATATTTGCGCGGGACCGTCTCAACTGCGGCTCATGCCTCACTTGATAAAGGCCTCTCACTCTGAAGCTCATATGACACACTGTCCTCTTCCCAAGAGCCTTCGCCACACTCCCTACATTCCCCCTCCCTCTTTCCTTCTGCTTTATTCTTTACCTCCATCCATCTCTCTCTCCTCTCTTGTCCCTCTAATGCGATATGACATCATTTATCCTCATCCATACATATTCAGCACTCGTTCATGAGTAATCATGTACATTGGAGTAACACCCACTCCAGCAAACCGCCTCCCTTCAAAGTGACTCTGTATCATTTCAATAGTTCCACCTTGAGGGGATTCAAAGTGGGGGAACAGGCACTGGAGAGTTGAAGTGATCTAATGTTATTAACTGATCAAACTGACTCAAAGAGGAAATGGAAACTGCGTAAGCCAAGAGAACATGTGTAGCTCGGGTAAAAGACACAGAGCTTTTATTGGACTTAACACATTGTGATTTTCTTACCATTGTGTTCATATATCCAAGCATTAATTTCTTTAGAAACAAAACTACACTTTCTATTAGGATAGAACTATGGGCACTTCCTGCCAGAAATAAGCAAATAAGAAACAGAAATAAGTGATAGAAGCATTGCTTACGCACATGTTAGCTAACGTGATCATCAAACATTAAACAGCATACAAATCAAAAGTGCCGAACATTACAGAATAGAATATCGACCCCTGAAAGAGGTACAGGACTATGCTAGCTTTGGGGGTGTTGATGGACTCTATCTACTAGAACTATTTTATTTTTCCTGAAACTTATCTGGATGTAGTAAACTTTTCTCAGGTTTTTGCTCAAAATTTAGCTTTTTTTAACAAAACTTACCCACATTCAAGTGTTGATTAAAAAAAACCAAATGCTTGAAACTAGAATTTGTTTGTTTGTTTGTTTGTTTAAAAGCAGAAGCTCTTTCATACAACACTATATTCTGGGTGCCATGAAAGTTTTGTAAAAATGATTAAAAATGCTGCCAGGGAAAGAGTTTTTACTAATAATAATTTTAATATTTATTGTTTAAAAATTATATATTTTTTTACAGAAACGAGGACTGTTTTACATCAAAACCCCTTTTTTTGCATTTTGAAACTTTGTTCAGAATTAGAATGCATAGGAGAAAACAGTATCAGTGAAGAGCATGCTTGAGATCAAATTTGAGACATGATGTATATATATATATATATATATATATATATATATATATATATATATATATATATATATATATATTAGAGGTGGGCATAGATTAATTTTTTTAATCTAGATTAATCTAGATTAATATTGAAATTAATCTAGATTAATCTAGATTAAAATGGCTCATTTGAATTCTCCCGAAGGCATTCAGAATATGTGTTCTACCCAAATAATGACTAAAAGTAAGTCTTTGAGAATAGTTTGCCTCGCGTAGGGATGTGCATTTCTGCCAAAAATGCCATTCAACAATCGAGGAGCAAAAGCCGAATATCGTAAAAAAAAACAAAAAAAAAAAACGCAATGACAGAAAGGGAGGCCAATTTCATCTTTAGCGATTTGTCATCAAACAAACTGTTTATTAATTGAACAAGTAACATGTTTTCGTCCTTTTTTTTAAACATAGTAGGCTAATTGGAAGAAGAAAAAAACAATAGGCTACGCACGACAGTCCGTTTTTGCATCGCCAATGCTCGTTAGATCAAAAAATAATGTCATCATATGTCATAAGAATTTTATGTGAACCTGCCTTGTTACTGCAATAGCCTCATTTTTTAAACAAATTAGTTTCAATCAATGTAAACTATTCGTGTGATTATGCCACTGCGCAATACACGCGCAATACACACACAATGTATTACCTGAATGAAATGAAATCGAATGTATCGTCCTGTGGAATCATTCATTCACAGACAGCTTACGAAGATGTTCAACTAATAAAGATCTTCATCGCTGGCAAAAACATGATGCATTTGCAGATTTGCATTCACTAGACTAGACTGTAGATCGGCCACTTCATCCAACGCTCGTGATGCTCTTAAATCTTCCTGTTTCGACTCCGAGTGTGAATTGAAAGCGCTTCCGACGATTCAGTGCGCGAGGAACTGAACAGATCAACTGATTCGCGAACCGATTTAGACAGATCATCTGACAACTTGTTTGATGAAGTCTGTGAACAGAATCGACTCAAAAGAGTGATTCATTTGTAAATGAGCGTACGTCGCTCATGCCCATACAAAGGACACAGCGCGCTTGGAATAAACTCATTTAACAACGTATTGCATTAAAATAAAGTAACGAGAGGAACGTCGCCCAACGTAACAAAGTAAAAGTACACCTTGTGTCCCTGACAGGAAAATACCCTACTGCGCGATCTGTGACAGTAGGCGCGGCGTCATAGCCTACTACACATTAGAATTGCGCGAAAATATAACGATATTCGAAAAAGCTATTTATGATCCCAAAACAACTTTGATTAACGGCGATATTTTTTTTTATCGCCCGATAAGAGTCTCACGTTAACGCAGCACGTTAACGCCGATAACGGCCCAGCACTAATATATATATATATATATATTATTTTTTGCCCTGTCTTAAACTGTAAAAAGAAAAACAGTTTTTTTTTTAATTATGAAAAAAGTGAAAATTGTATCTAATTGTCTGTATTTGGGATACATAAAATGCTAGTTAATAAATAAATAAAAATGACCGAATTTTGTGTGTGTGTGTACATTCACACAGTCCATGGGTCTGGATGTTTGTGTGTGGAATCTTGGAGCGTCAGCTTGTAAGGGAGGGAGGGGGGGGAGGGGGGGGAGGGGGGGGGCACACTGAGGAGCATGACAGTAATATTGTGCGGCAGACACAACTATTTCACAGGGGCTTAGAGGCCCTCCCGGATGATGTAGTCTGTCAGCGCTACACAGATCCAATCTGAACTCCGCCACCACTCACCAATATTCACTTGGATTATGTCTCGGAATATGACTGAGCACTCTGAAGACATGGAGAAGGACAGGAGGAGAGAGGTAGATGGAAGTGGAGAAGGAGATGAGTAATCCTCATGTGACTTTATAAAGCTGTAGATGAAGTGTAGAGAGAAGGCGTACCGTGGGACGGTTTGCGGTTGACACACATGCGCGCACACACATGCTTTACATTCTCTGCTTGTCATTTGCACCTGCTTATTTGGATTTAACACTTGATTTAATGTCCTAAAGCTACAGTACCACAAAAAACTCAGAAACTCATACCGATGAAAGAAACCAAGAATGATGGTGAGAGGAAGAAAAATCATAACAACAGATAATTATTCTGCCTGCTGAGGAAAAATCGGAGCGAGGGGAGCAGGCATTCTGAGGGAGGACGGTTACATTCTGTTCTACTGAGCAATTTAATGATAAAACAACAAATAGGCACACAAACCATTGGATCAGATGGGCTAAAGAACTGATTAGAATATATCAGCACACCTCTTCTCAGCAAGCCAGCTGCTCGGAAAACACAGTCTTAGGGCATAACGTCAAGCAGAGTGAAAAGAGCTTTTGTGTATGTGTGTGAGAGAGAGTTTGACTCTTTTTAATCCATTATTCTTGTCCTTAGATGTTCCGCACTATTCATTTCTGATTGTAGGGTGGATATTATAAACAGTGGCTTGTCACTCTACTTAACTGCTCATAATTAACAGATCAACAGTTCAATTACACTGGACTTGATTGTTTCTCAATGTAATTTCTTTCAATTTAAGGACAAAAGCAACTAGTAAAAGTAAACATTTGTTCAGATATGATTTTGTATCATTCTCACTCTGAGTTTGAATATGATACTGTTTTACCTTTTAGCAAGTCTTTATGTATAATTATGTGGCCTGTTTATTTTAGTGGGTTGGGATAATAGAGTCTTGTCCTATGCAAATGAGTAAACAAATCAGATGGTTGTCAGGGTTCTGGGTGCACCAATCAGGCTCAATAATTTTGATGTGTAAAATTAGCTTAATGTATACTACACACACATTAGCAAATAGCTAAATATCAGTGCAATCCAATTGCCAATAGTTTAGCAATATACTGTATGAAGCACAGTCAAGTCACTTTCAAACCAAGAAGCGTTTAGCTAAGAAATCTTTCGCCCTCGCACAGAATTTCCAATTGTGTGGACTCCCGCGCATTCGTGAAAAATCCAAATCTGATAACTAAAAGGATTTGTTCACTGGTTTATTTGGTGATGGTTCCTTGAGGTTATGATGTTACGGCCATAGAGAACTAATCTTTTACTTAAATTATTTGTTCAAAAACAGATTAATTTGCGAACAAAACACCATTACCAAAAATTATTGTGGGAAGACTAAAATGTGATGATGTTTAGCTTGCAAAATATTATTTTAAGTGTTCTAAATATGGATGTTTCAAGCTTTTTTCTTTCTTTTCAAATGTATTTCCTTGACTTTAAACAGCATAACAGCAATTAATGGCTGTAAATGAGCTACATAAACTATGGCTCTCACAGACGCTTCATCCCAACCTGCTCCTCAGCTCTCTCACAGCCAACAGCTGGACTCTTATTCCAGCCTTCATACCCCCTCTACTGCTAATGTGTTCGTTCATGGTACTAGTGTTACTGAGAGGGTGAGTGAGTGAGTGACAGAGAGATAAAAAGATAGAATTTACCATTTGTAAGTTAAACCCATTCCAGCTTTGCCCCAGTTTAAATTACACTGTTTTTCTTTTTTGATTTCCATTTTGCGCATAATGCCTCTCTCTCAGCATGTTTTAAGTTATATTATTAGCGGGTCTCTGGAGAGTGTCCCCCCTCGTTTTTGGGGTGGGATTCTAGGCTCTGGATGCATTAGCTCTCCGTAATTGGCGAATGATCATGGGATGGAGTGTGTATGGAGAGAGAACTCGCAGCACGTCCCCCCCCCCCCCCCCCCCCCCACACACACACACACGCTCGGCTCAGTGCTGTATGGCCGTGATACTGGAAGTCAGCGAGGGCCCTATCAGTCAAGCCTAATGCTCGGCCTTAATACACTTTAATAGCTTCCTCCGCTGTCTCCGATCCCTCTTCAACATTGATCTGAAATCATCTTTCTTATTCTTTTTTTGGGGGGCTTTGCAGACTTTCACAGCATTTATTGCTGTCACCTGTCTCATGTGCTCAGATTAATACGGACCGATAGGGGTAGGTTGGGGAAGGAAGCCATTTATTAGCGTTCGGATGTGTGTTCGGCAAAAGGCTAGAAACTTGGCTGAGCCGACGTGGCGTTTGAAAAGCGGGCCCGTTTGAGCCCAGGATCCGTCACATGAATGTGTAAAATACCCGACGCCCGCGCAGGCTGTCACACAAAGGGCTATCACCCTATTATTCAAGAGCAGCCATGGAGCCAGGCCAGAGTAGAGTGTTTCTGGGGGGAAGGGAAAAATCGGCTTGATTGTGATTTGCCATTTATAATTGGCCAACGATGTGAAATGGTCGGCAGCCAGACTTTTTTAAAAAGGCAATCTGCGGCGGTGGAGGGGCCGATGGTTCGCTAATGACAGCTAGCGCGATACGCCTTGGGAACAGAATGGTGCTCGTGTAAGGGTAGGGAACACAAATATGTTTATCTGTAGTCAGCGATGTTTGCATGACTCAAATGGCATTGTCTATTGATTTCCTTTTCCAAAACATCGGCAACACAATGGAGCTGATATACAGAAGCAAAAGCGAAACGTTTTTGCAATTTGAAAACAAACAAACCAAACCCATCTTTAATTCCAGAGTCGCTTAGCTTATTAAAGAAGTTACGCAGTTCGTTTTGGCCTTTGTTTGTGCCTGTAATCTTAAAGGGAATACTTCTGCGCAATGCTTTTCGGTCTCTGTGGCGCGTTTGTGTTTGTCCCTGGTCTGGGGAGCTGGATTTAAGCTCTGAAATGACAGAGTTCAAGGCTGATACTCCTGTTGGCAGTGAGGCATGGCAGACGATTTCTCGAGGGGGTCTGCCTCCACATTGTGAGCTCGACAAAAGATAGTATTTGATAAAGGTCCCCCTCCCCAAAAGCCCCCATAAATAATGAAAAGTTAATGAAGAGGTAACTTAATGATGTAATGAATATGGCAGCGCAAGGTCAAACAGAACTGTCGTGGGTTGGGTGGGCATGTGAAGTGCGTACTCGTCTGTGTGTGTTTGCGAGTGTGTGTGTGCTGTTTTAATGAATGTATTGTCACAGGAAGTGCGATAATGTTTAATTAGTTTCATTTGTGTGCGGCGTGTTGTATGATTCTTAGATGACCTGCTCTCAGATATAAACCGTGTGTGTTGTGGGTCGCTTAGAAGGAAAAAAAAGAGAAAAGCTTGCAGTTTGAGGGAGTGTTTCTCACAAGTGTTCACCTGTGTGTGTTTATGCAAGGGAGAGTGCTTGTGAAACCCTTCTGTTTTGGACAGCTTGTTTGAAAGTGTATTGTATGCATGCTGGTCTAGTTGTAGGGTGGGGTCTAGTCTGGTGATTAAATATTGAGAAAGTCTGAATAGTAGGTTGGGTCCAGGTGCAATTGATAGGGCACACAAGCAAGTGACTCAAAGGCACTGGGACACACATTTTTCTGTCTGTTTGAGTGACCTAGACATGTTATATGTGCCTCAAACATGTATTTTCACCAACTAACACTGCTATTTGTTATTAGACGAACAACAATCAGTAAATGAACTCAACACCGCTGAGTTTTCTTGTTGAGGTGGTTCTTGTTTCAGTATGTTGCCCTGGTGTGTAAAGTGCCTAGTCGGCAGCAGGCAGGTAAGCACTTCGATCTGTTTCTCCTGGACTGAGGTGAGGGACTACCATGCCGGTAGTCTCAGCTTCAGCTCTGACACACGGCTCAATCCGTTATAACAGAGGGAGTGTGGGGTGAAATAGTAGAGAGATGCCAGTTGGAGCCATGGTCTAGCGCTTAGCATGTGTGCATGCAAGTTGCATTTCTTTTCCTCTCTCTAATTGTATTACTGGCAACAAGTGAAGTTAAAGGCAGGGTAGGTGATTTGTTCCGGATTTTTTTTTTTTTTTTTTTTTGTCAATATTGTAATGTTATGTGCTTTGAGACACGAGGTAGTTTAACACCGTCTCTCATGACGTTTTAATTTGCTCCCTGCTGTACGCGTTCTGATGTTTTGGATGAGGTGTGGTTTTGGAGATGCTCTGAAGGGAGGATGGGATCTTATGCTTTCAAAGCTAGCTTGCTTTTGCTAGCCTCTCCGAAAATTACCTACCCAAGTCAAAAGTCAGGTTAAGAAAGGGATAGTTCATCCAAAAATGAAAATTGTCATCATTTACTGTGTACCCTTGTGTTGTTTTAAAGGGTTAGTTCACCCAAAAATGAAAATGATGTCAGTAATTACTCACCCTCATGATGTTCCAACCCCGTAAGACTTTTGTTCATCTTCGGAACACAAATTAAGATATTTTTGATGAAATCTGAGAGCTGTCTCACTCCTTCATAGGCTGCTAGGTAATTGCATCTGCCGACCCAGAAAAGTTAGTAAAGACATCGTTAAAATAGTCCAAGTGACTACAGCTTTATCAAGTGACGAGAATACTTTTTGTGCGAAAAAAAATAAATAAATAATGAATTTATTCAACTATTCATTTTCTTCTGTGTGGGCCTCTGATGTGAGTTCACGAGAGTGCCATGACGCATGCGGAGAACTGAGAAGATGATGCAGATGGATCTCGATGTAGTGTTTAAAATGGTTCTAAACTGTGCATTTCCTGGATGTCCGAATCGTGAGAAACCAAGGAGAAAACGAGAAGTGTCTTACCAATGATGCCGCAAAATGAATTGCTTACCTTTCACACTTTCCCATCAAATGATCGTGAGCGTCATCTTCTCAGTTCTCGCGCATGTGTCGTGGCGCTCTCGTGAACTCACTCAGAGGCTCACACAGAGGAAAATGAATAGTTGAATAAAGTCTGTATTTTTGTTTGTTTTTTTGTGGACAAAAAGTATTATCGTCGCTTGATAAACTTAAGGTTGAGCCCTGTAGTCACTTGGACTATTAACAATGGCTTTACTAACTTTTTCTATTACCTAGCAGCCTATGAAGGAGTGAGACAGCTCTCAGATTTCATCAAAAATATCTTAATTTGTGTTCTGAAGATGAACGAAAATCTTGCGAGGTTGGAACATCATGAGTAATTACTGACAGAATTTTCATTTCTGGGTGAACTATTCCTTTAACCCTGTACGAGTTTCTTTGTTCTGTTGAACACAAAACAAGATATTTTGAAAACTGTTGGTTTCTGGTCCCCATTGACTTCCATAGTATTTTTTTTCCTACTATGGAAGTCAACGGGGACCAGCAACTGTCTGGTTACCAACATTCTTCAAAATATCTTATTTTGTGTTCAAATGACCAAAGAAACTGATACAGGTCTAGAACAACTTGAGGGTGAGTAAATGATGAAGTTAAGATAAGATAAGGGGTATCCTGGATTCAACAAAAACAACTGTTGTCCACACTTTATATAATTAATAGCAAAAAGGACAAAGATTGATACATTAGTGTAATAGGTTAGTCATTTTAAATATTTTGAATATTATCATGGTTATGATGAATATGACATTAATATTGTAATAATCTTAATAGTTATTTTTCATAAAACGTAATGCAAACCAATCCATTGATATCTGTGATAAAATCCTCATATGATGTAGACGTCATCTGTAAGTATTAGATCACAGCACAAACAGCAGATGCTTGGCCAGCACTTTCATATGCAGTCAGAGAAATCTAGAAACAAGACCGGACTCACACAGGGACCCTAGCGAGGGGTCAGTGAGTTTTTATCTGTGTCTCCTGAAACATTTACAGTTCCCCGACAGCTCTAGCGCTGGCCACGCGTGATTTGTAGTTCATGTGCAGATGTGTTGCTGAGAGACGTTTTAATGTGACGGGCGAGACGGTTCTCAGTCTGTCTCTGCGGGTTTATGGAGGAGCTCCGTGTCTGCGTCTCAATCTCTGAGACCTCCCCCCGTGCTCCCAGACTCCCTATCTCTTCGCTTAACAAGCCTGAGGTCATGAAGAAATAGCACAGTGCCCCACTTAACCCAAGGTCAGGTCCCTGAGTTGATTCGCCGTATGCTGTCATAAGAGCCTGACAATAAAAGCAGGGATGGATTCGCTCTCTCTCATGTTAACCTGAATTGGTTTGCTTGCCTTTTTACTGCCTGTCTCCTGACAGCTATAGGCGGACAGGTAACAATCATCCTAAAGTTTAACAGTATATAGTGTAGGGGAAAGAATTACAGCTTGCGGAGTGAATGAGAGTTGCAGGGAATGTGTGCTGTGGTCGTGGCGACTGTGAGGAATGTCTTTAAAGTGAAATCATTTCCTTTTCTTGATCAAAATATGACAGACCTCTGCTGTCCCATCTGCACGCCACAGCACAGCCTGGAGCTGCTCTGAATGGGCAAGACGGTGGAGCGTTGTCATGCTCTGAGGTTATGGGTTGGAGTTTTTACGGCTTCGCTCGTGGTAATTCCCACTTGCTGAGTCTCAAAGCTCATCGGAAAGGGAAAAACATTACGCGCAAAACCTAAAATATCACTAATAGCGTATGCCAGCTTTAGTCTCTGGGCCGGTACATGCAATGCTCTCACGTTTCAGTGGGGAAATAGAGCAGCCAGTTTGACGGACAGATTAAGGGAGGCCTGTGGACCTTTACCATATGTCGAAGTGTGGTTAGCTCACAGATTGTCGCGTCCATCTCAGTCTTCCCACCTCATCACCCTGGAGGCTTGAGCATGAGGTTTATTAAGTGTGAATGGTGTGGTCGGGGTGGCGTGTGTCTCAGGAGCTCTGTTGTCTAGTGCGCTCTGGGAAAGTACCTGTATAACAATGCAAGTCTTAAAATGTTTGTGGTGGCACAGGGCAAATCATTGAGGAGAAGGCATTGTTAAAACACATCTGCTCTGCCATCTGATCTGGCTCAGTGTCATGTCTTCAAGGCCATATTTCATTTATGCCTTTAACAATGTAGAGCCCACCAGGGGATGTGTACCCCAGGGGGTATTTAATCAGCTTCCAGTTGGGTACTTGAAAAGTTTTTTTTTCTTTTTTTTCTTATTTTATATACAGTACATGCACATTTAGGTACCAGTTACAACTGAATGTGTATATATATGTTATAAATTCGTTTTGATATTTTATACTTGTTTTCATTTGCTGTGTTTAAATTTCACCATAAAAGTAAAACAGACTTTTTAGTACTTTTGTTAAACGCCTCATCTAAATTTCATCTATAAATAAAGTTGTGCTATTATTATGTCATTATTACATTATTACCGCTGATAATAATAATAATAATAATTGTTATTACTATTATTATTAAAGTTATAGCAGTAGTATGTAGTTTTTTGTATGAAGGGGCTGTAGGGAACAAGTTTTCACTTTATTAATGTCACTAACAAAGATTATTCACATTCAATTGCAGTAAATATACAGGACAGTAAAACATGTGCAGTTCTGCAACCAAAATTAAAGAACAAAATAACAAAGCTAAGGCCTCAAGCAGAGAAATTAAACAACTCAGGCTGCTTGGACATAAATAGTTTAATCTTTGCTTCATAAATCAGGTGGTGAGGCCTTCAGGTTCACACTTGGTCTGTGTAAACATGTTTTCTAGTCAGTCCTCCTCTAGAATGATCCACAGAGCCGTAATCAAAAACAATAACCATTGGAAAGTGTAAACGTTTCAGAGCGTCGCTGAGAAGTATGAAATAATAATCTGTGTGTGGCCTGGCGAATGCTGAGAATGCAAACATTTCACAATAAAGTTGTTTAAATAGAGACCTTGGCATCGATGACTAAGAGATAGGACATGCTGCGTTAATTACACCCGCTCATAAAAATAAACCACCGGTTTAAAATATGACTCTCCATACTACGGGATTTAACCTATTAAATGGCAGTGAGGTGTGTTGCTCATATGTGAAGGAAGGGTGTATTGTTTAGAGTAAAAACACAACAAGCTCAGAAAGATATAAAGAGAGAGAGAGAGAGAGAGAGAGAGAGAGAGAGAAAGAAAAAGGCCAAATAGCTGTACAATCAACAAAGGAACAGAGTGTTTACTCTGAACTTAAAGACTTTTGAATTATTCCCCAACATCGTGTGGCATTAGGATGAGAAAACAGCTCGGCTAAGTGCACGTTTATTATTTTTAAACCGTGTGAAAAGTAATATGCTTTAAGGAGCCAGCAGATGTATTGGTAGAGCTATAGAGGGCCCACACATAAAGTTTGAAGTGAGTTAAGTTTCTTCAGGGGATGGCGAGAAATGGATTATTTTGCTTGAGCATGGATTTAAGTTTTAAAGTTCACTGCCGGGTGGCCCATTCCTATTATCCATGTTAACATAAGAATAGAGGATAGGAAAAAGGCAGGGCTAGAAAGAGAGACACAAAATGAGAGAGAAAGAGTGAGGGTTACTGGTTTAAATTAAATTCTACATAGCAGAAGTGCTTGTTATCCACTTAGAATGTCACATGTTCACTTTCACTTCCCACTTTTACTTATGAAGTCCAAGAATCTCAGGTAATGGTATATCAGGGATGTCTGAGCAGTCTTGGCAGTCCTCAAGATTTGAGTCCAACCAGTTTTTTGTAGGCCACACGACAAGCACACGTTCTTAGCTTAGACGCCTGGCTAGAGAACAAGGAACCCGGTCACAGAAGCGGCGCGCTATGGCTAATCACGTTACACTGTTTTTGCTTCACATTACACTTAGTTTACCCCCGAAACAGATTCAAGGGAACCATGACAACTCTTCAGTCTGAGAAGAGGCATGCCGTTATGAATAAATGTTTGTATACATTTTTTTGTGGATCTTGGAGTGTGCACATGGTGAACGGACTGTGCTTAAAGACATCTGGATGCGATGGAATAGAATTTGTTTAAACAAAATGAAGCCCCTCTCTCTCCACCTGGAAAGCCACCCAGAGCGCACGCTGCTCATCACTAAATACTTGTGCAGTGATTTTAATAGGACTGTATTGACAGATATTTCAGTACAGCAATATGAAGGCTTTTGAAAATGTGTGATGACTTTCACAGCTCTTACTGAAAGAGTCAACATGGAGACCGTGACTTTAAACATGCTGGAGCTGAGGGGGAAACCACTGATGAACTTGTTCCATTAAGCCTTCTTCTTCTTCTTCTTCTTCTTCTTCTTCTTCTTCTTCTTCTTCTTCTTCTTCTTCTTCTTCTTCTTCTTCTTCTTCTTCTTCTTCTTCTTCTTCTTCTTCTTCTTCTTCTCCTCCCCCCCTCCCTGTTTTGAACTTGTAGTCACATTATTCATGTTTGCACTTTCCTGTTACAGTGTCTTCAATGTATTAATAATAATAATAAAAATATATTGAAGACAAGCGAATAAGCTAGATAGTTTTATGCACTTCTTAAAATAAATATTAAATGAATTAATAATAATAATTCATAATACAAATGTTCCTCTTTATTTTCCTCACTATTATTTGTATTATTATAAGTCATAATTAAGTGCTAGTCACAAGTATTAGTCACAAGTGCTTAAGCTATGTAGTTTTATTCACTTTTTGAAATTAATATGACATAAATGAATAAAATGAATGAATAATCGAACATATATATATATATATATATATATATATATATATATATATATATATATATTAGAAAGAGAAAGAGATTTTATTCACTACTATTATTATTATTATTATTATTAGTCATAATTACATATCATGTTCTGAATTTGTACATTATAATTATTATTATTATTATTATTATTATTTCATACGTATTTATTTTAAGAAGTCCATAAAACTATGTAGCTTATGTTCTTGTCTTTCATTTCTGTATTCACATATTTAAAATTCTGGAGCTATTCAAAGTTATATAATGTTCTCGAAAACTTAAAAAGGAAGAAAGAAATAAAAGATGTCAGCTAAATTTACGGCTAACAGTACTTTAATGAAGCATCTCTATTTTCGCACTTAATGGTATTTCTTTTGACTGCGTCAGCTGGACTTTACATGTAAATAATAAAGCATTTTAAAAGTAAAATACTCCTCTGTGATCTATGGCATATTAATCAGCATGTTTAATGAGCGACTGCTGATGAAGGATCAGACAAGGGAAGGGTGCTAGAAGGTATGTGCATATAAGAGACACCTATGGATTGATCAGCCTCTTAATTCTATTTTAACAAATAGTCCGGGAGTCTTGGATGGCGGTGCGGGAACATGACTAGGATAATAAGCATCATGGAAGCTAATCAGATTTCTAAGAGGAATTGATTGTTGGTTTTGCAGAAAGAGCAGAAGAAGGCTTGACAATAAGCTGAAATTTAAGTGTTAATTTTTATGCTAATCTTCCAGCAATCTCCACGTGATGCAATTTGCTCCCCTGCTCCGCAGATATGAAATTGTCCCGCTCACAGAGAAAATGTCAGCTTGCCAGACCCTGAAAGCTTGTAATTTATTAGGTATGTTTCTATTAGTATGTGTCACACTTGTTAGCCAGCATCTCTCTCTCTCTCTCTCTTGTGCACACTTGTGCACATGCAAACTCCCATACTCAGACTAGAGCGCTCCATGTGTTTTCCGCTCAGCCCGCGGCCTTAAAGAGCGTCTCAGCTCAGTGGCTGTAGCACCAGGGCATTAATGTATTATCATATATCGGGTGGTCCTTGCCCTGTGGACAAAAGGCTGTTTAATACAATTTAATGACATTCCCGAGCAGGAGGGAGAAAGGGGGAAAGAAAGGGCAAAGCCCAGATTAAATTAGCATTTGTGGTTCTTATAGTTCACCCATGCAAAACTTAGCAACAGAAGCGCTATGACTCCACCCCTCCATCCCCCTTTTCTTTTTTCCCCGTTGTCTCAAGACGAAACAGAGCGACAGCATAGAGTGAGAGTTCAAGTAAGAGTTGAGTTGGATAAACTGAACGTAACACGGGTTGCAGCTCATAACCTGTCAGCGACGCTCATGTTCCCTAAAGGCCACAGCTTGATTGATTTCCTGTGCGGCGCAGTGATGTCATCCATAAGAGACGCAAGGAGCTGACAGCATATACGTTTAGTCATCTCTGTGGCCGTGCCGTTTACCGACACGGGTTTCTTTGTCTTCATCGGTCTCTGCCTCTCTTTACACATCTCTATCTCTCTTCTTTCCATCCTCTCTCTCTCTTTCTCTGTCTCTCAAGCACAAACCCTCCCCTCATTTCCTCCCTGTTTGGGTTGTGTAAAGAAGCCAGTGCCGGGCATCCAGTGTTACACTCAGCGTACTCTGTGTAGAAGGTTTGGATGCAATTCACATATAGGTCAATTAAATGCGCCAACATCTGCTCTCTTCTAACCATTTGCATACAGTATTCATATGTTAATTATGTCCCTTGTTTTGTGTGTGTATGTTTGTGTGTGTGTTTTTCACTTCCTCCCCTCCTCCTTGTCTTTTTGAAAAAAAAAAAAAAAAAAAAAAAATTCAGAGATAGAAATTTTTTGGATTCAAACTGCTTCATGTGGTGACTCCAAACCGGATAGTGCCATCCTATTTTTATTTCCTCCCTCCCTCTCTCTCTCTCTCTCTCTCTCTCTTGCTGAAAGCAGAAACTCCTTTACTGTGAGCGGCGGGCTTGTTCAGCTGCCATTGGCCCTGATTTGAACAAGAATCCTTCCACTGTAGCTGCAAAGGAAGTCCTTGCCTTTGGAAAGCAGCTTAACGCCTTATAAATCAGTGATGAGGCAGATGGACCAGCGATAATCTATTTAGAATGCCTCACAGCAAATATTGTCGTACAGATGATTAGAGATTGAGCTATTTTAACTCGGCCTTCTCCGCCCTCTCAGCAAATCTTCTGCTTCTCTGAATGATTTAAATTGGAGAGTTTCTTGTTTTCCCCCTGCTTTTCCTCCCTAAATATATCTGCATTTTCAAATCGCTCACTCACTTTTGCACGGGGGAAACGAAGTGGTGAAGTGTACGTGTTTTACGCCGCCATTTTCTTGGCAGGCTTCGTGGCGTGCCACGGAACAAAGAGAGCAGGGAAATGGGCCTGAGCCAACAGGCTAATGACAAAACGCATGCTTCTTAACCCAATATTAGTAGGGGGACGCGGCAGGAGCACGGTTGTACGTGAGGGCTGAAGCCGCACCGAAGCCACCCCGTTTCGCTTTGGTGGTCGATAGGTCCCGATTTAGCATGAGGCCACGGAAGATGGGCCGGACGATGGATGGATAGAGAGGGAGAAAGAGAGAGGGAGAAAGAGAGAGGGAGAAAGAGAGAGGGAGAAAGAGAGAGGGAGGGAGGGAGGGAGGGAGGGCGGAGTGCGAAAATGAAGTGGAGGTTGTCAGATGTGGCAGCTGCTTGGAATCCTGATAAATATAAGTCCTTATTGATCGGCTGAAAATGAAAGATCCCAGAGTGGCGTGCAGTATTTAGCTTCTTGTCTGCCGAGCGCGTCAGCGGTGGCCTTGCCTTGCTGGGATAGATTTTCAGAAGCGCTCTGAGCCACGGCTTTGATTTCATCTTTAACCTTTTTCGGCTGCTTTTCCTTGACCTCTGTGCTACTGCTGTGATTCAGTGAATTTGTTACATTTGGCCTGACATCCTCTCTCTCTCTCTCTCTCTCTCTCTCTCTATCTCTCTTTCTTGCTGACAGAGTAAGACTCATCGCTGCTGTCATCGCTTGTTGCCGTACAGACTCAGTGGCGGGGTGAGTCACGGTCTCTTCAACCTGACGGGCCCCGGACCAGTATGCTGTTAGAGTGATCAGGTAAGCAAAGTTCACCTCATGCCCCACACCGCTCCTTCTTTCGGTAGTTGTAATGTGACACCGGTCCTGGACCAGATACAGGACATACATTTCTGATCCCAGATCTGTGCGCTTGAGCGGTCCGTTGATAAGACATGAAGCATGCTCACTTACCCATTGGTCTCAAATCATCAGTGTCAGGATGAGATTAACTGATCCCAGAGTCTGATCCCTTACAGACAGTCCATTTGAAGTGGCACGTTTTGTGCTGAACGGCTGTAATCTTCTCCTGCGATGTGTCTTTAAGCCGAACACCTAAATGACATATAAAAGCCCAATTTAAAGCGATTGCTTCTCCAATTTGCTCTTCTATCTGGTTCAAGCCTTTTCAGTGACATGTTTCATGTGTGGCCCTCATGAATTTTCTTTTTGTTTTTAAGATCGAAATACATATAAAAGATATACAGTAGTGTAGACCGGAGCTAGTTATCTAAAGGGTTGTATCTTAGTATCTAAAAGAATTTGTGACATAAGTCTGATCACTTATGTGTTAGCTGTGGTTTTGTATGTGAGTTTCAAACATGCTCTCAAATGATCATTTTATTGAACTTTACTATCCAACTTTTCAAAATTATAATATCTTCATACACTGCCATTTTTTTTTTTTTACATAATTTTAATACTTTTATTCAGTAATGGTGCATTACATTGATCAAAAGTGACAGTAAATACATTTACACAGCATTTATATTTTAAATAAATAATATAATTAAAATAATAATTAAGTTTTAATATATTCTTCTATTCATCAAATCACAGTTTCCACAAAAATATATGCAGCACAACAATTTTCAACAATGATAATAATAAGAAAATGTTTCCCGAGCATCAAATCAGCATATTATAATAATTTCTGAAGAATCACGTGACACTGAAGACTGGAGTAATGATGCTAAAAAAAACTTTAAATATAATTTAAATAGTTAATATAATCATGTTTTACAATATTACATTTGACTGTGTTTTAATAAAAAACAAGAAACTACTTTTAAAAACATAAAAAAATCTTACATAATCATACATATTTGTATGGTAGTGTATATTTAGACAGCTATAATGACAGTTGATTTTAATTGAAAGGTTGATGTGTTCTGAGAAAAATGTCAGGTCAGGGTAAGTTGCCATATGTTTTAAAGAGTAAATTTGATTCTATTTATTAATTAAAATCTCAGAAGTCCAAATTAACTGTTGTATATTTACCTTTAATTTTCAATTCGTTTTACATTTTGCTTAATTATTGGCAGATTCCATTATGATAACTTACCTTATATATTGCGATGACATGCCTGACTTTCAGGAAAATTAAATACAGAAATTGAATTTCAATAATAACCCCGGCCTGAGAAATATATTCACGGGGGTAAAAGGTGTGTCATAGATTTTATTGCATGTTTGGATCATAAAGAGTGATTTTTAAATCAAAATCAAGAATGAAAAAAGGCAGTAATGATTTAAAATTTTCAATTTTGTTTAGGGGAAATAAGGGGTAAAAGCAGCCCATATATAAAAAGTCTCCCCCTCCTCCTTCTCCTCCTCCTGAACAATGCTCCAGCACACTTTTAGATAGATTATAAATCCCCTATGAGAGAGCCTGCAACAGCTGTTGGCAGACATACTAGATATGAGAATAGCAGCATAGGATGAAGGAGCATTAAAAATTAATATGCTATTTAGCCTAGGTGTATTTTAGGTATTTGACATTTTCATGTCCGGGACAGACTAAATTTATTCATAGTACAGAAAAAAATAAAAAATAAATATAGAAGAAAAAAAAAAAAGATTGGGAAGGGGTGGTAAGAGCTGTAAGCGGAGGCCTCTGATTTTTTTCCATTTTCTCTTTTTATGGTCACCCTTTCATTCAGTAATGATAGGTGTTAAGACATCGTCTATGGAGGAGACTGGAGCCCATTATGGGCACGGTAATAATTAGCACATGCCACAAAGAGAACCGATTGCCTCTTAAGCCTCTGCTTAATGCATTTTTTGTTGCATTGTTTTGCTATTTTTATTTCTATTTATTTAGTTTTCTGGTTCCTTCTCTTTGTGTTTTGTTGAATGGCTAAAGGAACTGTGTGCGTGTGTGTGTCCGTGTGTGTGTCCGTGCGTGTGTGTGTGTGCGTGTGCGTGTGTGTGTGTGCGTGTGTGTGTGTGTGTGTGTGTGTGTGTGTATACGAGACAGTGAGAGTGGAAATCCCAGCTTCAGTAGTGATTAATTACTAATACTCCCTCAGAACATCTCTCTATCCCTGACTATCTAATCACACTGAAATCTAAGACATGTCCTGAGAGGAGAAGAGACGATAGAACTACATGGACCATCTCTCTCTCTTCATTGTAACTTTATCAATCTCACAATCTCTCTTCTTTTTCCTTAAAGGAACAGTTCACTCCAAAATCAATCATTTTCCCACCCTCATGTTTTTCAAAACTTTCTTCTGTAGGACACAAAGGGATTTATGTATAATAGAATGCCCAAGCTGCTCTGTTCCATACAATGAAAGTTGAAGGTGACCACAGCTGTCAAGCAAGATTTCCAGTGAATAATGAAAAACACTTCAGTCTGTTCTTCACACAAAGCTATCTTGTAGAGTGTAACATTTGGGTATTAGAAGTAAGAATCCCATTAATTTTCTACATAGGGGAATTGATTTTTAACAAAAAACATATACACCATTAACGTCAGACCTACTGTGAACTAAGAGGTTGTTATGAACCCACTTGTTATGATTACTTACTTGTAAAATATGTTTATCAGCAGAATTCCTGGTGAAAATAACCCATAACCCATGATTATCCCAGGCAGGAAATATCTACCAATGAAGCACTGAGAATGACGTAATAGTAGATGTAATCTTCCTTCACTATCAAACTTCTTAATTATTATATATATATAACTTCTTAAAAATATATGCATACTATATGTTTTCTATACATAAATCTTTAAATGAATATGTTTTAATTTTATATTTTCTTTTATTAAATTGTTATCTGCAATGCTGTAATTTTCTCCCATTTAGGTTCACAGTCTTGTATCCTTTTATTTTGATTGATTTTCAAATAATTGTCGCTTTAAATCAAATAACTGTTGCACTCTATAGCTCAGACGACTTGAAATAGAGTTCATATAAGCCATAAGGACCACATTTATGATGCATGGATTTTACATTTTAATTGTGCATTTTTGCTCCTTTTTTTAGAGTGACAGTTCCAGTCCCCATCCACTTTCGTTGTGTGGAATAGAGCAGCTCGGGCATTCTGCTAAATTTCCCCTTTTACATTCCACTGAGAAAATACACTTGCATGTAAATGATGCAGAATTTTATTTTCAGGTGAACTATCACTACCCCTCTTTCTTTCTCGTTCTCTTCCTTTATCCCTCTCTAACATTCTCCCTCCTCGCTAATTTGCAATCAGTCCATATGTGTCTCGCCTGGATTTTTGTAACGTGCTCCACTCCCCCTTACTTCACCCTCTCTCATTCTCTCCCTCTCTCAGGTGTTATATATATACATACACTGTTACTCCCTGAGGTAATATTTAGCAATAGCATGTTTAACACCACAACCCTCCAGTCACAGATCCTCACATCATGCTTAAAAAACAGAGACGGGTGACATGGTTCTGAATCTGCTATGTTTCTATCTCAGAAGGAAACGTGGCTTTTATTTAACTGTTATAGCTATTACAGGATCAAAAAAAAAAATCTCAAGGCAGGGATAATTTCCATAGATATCTCTCACTACAAAGAAAGCTGGAAATCAAAGCGTTGCCATCATTTAAAGAAAGACAGACTTTTCGAATGACACTCTTCATTTTTTTTTATTTTTCGACTGGTGAAGTATTTGCATAGCTGAAGTTAGCAGTCTCTCTTGACAGGTTGGGGAGAACAAACAAAACCGCTCTCTCTAGAGACTCTCTCCTCCACGTAAGGTGATGCAAGCTTACATATATTAACAGCACGTTGTACAATTGTACTAACTATCACAATGAGCGTCTACCCAAAGTCCTCAGTTTCGTCTGTTTCTGCGCAGAGAGTTCTGGCAGCCTGGTGTCACCGTTGTCAGAGTTGCACGAAAGTAGCCATGTTTGATGTTCCTGATGTTTGTAGCTACTCGCCGGCTGTGTTTGTACATGTGTAACAGAGTCCTCGGCCCCTTCGGGTCAGCATGCGTGCGAGCGTGCGTGTTTCCCCATGTGGCGGGAGGGTTGGAGTGTCAGAGTGGATGTGCCTTTGAGGCCATAGCGCAGCAGATTACCGTCTTTTCTTATCATTCAAATCGAGTCTCCGCTCCCTTTGAAAAACATATTGTACACCCCGCCCCCCCCCCCCACCCACCCACCCCCCCCCCCACCCACCCACCCCCCCCCCCACCCCCCGTCGCCCGTCGCCCCTGACTACAATCTGCGGCCATGATGGCTGCCTCCGAGGAGCTTCCCCGAGCTGGTTGTGGAAAGAGAGAGACAGGAAAACGACAGAGTGAGAGAGAGAGAGAGAGAGAGAGAGAGAGAGAGAGAGAGAGACAGAGACAGAGACAGAGACAGAGACAGAGAGAGAGATCGTCAAGGGACGGCGGAGGGAGGGGTCGTCCATCCCGAACCCTCTCCCACATCATCAGAGTGTGATTGCAGCTGGGTAATTGATATATGGCTGTGGCTGTCTCTTCTCCTCACCCTTGTTAAGGTCAACTTATCTACATTTCACCCCTTATTTCTCCACTCCCATTATATTCCCCCACAGATATTGACTGACTGGCGCTGCCTGTTCTCCTGAAAATATGAATTGAGGATGAAACAAGCGCGCACACGTGAGACAGCGGCGTAGAGGAAGGGGGAGCTGCCTCTATTCCGGTGCCTAACCCTTGCCTGTTATCAAAGTAACTTCCAGCTTATTAGTAACAAAAGGCCTTTTTCTCCTGCTCTCATCCCTCCCCCTCCTCCTTCCTCCTTTGTGCGGGCCGTGTTCGCTAGCGCTTCCTGAATTAAACTGCTGGCTTCCTGTTCTTTTATATGCATGGCCACATCTGGGGGAGCTTGCTCGCAGCCCCGCTGCTTAATAACAATCACCTTCCCTTTCAGTCGCCCCTGATTGTTTCTAATTCACTCTGACAGATAGTGGCTGACAAGCCGCCCGCGCCTCCTCCCTCCGTGACCCCGGCTCACTCACCATACTTATACCGCCTGTCATTTTTAATATTTGATTTCGCTCTTAAAGTTATGTGTTTTAGTCCAGTGATGAAATCAGTGTTTAACCGAAACACAAAATGGATCTCTCTCCCACTTTCTCTGGGCTTCTTTTTTGGCTCTTTTCCTGCTCTTTCTTCCTTCGCTCTTTCTCTCTCTGTGGTTTTTCTGTTCATTGGAGACAATGGGATGAAGGTTGTTTAAATGCCATGTGGGGTGGCACGATGGTGCGTCGTGCTATGGCATTGTGGAGATGTTTTTTTTTTTTTTTGTTCCTGATGGAGTCCATCTGGACGTCTGGTCCGGAGGACTCTATAAAAGCTGGTGGATTGGATGGAGTCATGGCCACATTTTCCATTTATTAATGTGAAAGAAAGTGTGAAGCATAGCAAACATTTTATTAGAGAATTATTCACCAGTGGCTTCAGGCTCATAGATTTGTGGAGGGTTCACTCAAGTCGTTCCCAGTTGATATCCATTAAAGACAAGTAGACGTGCATTATTTATATGTATTTATTTTTTTGACAGCATGGGGCCACTACTAGATTGTTGACAGAATTGATGGATGCATTGACAGCTAGATGGATTGCATTTTGCTAGAAATCCATTTAGTTATTCGATCCAAATACAACCCAACTTTGAAAATATATATATTTTTTAGTCAGTTCAGTGACGTCGTGTTAAGAGCCTTCCAACTGCAGTTTAAGTTCTGTATGTTCAACGCACATGTTCTGTTTGAAATATGGAAGTAAATAGATAACAATATTTATTTCCCTTATTATATATTATTAATGATATTATTGTTAATAATATATAATCATGAAACACATATTGTTATATTTATTGTAATAATGTAATTAAATGTAATTATTACATTTAATTACATGTAATATGTAAACTCACGGCAAGTGTAGTGAGTTTGCTTCTTTCTTCTCTGAGAAAATTAATAATATCAGAAAGGTGATCAGCACATCATTGAGCCGCACTGGGGTCAGACAGTTCAGACCACAACCTGAGAATGTAGTTACTATGTCTGATTTCAAAGAAATTGATGGCAAAATTTTGGAAGAAACCATACAGCACCTTAAAACATCAACCTGCGTCCTTGACGCACTCCCCACATCTTTCTTCAAAAGTGTGTTAAACAGTTTAGAAGCAGATCTCCTAAAAGTGGTTAATGCCTCACTTCTTTCTGGTAGTTTTCCAAACTCCCTGAAAACTGCAGTTGTCAAGCCCCTCTTGAAAAAGAACAATCTGGATAAGACTATATTAAGCAATTATAGACCGATCTCAAATCTTCCTTTCATAGGCAAGATCATTGAAAAAGTTGTCCTCAATCAGCTGAACAAATTCTTAAGCTTGAATGGATACTTTGACAGTTTTCAATCTGGATTCCGATCGCATCACAGCACAGAGACAGCGCTCATAAACATAATAAACGATATTCGCTTAAATACTGATACAGGCAAATTATCAGTGCTGGTACTACTCGACCTCAGTGCTGCATTTGACACTGTTGATCACGACATACTTCTTGACAGGCTGGAAAACTGGGTGGGGCTTTCTGGGATAGTCCTAAAATGGTTCAGATCATACTTAGAAGGGAGAGGTTATTATGTGAGTATAGGAGACCATAAGTCTGAGTGGACATCCATGACATGCGGAGTCCCTCAAGGCTCAATTCTTGCACCACTCCTATTCAACCTGTATATGCTCCCAATGAGCCAAATAATGAGAAAGAACCGAATCTCTTACCACAGCTATGCAGACGACACACAGCTCAACTTAGCCCTATCGCCTAACGACTACAGCCCCATTGACTCCCTGTGCCAATGCATTGATGAAGTAAACAGTTGGATGTGCCAAAACTTTCTTCAGTTAAACAAAGACAAAACTGAAGTCATTGCGTTTGGAAACAAAGAGGAAGTTCTCAAGGTGAATGCATACCTTGACGCGAGGGGTCTAACAACTAAAAATCAAGTCAGGAATCTTGGTGTGTCTCTAGAGTCAGACCTTAGTTTCAGTAGTCATGTCAAAGCAATAACTAAATCAGCATACTATCATCTGAAAAATATTGCAAGAATTAGATGCTTTGTGTCAACTCAAGACTTAGAGAAACTTGTGCATGCTTTCATCACCAGCAGGGTGGATTACTGTAATGGACTCCTCACTGGCCTTCCTAAAAAGACCATAAGACAGTTGCAGCTCATACAGAACGCTGCTGCCAGGATTCTGAGCAGAACCAGAAAATATGAACATATCACACCAGTCCTCAGGTCTTTACACTGGCTCCCAGTTACATTTAGGATTGACTTTAAAGTATTATTACTGGTATATAAATCATTCAATGGGCTAGGACCTCAATATATTGCAGATATGCTCACTGAATATAAACCTAACAGATCACTCAGATCATTAGGATCACGTCAGCTAGAAACACCAAGGGTTCGCTCTAAGCACGGAGAGTCTGCTTTTAGCTTTTATACCAGCCGCAGCCGGACCCAGCTTCCAGAGGAGATCAGATGTGCTCCTACAGTAGTCACATTCAAATCCAGACTCAAAACACTTCTGTTTAGCTGTGCATTTACTGAATGAGCACTGTGCCACTGTTCGCCCGACTGTTTTTACTGTACTTTATTTTATTTTTTAATCTAAACTGTTTTAATTATTCTTATTTGTTTTGATTATTTTAATTTCTTTATTCTAAACTGTTTTAATTATGGTTATTTCTTTTTATTTTTTATTTTTATTTTTTATTTTTATTTCTTCTATGTAAAGCACTTTGAATTACCATTGTGTATGAAATGTGCTATATAAATAAACTTGCCTTGCCTTGCCTTGCCTATTATAATAATATAATTTAAAAATAATAATAATAATAAAAAATAAGACACTTCTTTATTGTTATTGCTTATTTTTATTATTATTATTATTATCATTATCTATTTTTTATTATCTTTTTGAATTATTTGAATGTTCCTCTCAAATCATATAATTTTTTTGAATAATTAATAATCGTATTAATCACATTTATTATTATTATTAATAATAATAATTGAATGCTTATACATAGCAACATTTTTTTATTATTGGAGGACAGTTGAAGTTTGTTATTCAGTTTTTGTATATAAGAATATGTAATGTCAGACTGATACTCTTACAAGAATGATTTTGACAAGAAAAGGGCGTTGAGGGCTAATACAATTATCAAAGCCACAGAGAAAGTGTGCAAGGAGGAGGATAGAAACCTCCGAGAAACATCCTCCTGCTTCTTGACAGCTATCTTTCTACCTAGCAATTTACCTTAAACTACAGTCCTTAACAGTTTCAGAGCAATTTAAATCAAACACTTCCAGCCTCACAAACTCGCATCATTATTTTTACAAAGCACCATGTATAGTTCTTTAATCAGTCAATCACAAAGTCTGTGCCATCATAATGCACCCCTCACGCTTCCTGTTGTTCAAACACTATCACAGTTGAAATCAATAGAATTGTATTTTTAACTCACTTCAATCAAAACACCCACACTGTTTGTGTACTCTGCTCTCTCCATCAATAGTCTTAAGACCAAAAACTAAGCTATTGCGTTGATGTTCAACCTACCGAACACACAGGCGTCGCTTCATTCTGGGAAGCGACAGTGCCTTGGGCGTGCCCAAGTCCAGTTTTTCTTCCACTCTTTTTTTTTTTTTGAATGACAGAAACATAACTAATTGGAGAACCACTGCATGTTTTCACTAAAGGCACAATTTAATTACATTTGAACCGAGAATGAGTATTTTGGGAATGTGATATATTCGTTCAAACAAATGGAGCGAGAGAAATGCAATATTTGTTTTGCTTTGATTAGTAGATTGGCAGGGACGTTTTGTTGTTGTTGTTGTTGTTTTGTTTTTTTTCTCCCAGAAATGAACCAAAAATCTTTCCTCAAGTCAAAACTTTCGGGATCCTGTTTTACCTACTCGAGCAAGACTTCAGGTCCAGCCACCTCAAGCCCATCCTAAAGTGATAATACCACTGTTTAAATCGTAATAATCCTTGTCCGCAGGGTCTGTGACTGTTGCGTACATACATTAGCCAGCTTATAGCCTTATCTGTCCTGTAGTGGCACTGTTGATAAATACTGTATTAATAACTTTCTAAATAATGTAATGTGTATTGTTGTCTCCGAGGTTGTATTAATAAACATGAAGGAATTTATTTGTCTTTAACAAAGCATGATTAATGCATGTTAGCAGTCTTCTCTTTCCAGCCCAATGAAAAAAAAAACAAAAACAAAAAAACACACCCATCAGCATTAAATATTTATGGCATAATATTAATGGTTTTGTAAAGAAAATAACAAGTTATTAATCCTCTGATTAACAACTGATTAACCTTTTTATTAAACACGTGATCCGTGCTTCGTGGATTCAGGATGTGTCGCTCGAGTGTGCTGCGGAATAATTATTTTTGTGTCTTTTTTAATTGCAAAAATTGCACGGATGAATTGTTTTTCTGCCCTTTTTTCTTTTCAAACATGCACAGATATAGACGGATATGGCATCGTCGACACAATATTTTGTCGACGTAAAGCGACCCCAGCGCATCCTACAAAAAAAAAAAAACATGGACTAAATATAGCAGGACATATCTGCGGACAATGAGGTTTAATTCTCGCATCCGTTTATTTCTGTGTTATTGGCATGTGTGGGAAAATGGGGAGAATGCACGCACTGCTAAAGGACAAGCGCCCCTCTTTCTCTCTGTCTGTCTCTGCTCATCTCACTGCCATTGTGTGTATTTTTAGGTCTCGCCTGAGTCAGTTCAAGCACAATTATGCTTATGTTTCACACACGCCAAGTGTGACTTCATCTTACGGAGAGGAAATGGGTGAAAAAAAAAGAAGGCCGCCCGGGCAGTTTTGCAAATAAAATAAAACTGTATAATTTATAGCATTTCACATTGTCAAGATTTCCTGCTGCTTTCCAGCTTCCTGATACACAGACAGACAGACAGACAGAGAAAGTGCATGTAAAGTTATAAAGGACGGCCTTGAGGTCCCTCCTCCTCTGACCGTCAAATCTCCTTGGGAACGCAACACCCTCCTCAGGTGATTAATACAAACGTGGGGCCTGGGCAGTTTTACAAACATCAAAAAATGTAATTCATAATGCGTTTTATACCCTGACCCCTGCCATCTATTGTGTCGCTATTCTTTAGCTTGCAGAATCCATCAAAGGCCATAGTGTTGTGAAAACCAACAACAATAGCAGTCTTTGTGTGGAGATGTGTGTGCGGATAAGGACACTTGTTGTTTTTATGCCTGGTCTTATGATGGATTAGTGCTTGTTCGGTAGGGTGTCTTTGTTAACTTTCTCTCACACTTTTTAAAAAATTGTTTCCTTTTTTTCCCAAATGGACTGATCTTACCTTCAGTGACTTCCTCCTCACCCTCTCGCTCAGTTCTCTTGCTTTTTCTCTTTCTGTCCTGCTGTTGAGTGCTTTTTCTTCCCTCTTAACCTTTTTTTGCAGAGTCCTTCATCTTTAATTTCTTTTATCGTAGACTTTCCTTCTCTCTCTCTCTGTCTCTCTCTCTCTCTTTCAATCTTCACGCAAGCAAACTGGCCACCCTGGGAATCCTGGCAGTCAGTCACACGCCCCTCCAAAAACAATTATCTTTGAACTTGCTTTTAGTGCTGTTTGTCCTAATTACAGATCATTTTCCCTGTCACATTTCTACTTTTATTGCAGTTTTGCCCTGAATGTTGATCCTATTGAGGTTCAACCTTATTTTACTCGCTGGAACACCCCTAAGACCCGGATTCATCTAATATTCCCCTGTGCCTTTTGCTCTCTCTTTTCAAATTTGATTTTTTTTCTCCTTCTTTTCTTCTATTTCTTTCTTTTTTGAATGTATCTTTTTTTTGTAGCATTAAGTTATTGAATTAGACTGAGATCCCAGAATACACAGTAAGGATGTATGGACTGTTTTATTGGTGTTAAGGTTTTGGTTGTGTGTGTGTGTGTGTGTGTGTGTCTGTGTTTGAGGGATGAGCAGCCGTAAGGCATGCTAACTTCAGTCCCACAGGGAAACCCTGCGTGTATTTTTAGTTCTCTGCTATTGAGGTGGACGTTGTTGTAATTAAAACCAAGTAAAGGTGGTTAATTCGTTCCTTTGCCTGGCTGTTTCAAATATCAATCTACTCTGTTTTAAACATATCGCACACTCACACAGACATGCACACGAGCTCGTAAGCCTCTTACATATCCGATTCCGCATGCAGACACAACATGCGCTGGAGTTGCAAGGAGAGTCTTAGACATGGTGCAGGGCCTTTTTCAATTAGAGGCGTATCGCGCATGGCTCGATAGCATTGTAATGCAGCGGGTCCGGGTCACTGGTAGGATGTGGGATTAGAACCTAGTAGTGGTTCTGGCAGAGCAGAAAAACTCAAAACATCACAGCATGAATACACATCTCCCTCCTATCTGCTAGTCACACACTAGAGAGATAATAGAGATATCCTAGTGAGCTTCACAGAGCACCAGCATCTCCCGCTCTCTTTTAGGGTCAGAGAATAAGTATTGTATAAATGTACGGGACCGAGAATTACAGATAATCACATCACCCAAAAAGTAAAATTCTGTCAACATTTCTTCACCCTCATGTTGTTCCAAACCTGTATTACTTACTTTATATTCTGTGGAACATGAAATAATATATATATATATATATATATATATATATATATATATATATATATATATATATATATATATATATATATATATATAAGGATTTATATATTTGTTCATGCAATGGAAGTCTTCCAAACTTCATTGACTTCAAAAAACACCATAAATTAAAAAAAAAATTTTTAAAGAAAAGAAAAGAGAAAATGCTCCCACATTATTTTACAGTCGTAAAATGTCTATAGTTATTGTCTTCTCACTTTATGTTTTCGTAATATAAAATAATATGATACAAGAGAAAGCCTAGTTGTATTATAAAACCTTCCTATGGGTTTTCCATCAAGTCATTCCCCAGGGTCTTTTATGGCAGTGGTTCTTGACTGATTTTGCTTTAGACCTTTTGAACGTTAAGTGGATGTTGAGTCCTTTAGATATCAAGTGGTGGCCTAACACATTACTAAAACTGTTTATCATACAGAATTGAATTTCAATTAGTCAATGCTCTAAGCAGCCAAATAATTATCTGCACAAAACTTATTTTATCCTTTTTTAAATCCCTTAGTGTTGTTTTGTTCAAAGTTTTTGAGGATGAGGGCATGCCATGCTACCTGTTCATGTTGACATGAGCCTTATTTGTTAGCTTCTACCCAATGACAGATGCATTTCCACCAAAATACTGTATTGGTTGAGAGTGGTTGATAGAGTTTGATTCGATGCGTGACCTTTGGAAATAACAAAAAAATATGGGAAGCACCTTTTCCTCCCTTTCAAAGGCCGGTAAGCCTATATTTATTAAAAGTTATTTGAGGTAAATATGCGCAATTATATGATTAGTTGCACTTTATTATTTATATTTAGCATCATCCCCACTCTGGCTGTTTGTCTCCCTCCCTATCAAAACATATCTGCCACCCCACCGGTTTTGGTCATGCCCCTCCAGCTGAGAAGCACTGCTGTACACCATCTCTCCCCTGATAATCTCAGACCTGTATGTCAGATCACCTTTGTAATCCAGCCATCATGGAAACTCAAAAGGAAAGAGAGGGAGAATACCTACTTAGCCAGTCTCTTATCTTCATTTACCCTACTCTCTCTCTCTCTCTCTCTCTCTCTCTCTCTCTCTCTCTCTCTCTCTCTCTCTCTCTCTCTCTCTCTCTCTCTCTCTCTCACTCTCCTTTTTTTATTTATTTTTAATCTTTGCTGTTTTTCATAGAGTATTTCTGCTTCTCAAAAGATAGAAAACAGACAATTTGGAGCACATAGAACGTTGATAGTGCTGTGAAGTGCCCCCTCGAGGAGGTGCATGCACACACGCGCGTTGGAGAGTTGTTCATTTATTCCTTGCTCAGATGAGAGCAGTACTTTGTGCCTTCAGTGTTTTGTGGCTCAAACACACGATGCTCTCACATATATACAGACACACACACACACAAGCATATTCGTCCTGTTTCCACAGTCCTTCACATACATATAAATACACTGAAACATAATTGAGTTAGAGCTTGTTTAAAGAGAACACTGCTTTTTTTAGGCCTACAACAAAAAGGTATTTAAGTCCTCATTGCTCAGCTTTCAACTCGACACTAATGTAGACTGAAATACACACTGTCAGAAGTGTGTGTGATGCTTTAGGTGCGTATATTGTTTCTTTTTTCAAACGCTAGAATATACAGTGACAGACCTTGATAGGTGTTTTGTTGGTATATCGCTCTCCTTGGTTTAATGAGCTTGTTTTCTATTCCGACCCAATTGTCAGTTCGCCTCTACGTTTTCTCTGTCATTCTCTGCCTCTAATGCATTGACAAAGAGAGGCTTTTTTTCCTCCTCCAAATCAACCGTTTCCTGAATCAAAGCCTGAGAACTTCAGCTGTATGCCACAGCAGCCCTCTTCTGCCACACTTCCTCTGTCTTCCTGCCTGTAGCTTGTCGGCTTCCTCCTCAGCAGGGGGAAAGGTAAATCATATGAGGAGAAGGACTGGGGAAGGGTAGCTGACTGTGACACGTACCTGTCAGCAGGTACTCAAAATAATTGGTAAATGACTGTAGCGGGATGGAGAGGGCCCTCTCTTCCCCTCCTCCATTTGATAAGTATTTGAAGTTGCCAGGCGGTCGTAGAGCGCAGCGCAGAGAGTGGGAATATCACAGACGTAACGGAGATGGGCGTATTGAAATGTGTGGGGATAGAAAGAGAGATAAACTACAAGTATAGAGTAATACGTTTTGAAATTTAAAAGCTAATCTGCTGGGACTCGATTTTGTAACCTAGTGAAGCAGACCTGCATTTATACCTGCATTAACTCAATTACATAGAGTGTAGGCTTATATTAGATCGGCTATACGCACACACTCACACGGGCTTCAGTTGGCAGCCCTCTGCCACTCACAAACATTAAACGTGAAAATGCATAATTCTTCATAATTTTGAAACAATGCCATGGAAAGTTCAGTCTGATAATTACTCGGTGGACAAATGTGCTTTAACATTGGGAAATCTTCGCTCCCTGCCAATTTTAGCAGCGCCATTGGGCTCTGTTTGTCTGATAATGAACAGTATTCATTTTCATCATGTTCCTTCACCCCTCCTCAACTCTCTTTACACCATAGTCAATTAAAGCCCTCAGGGCTCTTCTGTGCATAAAGGGATATATAACTCTTTTGACATTTGGCTGCGGACATATTAGGCACACCCAGAGCACATTTAGAGCGAATAGCCTTTATAGCGCATTTAAAAGGCCCTATTCCAGCCACAGCCAAAGAGGGCGACTGATGATAGGTCTGAGAGCCTACCTTCATTTTATGAGATGAGGTGAGGGCGTTGCACTGGCATGTCGGACAAAAGAATAAATGGGGATTCAGATCAGGTAAATGTTTTTTGTAGCTTCATTGGTTCAATATTTTGGCGTTCCTCCAATCTGAAGCCAAGGCTTAACGGTTATGGCAGGCACGACGTTTTCGAAGATGGTTTTTCAAAGACAGCTGGGTAATGGCAGCTTTGAGACAACCAACATGAATACCAATCCTGGCCAAAGGACTTTGGATAGCAAAGCATCCCTTCGGTGTAGAGGAAGCTTGCTAGGCTAAAACGAAGGAGTGGGTATATGAGGCAATGGAGGCACGTCCGTAGCCTTTTCCGCTCTGCCGATGGTGACTAGGGGACTTAGATAGGACGTTTGGGTAATGAGGCGTGAGGAGCACGTCCTATCCTCACACGCCTAGCGAGTGCTCCTCCAGGGCTGTCTGGAGCAGACTTGCAGGGTCATGCATGGAGCTCGTTGGCATAAAACAGCTAGAGGTGTTAAACTCATCCCCTGGGCCCTTAGCCTCTCTGCCCTATAATGCTGAGTCAACTGAGCGACAGAGCAGCCTGCTCTGATCCATGGCATTGGGTCTGAATCATTGTTCTAGCATTGGAAAGTTTCCTGAGAACAGACGTTAACTGTTAAGGAGTAGCCATGCAGTGCTGTTGAGTCAATTGGCTTGAGTTACAACATGTTAAGGTGTTTTAATACCCTCTTTGACTATTAATAATACAACCATCATTTTATGTGGTAGATATAGACCTGTGGTTGTAAAGTAAACTCACTTGTTTCACTGTGTCGAAGCTCAGAAATCATCCCCATTCGCCCAAAGTCAGAATTCTGGTGTCATCAGAAATTGCCCAGTCCTTCAATATTCTTCTGTAACAAATAAATGTCCTGATACAGCAGCTCTCCTCGGGACTTTTCAATTGACATACGAGAATCAGGGAGAAATTTTTGCATCGCTTGCATTCCAAATGAGCCACAGTAAGTGTTTTATGTGGACATTATTATCCCGATATGGCTCTCAATGCATGTAAAAAGGAATGACCCCACCATCGTGATTTATTCATTCCTGTCTAGGATATATGCATAGGCTCAGAAAATCCTCGATTCTGTTCAGAATGAAAGCGGATATATAATTCATGAAAGCTAATGCATTGTTTCTGTTGCTTCATCTCGTGGCTCTTTTTTCCCCCTCTCTGCCAGCCTATTCTCTGGCAAAAGGTTGGCAATAATATCAGTATTGAAATGAGAAGTTTGAAAGACGCACCGCTTCCTTTTTATGTGTGTGTAAACTGATTTGAATCACACATTGGGGGCTTACTGAGCGGAGCTTTAAATGTTAAATGGGGGTTGAAGTCTGCCTGAACTAATTTGTAGAGCTTTGCACCATGTTGACATTTAAATGTGATAAGAATAGAAAACTGTATGCCGACCTATTTTGAAGATGCTTTCGGAATACATTCACATCAGCCGCGGTCTATAATTAATAAAAAAAAAAAAAGACAGGATATACCCCCTCCTCCAACCTTTTTTTTTTTTGCTCCAGATTTGATTATAATACAACCGTTACAAGGCACAGAACGACAGAAAAAATAAAGAGGGACTAAAATATGAGCATGGAGGGAATTAAGAGGGAAGTGGATAGCACACACCTGGGTTTGGAGGAGGGGTAGAGATTGCATCGGCTGGCTGCTGTGCTATCACATTACCACGATCCAACCCCTGTGTTTGTGAGAGTGAGCGGGGAGGAGAGGGACCTCGCCAAATCAGCATGCAAATAACGCCACATTGTTAACTTAATCAGATGCAGGAGAGAAAATATGGAGAGAGGAAGGGAGGGAGGGAGAGAGGGAAGGAAAGATCGAGGGGAGGGGGCTGCACAAACAAGAGTCAGGGTCTTCTGAAATGGCGGAGAGTGAAAGATTAAACCTTTCTACCGATGGGGATGATGTTTGCAGGGTGCTGCTGTCAGGTCCCGCAGGGGTTAAGGGTGCAGATTTATGCGTGTCTGTTTCTGTTTGTGTGTGTGTGTGTTAAGCAGAAGGCATATATGACTGAGGCATCTTGTTGGAGATATATGAAGTGTTTAAGACAGGAAGAGCTCAGTGATTGGCTTGCATCATATCCATCAAGTGACCCATTGGTCTGTCTGTTTTAGGCAACCCAGTGTAACAGGTGTCACATGGTTACTAGGGCTATTTATCAATAGGTTTTTTTTTTCAGTTTAGATAAATTCTGGTTAAAAAGCGCTCAATTTGAATTGATTTGATTCAAATTTGATTCATTATAGTTCAGCTGCAATGTCAATTTTGCTTACAAATGAAAAGCAAAATTTCTCAGCCATTGCTGTAAATTATGCAGGAAAACTCGATACTTTTATGAAAAAATAAAAACAGGAACCACACTGTTTTTTTTATTTTTTTTTTTTTTTTATTTATTTAACATATTATAATCAACACAGCATAAAAAGTAAACTTTACTTTTTTGTGTTAAAAATCCTTATAAAATTTTAAACTCCTATACACTTAATTTATAAACTCCCATTAAAGAAAAAGTTTACAAAATATGTCTGGGTTTCCCCACAGCCTTAATATTTTTTGTTTCTCGTACTGTCAGTACATTTATGTCCATTTAAATGTAAACAAGCCTTTTAAACACACTATACAAACCTCCCATCTCTTCACCCAGCTGCTGTCTAGCTTCTGACAGCCAAATTGCGCTTAGAGGTCACGACCTCCCCGGCAATGTTCATACGGAGATCAGCGCATGAGGCGTGCTGGCGAGCAATGGTAACACATACAACATGTTAACATGGCAGCTCGAACCAAACCATAACAGATGAAGGGAGGAATATCTGTAATCCCTCCCCACGCGTTATAACGAAAGAGCCACGTGCCCACCTCGCATCTCACAGGACCGGGAGATACCGGGAGGTCGTTTTTCACTAAAACATCCTTGGCTTTGTGAACTTATCTTTCCTTTCTCTCCGTTTGCTTACTGTGGGTCACCGTGGCAGCCCCCCCCCCCCCCCCCCCCCCTGAAAGAGGATGAATGTGTTATCATGTTCAAGGTCACAGAGGGCAGGTAGGAGGATAAGAATGTGTCGAGCAGGCCAGGGGAAGAAGTACGAGGGACTGAGTGAGGAGACGTGTGGAATCTGGTGTGCTGGCCAGCCCAGACCTCTCTGAAACTGTGCCTCTGTTTGTTCCCCATCAGTTAAACTGCGATGCTCAAATGCCACAGGTGGAGGGCCTAACAGTGGCAGGCGATGATTTCCAGGTCAAATGGGCTTGGCTTTGACCCTGATGTCATTTGACCCTGTGCACTTGGACCACACTGTAAAACCGAATAAGTTGGCAAAACTCCCCCCAAAAAATTAGATAATCAGTTACGTCAAAATATTTAGCTTAAGAAATTCAAAGTTTAAGTGAGCGGAACTGGCAGATTTGTATTTCATACTCAAACATTTTAATTGACGTTAATTTGAAATATTTGAGAAAGCTAATTCATACATTTAACTTAAAATTACCATGTAATCTGAATTGAAAAATTTTTAGTAGTGGAAACTCGGCTAGCTTTAACTAGATAATTCAGTAAATGCTAACTTTCTACTTGGTAACACAATGCTTTAATATTATTAGTATAGCATATCAATTGCTGAAAGAGTACAGCAATGTTGAACATTTACCTGTTCTCAAACCAATCTCATTCGCCACTCGTCACCATGATGGTAACGCTCAAAAAAAAAAAAAAAAATACACATATGAGAAAATTAATCTAAATTAGCATAGCATACTAAATTAGCATTAGCATACTAAACCTCCCATTTAACATTAATCTTGCACAAAAATCATTATATAACACTTAAAAAAAAGCATGCATCCTAGCAAAAGCATGCTGGGAATTAGAAATCCCAGCCCAGTTTAGTTAAATTTAGGTTTGTCTAAATTAAAAAAGAAAGCTCATTCAACTCAAAACAATGAAACAATTCAGATTACTTAAAATGTGTCAGTTTTGTGAACTCAAAAGAAAATAATGTTCTAAATACTCATAATATTTAATTTGACTCATTTGTTTAATTTAAGTTCAAACCAAGTAATTGTTTTGAGAATTAGAGTTTACAGTATTTGTTACCTTCTTCTCAAGCTTTGATTAGTGCTACTATAATGGATTGTTTAAATGTAGGAAACGTGATGCTTTTGCCTCTTTTTTATAAATGCTCTAGAACACCAGTTCTCAAACTGCCTCATCACAAAAAAAATATTATACAAATAATTAATAATATTTTGAAACGTCGTAGCAATCGCAGTGCGTACAGCGCTCCGACATATAGCGCAATAGTGCTTTAGGCAACCCGGGTTTGAGTCCCGACTTTTCCTGGTCCCATGGTCCCTCATATAATAATAATATTGTAAAACTATAAGATATGCAGTGACTGAGTGTGCTGTGGTAGTGGAGGTCGCAAGTTCTTTTCAATGTTATTTTATAGCTCACTTGCTTATATGTTTGAGAACCATTGCTTTAGAAAAGAACAGCTATATAAAGGTGAAATAAACACATATAAAGAAACACAAATAGTCACACCCAAAATTATCCTATTGGTTTAGTCAATGTTGCTATATCATGATGGTCATGAAGGTTAAAAAAAACTCAACAGCAATGTTTTGATAGTGCCACAGTGTTTACACTTTTAGGGAGAATCAACCTACTAATGGTCTGCTTATAGCTGGCTCTGCGTATTTTTATTATTTATTCATTCATTTATTCATAACATTGTAAAAAAATGCACACTTGATCTTTAAGTTCTACTCACCGTGTTATCCTAAATGGGTCCTTGAAACATCAAGTAGAAAATGTTAATTTGTATGGAAAACATTTCATTTCAGCTATACAGGCTAAGCAATACCTGCTTATTTTTGTTGCTTTTTTGCATAAAAAGAAACTGTGAATGTAGCTCTTTTGTTGCATGAATCATAAACCATTTTTATATATAAACAAAAGCCTTTGAGGTTTGACCAGCTCTGCTTTGGTCGTTTAATCATAGTTGTGTGACAGCGTAACGCTGGCATGAACGCTGGTCTTTCTGCCTGGCTTGTGGTCGAGCAGTGTCTCTCTCTCTCTCTCTCTCTCTCTCTCTCTCTCTCTCTCTCTCTCTCTCTCTCTCTCTCTCTGATTTTGCTGGGATCTGTGGCCTCACCATTTCCGATAAAGCCTGATAAATAAACATGTGCCCTGGTCTCCCTGAGGTCCTCCACCCTCTCTCCAGAGTCCAGCCATTCCACACACACTTCCTCTCCTCACAATTAGCCCACAATAAAACACACTTTTCTCTTAATAAAGAGAGGCTTTTAACATACACTCAGTCTCCACAGTCTTCCTCTTCTGCTTAGCAGTGATGAGCGACCATGAAGGGAAGAAACACAGCTTTAGTAGGCCTATCTCGTCTTACCATTTACAGTCATACAATAGAGCAGCAGAAAAAAAAACCTAAATAAACCAAAGTAAAATAAGAAAATATACTTGTAACATATACAAAGACTCATGAGCATTTCCAGTCAACTCTGACTTCCTGATGGCTTTGATAAGATTAGTGGCTTTCTTAAACAGGATGTGAGAAGGCTGCTTTTTAAAAACATGCTTTATGGACAGAGAATGCTTATATAACGCCTCCACGTGGGCCTTCTCACAAAAGTGAAACTTTCTCTCAGTTTAGCTCGGGGAGTTTATCAAAGTGACAGAATAAAGAAGATTTAACATCAGCCATATTAAAAAGACATGCAGCGGTTCAATATTTAAAAAGCCCATTTACCACGACAGAAGTGATTTTTCATTCAAGAGCATATGGCTACGGTACCTGTTTATAGTCTTATCGTCGTTCTTTCTGTGTGTGTAGGGGGGAAACGGAAAGACGAAAAAAAGGAGATATTTTCAAAAGACATTGAAGAATCATTCAATTAACAGTGGCATGATGTAAAATAATTACTTGACTTGCCTCCCTTAATGAGTATCTCTAATTAGCCATACATTTGTTTTGTGAAAACTCCAAACTACAGGCTGCGGTTCTGAAGAGCTGGTAAGTATGTTGAAGTAGCGGCAGATTTTTCTCTCCTGTACTGTCTGTCTTATATTAAGCGGCTTGGAGGCACGATTTGGGGCCGATGTATGCACACATGCAACATTAAACACTCAGGAACATTGAGTCACATCTCTCTCTCTTTTTCTCTTTTCTCCGTTTTTTCCTCTTTTATTTTAATTAGCCATGCAACAATTAAAAGATTCACAAACTAAATTGAACCTTGTCTCCCTCTCCTCTCTACTCGATTTCAGCACCTGTCAAAACAACACCCCTTGTTGGAGTCATTATGCAAAACTCATACGCACAAAACCAGCATGTGCGAGAAGAAAACAGCAATTATTTCTGATATTCACTTATTTGGGGGTTACATTGACATTTAAGTTTTCTACAAAGGTAATCTTTTTTCGCCGCAGCTGAGAGGTAGAGAGAGAGTCGAGAGAAAACAGACTGTCACCTTTAGACAGTCAAATAATTGATTGTGATACAGCTTCATATCATATTTAGTCAGGTCATCTTTAGTGTCCTTAAAGGAAGGATTGAAAAATGTCTTCTTTTTTTCCAAACAATTAAAGGCAATATGCTTTAGTGTAGTTTTGGACCCCTTTGACTTTTTTATGGACAAAGTTCAAAATATTTGTTGTGTTTCACAGAAAGTCGTACATGAGGGTGACATAAGGGTGAGTGAATGATAGTAGAATCTTAATTTTTGGGTGAACTATCTCTTTAAAAGTTCAGAGCTTGATACAACAGTGGCAGTTTTGGTGGATGGTTGTAGCGCTCTTTCCCGACAATAGAGGTCTGATCAGATTTTTTTATTTATTTAATGATTTCTGGTAGTATCTGGCAGAATTGTCCTGCTGTCCTGAGCTGGAGGAAAGATGATGTAAGGCTTGGAAGATAGCCCTTTTGCCCATCGCCACACTGTGTTCATTGTTTTTCGTCTTTTCTGTGCTGATGTGTAGTCATGCGTGATGCCTGGTTCGACCACGACTCGCTCAGCTTTACCACTAAGACACATCCCTGTGTTTCTAATGGGATTGCCAAAGGCTTAAATTATTTTGTTTAATTTTTTTTTTTTTTACTTTTTAGTGACTGCCACCTCATGCACAATTGATTTATCCATAGTTGTGGGTAGAAATGAATCATCCCCAGAGATGAATTGTCACGCGTTGACCTTTAGTGCAGTATGTTTTATGCTACTTTAGCCTCCAGTGCTGGTCACTTGACTTGGTTCCTTTCTTTCTTTGTGAGTGAGGTGAACAGTGTAGCGCTTTTCTTTGTAACTATCTCAATCTTTATGCAGAGACCCCCTCTATCCCACCTCTACAATTTAACAAATGCTCAGTTATCCATCTTTTTTCCCTTCTCACAGTCTGAGATCTACAGGCAGAAGGCTTGACACGCTGTGACTACCATTGTACCTCTCTAACACACGCATACACGCACACACAGAGCACATCTGCTGGTCTTCGGGATAATACTGCAAATGTTTAACATAAAGGGAGGCTTTGAGCTTCAGGCCAGCTCTGGATGATGATGATGATGAGGATGCAGCAGGCCAGGACAATGAACTGTGGGAATTCTTTGGTCTCCCACTGATCTTCCCTCCCCTGGCATCCCAACAAGCCTGTCAGACACACAGGATAAAAGGAGCAGCATTTTTCTCTCTGCTCATCCTTTCGTGGGCTCATACTGATCTGTAGAGATGAGCTGAAAGCTGAACTACCTGTTGAAATGTTCTCTTAAGATGCTCTCAATGACATAGGCTATTGTGCGAGACACACCGACAGAGACTGAGAGAGTTTTGCGGGTTGAGCTAACAGAAGGTAGAACTGTGTAGAGAGGAAGGTGACACAAGATATGTGTATTTGTAACTGTAACAATTCGTCTGTGGTGGTGTCGCAACCCATGAACTAGGTATAATTAGGTCACTTACTGTCTTACCACAAATAAGAAAACAACCTGCATCATGCAGCGAGCTGTTTGCTGGATGAGAACGAGTTTGCCTTTCAGAGGCTGCGTGCGTTTCTTCTGTTTGATTCAGTTTCGGTCATGTGCTGGGAACCTTTGCTTAATGCCTCATTACAGCCACTAATAATCCAGTTCAGTCAAAGAGCATCGAGAGGAAGAAAAACAAGCCACGTTTTATTGGATTAATTAGAACTATTCTGAAGACCACCTGCAACAGACTAAACACGAGCAGAGAAGGAGAGAGAGGAGGACAGATCGGACCTCGCTGATAAGCGTGCAATGATTTTAACTTTCGCTATCGGTTTATGATTTTGTTATTGTACGTTTCTGGCCATAATCCCATAACTGCATAACATGGAGTGCCGTTTCCATCCATTAAATATGCAACATATGGCAGCCATTTTCAAAACACAGTTCATTCCCTTTTGCTTTATGCGGGGGCCGCTAATGATTCAGAGGAAATAAAACTGACTTTTGCACTTTCTGTAAATAATGATTGATTTATCAATAACGATGACCTCTTTAATAATTAATTAATCAGCTACTGCATAGCAATCAGTCAATGGATTTTGGTCGATAAAGCTTCATAATAACAGAGCAGCTAATGGCCTTGCGATCTATATTTTTATTTTCATTTCAACTCGCAAATACTTTGACTTCGGTTTGTTTTACTTGTCGATGGATGTTTCCCTTGAAACTACAGTTTTCTGTAAATGTACACATTCTTTACCCAAACATGGATGCAGAAGGACACCAAAATTAGGTTATATAAAGACGCAAAGCCCGAAAGAGCCAGATCTGCTCGGTGTTATTTGATTTAGGGCTTGAACATGCTGTGTAATCTAGAACATTTAAGGATTAGATGGGTTTTATGTCCTCTCTGAGGTTAGCTGTACATTTAAAAACTCTTTGTTCAGAGCCCCTTCAAGGCTGAAGTTTACTTGCGTGTTAGTGAGTTTGTGAGTATTTATGTGTTTTAAACGGAACCTTGATTCTGCCCTCCGTGTTGATTTGTGAGAGGCCACTAGAGGATCAGCTCAAGGACGTGAACGTGCACAGGTACCTCAAGTTTAATGTAATATTTTGTCGCTACAGTGGCCTTAATTTAGCCGCGTTCTCCTTGACGTCCCAAAATCAAAGCCTGGCCCTCCAGAAAGCAATCTAAATGCCAGATAATGCAACACATATTCATGCACTTTGCAAAGCTTACTGCAGACTTTATCAGAAACCACAATCAGTTCAAATATCTTAGAAATACCTTTGTTAAACGTCAGTGCATCACACTTGCCACAAAATGCACTGGTGTGTTTGCGTTTCTACTAGTAGATCCTGCTATATGCTTATACAGTTGTTTGAGGTGATGTTAAGGCAGAAATCAAACAATGTGTTGCCTGGTGTTAACAACAATGTCCCTGCTTGACAAAGCAAAGATAAGAAGAGAAGGACAGTAGTCTGATGGTGGCGTTTGCACCCTCTAATTAAGATGTGGTTTGCAGAGCTTGCAAGAGTGAACAGAAAGTGATGTAAAGTGAGGTAAAGATAAGACATAAATCCGGTTGTTTTGCCATGTTGCTTGTAAGGCTCAGTATTAACCACAGACTGTAAAGCTGCATGCCACTGGGCCCTGCGTGACAGTGCACTAAAGGAAGTCTCAGTGGCTTTTCAAGAGATGCGGCGGCGGTGCACGCGTTAATTAGAGCACGCTGCTGCTGTTACGCTACGTTTGACAGGTAGTATCAGGCCAGTGAGACTCCATCGTTTTGTCTAGCTCCTGGCTAACCCAACTGCCCCAGCCCTAAGAAAGAGAGAGAGGAAGAGGAGGGGGGAGAGCGAGACGGGGGGTCTGGGACAAGGAGCCACCACCGTGTTTGCTGTCAGGCCTACATGCTGTGGGCCATGACTCAATGGCACTGATCCAAATAGGTGAGGCATTAGCATTTCTAACAGAGGAAAGATTGGCAGTGAAACTTTGCAGGGCATCCTACAAACGCAGATAACAGAGACAAGCATCACTGAAGAAATATTTAAAAACAGAATGCTGAAACCTTAAATGTGCTGTAGATTTATGAAATGGGGTGTTTTAAATGTACTCCTAGGTATAGTTGTAAATGAAAAATCACATGAAAATATGAAGAACTGAGTTGTGCGTAACATTTTTTTTATCTTTTTTTCTGAATTAAAATAACAGTGTATGCAATTTTTGACAAAATGCCCTCCAAATGTGCTTGCTGCTCTGCAAATTTGGTTTTGGAGGCATTTTCAGATTTGTATTAAGCATGCCGATGTTTAAGAGCAGATGTATTTAGATTTTAATGACTTTGTTTCGTTTGAGATAAGGCTTTTGGCTTGGAGTTTCTGCTAATTATACTGTGGAAAATATGCACTTTACTGATAATTGTTCCGTAGTGATGCCTCCCTTAAAGTATTCCCAGTATCAAATTTATTTATTAATGTATTCATTTATTTATTTATTTATAGATGCTGTCTAAAATATTGCAGACTGTGTGTGTTATTGTTTGCTGGTGTATGTGTGTCATGCGTCTACGTTCACATATGAATTTAATACTTTGTCTGCCTCTGCAGAAGTGAGTGTTTGTGTGTGTGTGTGTGTGTGACACCTCTTTAACCATATGAAATGTCCTTTTTAATCAGAAAAAAAAATTAAATGACTTGGGAGCAAGGAAGGCATATTAATGCACTTAATTTGCATATAGTCGTCAGGCGAGGCTATGTTCAAAAACAAACTGGATTCGTCAGTTCATTTCACATTGTTCCTTTGTCTATCTGCCTTTGTTATATGGTAAAGATAAAGAAGGAAATCAAATTGAAGAAAAGGGCAAGCAGTTATCTCTCCAAATGAGCAACTGCTCATCATGCCTCGCTTAAATCATAGATTTCTATTGCAGAAGGCATGCTAGCCACATTCAAAAAGGGCCTCGTCTGATATCTGCCAGGATTTGCTGCGATGTCGACAAAAGCAATTTGAACAACTCGCTACCCAAAGAAACTCCAAAGTCATGAGGCATCGCGCTAAGCCTAAACATCACCCAGCATTTTTAGGCCTTTGTCTGAAGACCGTTGCTTTAATTAGATGACCTGGCAGAGCGAACCATCCGTGATTTATATTTGTCTTGCATTTACTCCTGTATTACTTTTTGCTGAATATCAAAAATCCTCACAGAACAGCTTAGCCATGTATAATTTGCAGCGCACGTGCTTACCCGCGTGAGTGTGTTTATAACACACCCAGTATTTAAATACATAATACACCTACAGTGTATTGTTCACATCCAGATTCCAGCATTTTTTTCTTTTAAATTCCTCTGAGTTATAGCTCTGGACAAAAGAGGAATGGCATTCAGCAGCAGCCCACAGTGTGTTTAGCAGCGACTGGAAGTGGCCTCAGTGTTTTTATTCATGTTGGAGAGATAAGACTGCAACCGACATGGCGTAGGAAGAGCAAATAGCTAAAGAACAGGCGGCCCTTATTAGAGTTCTTATGAGAGCATCAGCAAATATGTGCTCCAAGCCCACTGCCTTCAACTGCAGACTGTGTGTGTAGTCTCTGGTTTGATAGTTGTTGTGTATTTGTCTCCGCAAGTGCACTTTTTTTCTTTTCTTTTTTCTTTTTTGTACCAGACCAATAGGTTCATCGTTGTTGGCATTGCTGCTGCCTGTCAACAAAAAAATCTGTTGTTTGTTTCCCTGTGCAGTGGGTCATGTGAAGAAAAAAAAAATTACTCAGAAGCTGTCATACTGCCATGAGGAAAAGTGAAATATAATGTGTCAGCAGCCCATAGACTGAAGGTGCTGAGTCATTAGGTAGTCCCTCTCTAAAAAGTAAACTGGGTCAATCTGCGCCATTTAAAAGGTTTATTAATGACCAAAGGGTGTGGATTCCCTGGCCCAGAACACTTTACCCTTCCTGAGGCACTGAATGTGTGAGAAAGACAAACCAGCATGTGTTTCCAAATAATGGAGAGAAATTCTGGATGTAGTTTCCTGAATACCTGCTCTTGCTCTTGTCTTTGTTTAAATGACCACAGTGCATTTACTTCACATTCATAATCATGTGTTAAAGCGCATAGCCACTGTTACCAGGCAGCATACTAATCAGCTTAATGAGATATTATACAATATTTTGTTGACCAAAGCAAAACTCACTTTATTGTTTCTGAAGCTTGACCCTGTCAGTTGCAGGGGAATGCAGCAACATCATTATCCTTCCTTAAGATGGTGAATAGCATGCTAAATAAGCACTAGCCATCCAGATGACAACATACCCTGCTCATGTATTGTTTTTAGTCTGACGGTTCATTGGGCCACACTGTGGCCATTTTAAATAACTGGGAAGCCTCTGATACTTTGGGAACCCTTTCAATAACGCCAACTGTTGTTTTCTTCTCATCGGAAGCCATACGAGAGTGAGAGAACAGAGAGAGGGGAAAAAAGAAGGTGAACACAGAATGATTTGCATCAAACGTAATGTGACTCTTAATGGAAAATTACGCCAAGACAAGTGTCGCAGCAGTGAGATAAGGGCTTGTGTTTACTGGAGTAACCCCTTGGTTTTAAGTGCTATTGTTAATATCATAATTGTAGAATTGTGGCAGCTTCATGACAATACCATTGCTCCGTTTCATTAAGGCGTGTAATTGGAGGGATTCTGATAGGATGGGACCAAGTAGCTTAATTATGCGGCGCCTTGCCGTGTTTACTGGGTAATTATTGCCTCCAAAATTGTGTTACTGTTTGAGAAAAAGTTCTGAGAGTTGCAGCTTCTCTCCCCAAGTGTGAGAGTACATGTAGTACTTCATAAATCAGAGGGAGATGAACTCACTCTTTTTTTTCTTCACACTTGTCACTGAAGTGCAGTCATCGTTGTTAACCATTTCCTCACACCATACTCAGACTGCTGACACACAAAGGGGTACTCAAGAATGAACTGAATTAACTGCCGTGTGGTGTGATTTCCTTTGCCAGACAATGCAGTATATAATCTGAGATAGATCCACACAAATGAATATAACTAGAGTTTTGTTTCCAAACCTACACCCACTTCAGCAAAAAAATAAAACACCTTTGTGTCTGCGCTGATGCCTAAGACAGACTTGACACTGCGATGGTATTTAACTCGGAAATATGATCTTCACCACACTATACAGTATCTCAAAATGTATAAGAGAAAAGGTCTTTATTTTTCATGAAATCTGAGAGCAGAGTGGATGTTCTTCATGAACAGTTCTTCAAGACAATGGTAAAGTTAAGAGTGTGCTCAACCTGTTCTGTCCAAAGCATTGTACCTTTACTTCTATTGTTAATATGTGTTACTATTTACATGATGTTCCGCATATCATTTTACTTTCAATTATAAATTGTGCAGTGTTTTCGGTTGGTTGTGCACAGAGATAATGCAACAAGTGTATTAGTGGTGCCTTTTTACTGCATACCTCTGAATATTGGACTCAATACCTGTTCTGTGTCTTTTCTCCTTTAGGATGGAGGACTCTAGTTTGTGCCTTGGTGTATCCTCGGTGGTCTCGGATGCTGACACCCATCTCAGCAACGCAGTACTTAATGGCCGCTACCCGATCAGTCAGAAACTGCATCAGCTGACTGCTCAGCTGGGTCATGCCTTTCCTGAACTACAGAGTCGCCAACAGATCCCAGAGGAAAAGGCAGCCACACCGCTGGATGAGAAAACCCATGCTGCCTTAGCTAGTCAGCCAATAAGCAGTCAGATGGCCTTACTGGCCAACCAGCTTAACCGTGACATGGATGTGGGAGCCCTGAGTGGTCTCAATGGCCGTGTTGATTTGCAACAATTTCTCAATGGGCAGAACTTAGGAATCATGTCCCAGATGAATGATATAGAAGATGATGCCCGCAAGAACCGTAAATACCCCTGTCCACTATGTGGCAAGCGCTTCCGCTTCAACAGCATTCTGTCTCTTCATATGCGTACACACACTGGAGAGAAGCCCTTCAAATGCCCTTATTGTGACCACCGAGCTGCTCAAAAGGGTAACCTGAAGATTCACCTCCGCACCCATAAACTGGGAAATCTAGGTAAGGGCCGTGGTCGTGTACGTGAGGAAAACAGGCTACTTCATGAACTAGAAGAAAGGGCCATTTTACGTGATAAGCAAATGAGGAACAGCTTGCTGCAGCCCTCTCAACCTCTTCCACCCCAATTGGGTATCCAGAGTCACAACCAGCAACAGCCTGGTTCTGCCTGTGGCCTGCTCACTCCAACCAGTATTGGGGGCTCGCCTGATGGACTGACCCAGCCATCTGCCTCACCTAAGCCCACAGGTACCAACCTGCAAGATGAGCAAGCCCTCAACCCAGCCCAAGGATTCCGGTGCACTTTTTGCAAGGGTAAATTCAAGAAGCGTGAGGAGCTAGAACGCCACATTCGCATTCTTCACAAGCCCTACAAGTGTACCCTATGTGAATTTGCTGCTTCCCAGGAGGAGGATCTCATCAGCCATGTGGAGAAAACCCATATTACAGCGGAATCAGCCCAGGGACAGGGTACAGGAGCTGGCAGTGGAGAGAAGCCCGCCAATGAATTTCGCTGTGAGGTTTGTAGCCAGGTCTTCAGCCAAGCTTGGTTTCTGAAAGGCCACATGCGGAAACACAAGGACTCCTTTGAACATTGCTGCCAGATCTGTGGACGGCGTTTCAAGGAGCCCTGGTTCCTAAAGAATCACATGAAGGTACATCTAAACAAGCTTGCCATAAAGAACAAGCCCCCTGTTGGTGGAGGAGCTGATGAAGATAGGCCCTCTGTGAACAGCATGAGCAGCCTGGCTCAAGAAGCTCACGCCAACCTGTATTCACGATACATTTCTTGTCTGCAAAGTGGCTTCCTCACACCTGACAAACAAGGCCTGGCTGAACAGCAGCACCAGATGCTGGCCAAGGCTGGTATAGCTATGAAGGAGAAGGAAATGCTTGGAAAGCTCCTGAGCCCAATGGCCAGCATGGGTCACGGCTTAGGGGAAAATGAAAAGCGCTCACTTTTGGGTTGCCTGAACCTTGTGCCCCCTCTAAAGTCAAGCTGTATGGAACGCTTGCAAGCCGCAGCTAAGGTGGCAGAGATGGACCCCCTGAACAGCTATCAAGCTTGGCAAATCATGGCACGTGGAATGGCTATGGAACGCTCCTTCATGCCAAAAGAGCAGCATCATGGGGGTCACGGACAAGAAGATGAACTTGCCAGTGCAGCTGGGATTGTTCACTTTGGGAAAGATAAGCTTGAGCACCCTACCTTAGGCTCTAGTGATGGTTCCAAGCAGAAGCAACATCCTGATCTCCTTCATGGAGTGAAGACAAGTGGAGGCATGATGTCCTTGAAAGATGAGGGTGTAAGCTTTGATAGCCACCGTGAGTTCTTGCCTCACCATGGGGGTCTGGGCCTAGGCCAAGGGCTTGAGTACAGCTTGGCTGGCCTGAAAGAGAAAGCAACTGAGTGTCCTGACTGTGGCAGAGTCTTTAGAACCTACCACCAGATGGTGGTCCACTCCCGGGTGCACAACAAGGAACGTCGAACCCTAGAGGAGAGCTCCCAGCATGGTCTGGACGAAAGGCGTGGCTCAGCTAGCGACCCTGAATCTCAGTCCATCAGCCGATCCACCACCCCAGGATCCTCCAATGTGACAGAGGAAAGTGGTGCTGGAGGTGGACACTCCCAAACAGGCAGTGTTCAGGATGACAGTCCCCACCCTTCTTCTCCATCTTCAGGTAAGAAATTTTTAAGATGGTTTAAGAAAGTCCACAGCATTAAGAATAAAACATTAATACCATAAATACCTTGAATTTGGTTTTCAGTCTGGCGTTACAGGAACAAAATTGTGTGATGTTCACAGGATTCAGTTCTGTTAAATCAATACATTTAAATAGCAATTATCTAATGGAAGTTTTACAAAGTAGCACAATTACAACCCTAAGAGAGCTATTTCACAGTGGGATGGAATGGAACAACTGAGGAAGAAACCTTGGGATGCCTATTGGTGAGATGGCAGTATCAAGTGGTTCAGATCCATACATGCCGCTAGCATACTAGCCGTGTCTACCAAGGAGGCTCCATGAAATATTGGTCTTAAATCCTAAAAAGCATGATTCACATATTCTCTTCAATGCATAAGTCTGAAAATGAATGTTACTGTTCAAATATCCATCAAACACCCTTAGTATCTTAAAGGAGTTAGTATCTTTATTTACTGTCTTCTTAAACAAATTAATTAATGAGGTTTCTGTACTTTGACTATCCTTCGGCATCAATTAATTTATCCGTTAAATATAAAGTTAACAATGAAAACAAAAATCTGTATTCTATTCTCACAATAGAAAGCCTATGTGGATGTATGGACATGTTACGAGTGATTAAAACATCCTGGTGCACGGGAGAGGGACAGCAAACCCGCCCCATCTGAGGGACTCTGAGCTTTTGAGATAAAATGTATGTTTAGTGGGATTAAGTGAAGCTGCAGCTAATGATTACAGAAGTTTTAAAGGTAACTTTCTCATTCCTTGGGGTAGTACACCACTGTTAAGCAGCCTGGCTGTTAATTAGGTCACGTCTATGTGATAATCAGTTAGCTTAAGCTAAACAAGACACTAATTAAAGATATACATATAAAGCAGGTCAAAAAAAATGAACTTCATTTGCTGGGTAAAATGTGCTTTTAAGTCATAAAAAAAAGAAAAAAAAAGTGGCTAAGCTTAAGGCTCTAAGCAACTTAATTTCAACAGCAAAGAAGAAATTGTTTATTTATTCCCAGTCCTTATCACCCTCATGTAGTGAGATGAGTTTGAACATGCAATGGGCTATGTTTATTTTAATCTAAGGAATAATAACAGACAACCCCCACCCCAATTAGGAATTAATGAAAATGAGAAGAAGATAAAACCTATTTTCTTTACAGAGACTATTAAACCTAAACACTCATCAACAGAAAGGAGGGTATGTTACGGAAGTAATTATGTAGTGAATTTTAATGCAGGAAGTTTTCTTTCTTTAGCATCTCTCTTACTACTACTTAGAGATTTAGCTCATGGCCTTTTATAAACTCTTCTCAAGCTTTTGTTGGATTGGCAGGGTATTTGGAATTAAAGTGATTAGTGTTTAATAATAAGAATGTTAAGCACTAACTGAATCATGGGACAGAGAATGAAAATACAATTTATTTATTGATTCTTTGGCACTCTCATAGCTTTTATTGTACATAAGTAGACCAGTTTTAATAAACACAAATCTGAGAAATTGGTTATGTGATGTTTTGCCAATGTCACCATTACTTAATATTTCCTCTCTCTCTTACCATCTTTCATTTGCATGCTCTTTTGCTCTATACTCTGTAGGTCCCCCCCCCCCCCCCCCCTCTCTCTCTCTCTCTCTCTCTCTTCTCTCTCTCTCTCTCTTTCCCCCTCTCTCTTAAATATTGACGATTCTCAGTTGAATTGGATCTTGGATGTGGCCTAATGTTTTGTATCATTTCATCTTGCTTGAAATCCCCCCAGTATTTTTTTAGCAGACTGAAATCGGTTCCCTTGCAGATTTTCCTAATATTGTGGCCCATCCTCTGTTCCTTGTATTTGAACAAACTCCAAACATACTCTCACATGATTCTTGAGTCTGGCTTCTTTTTTGCCCCCCACCCCACTAACTCTATAGGTTACATTCTTGTTCGCACAGTTTTCTAGTCTATATCTGGGTGTTTTGATGTCACCTTTTCGTTGCGTTTTGTCACGATAGTCCACTTTAGACATTCTATCTATAAGTAACTTTGCAACTACATGTCAACTAACACATGTATTAATTTGCAACTACATGTCAACTTACTCTTATTAGAGTAGACTGTAAGATTAGGGTTAATGGAATGAGTTGACATGTACTTGCAAAATGACTTAAAGTCAGAATGTCTGTTGAGGGACCATCAAACTAAAGTGTTAGCAGATATTGCTAACACTTTACCCTTTATAAGTCTACTTGTACTCTAATGACTGGTAGTTGACATGTAGTTGCAAAGTTACTTATTGTTAGTAGAATGTAAAAGTGGACCATCAAAATAACGTTACCCACTTTTCTCATAATTTCACTAGTAAGGCTCACTAGCACAACAAAACACTTTTAGTGCTTTATGTATTTATTGAATGCATTATTATTAATCTAACTTTATTAATCCATCTATATATATATTTTATTATACCTGCTCCCTCCCCATCTCTCTATTCATCCTGTGTGTGAGTTCGTGTCAAGGTAGAGTGTGATCACCAGCTGAAATCCCACATCGCTGCCCAGCTCAGTTGGAGCAGGCAGGGAGCTCTCACTGTGCAGCGGGCATAATGCCAGCCCCCCCTCTTGTCTTGAGATTGACCTTCAGGTTTCTTTGCTTGCAAGCACAGGGAGATGCGTGTTTATTGGGGAATTATGCCATAGTAAGGGGCAGTTTGGCAGATTCCCTGACATACTTATTTAAAAGTATGCATACACAAGGGGCTGTGCTCTCAGGCCATGGCACAAAACATGTGCTCACCAAAACCCTTACAAGCTAAAGGTGTGATGTACAGGGAAGGAAGTGTTGCACTGTCTGTTTGCCTAACAGTGCTTTAATCTTTAATGCAGTGTTTTTTTTTATTAGCCCAGCATTTGTATAAGGTGGAGAAAAGTATTTCTTCTCTCATCAAGATATTTTCAGTTGTATTTAATTTTTGACTTTTGAATAGGATTGATAAAAACAAGAAAATACATGTCATGGCCTGGTTTTATATATGTATGTGTGTGTGCGTGTGTGTTTTATTTTTTTTTTGGGGGGGGGGGGGGGGGGGGGTATGTTTATGTATTATGCAAGAGGATGTGGCATGTCATACCTCTGTTTTACTTTTAATATCTCACACGTTTCTCTAACCCAAAGAGAACAGACTTCCTTTACAATATGTCGATTTTATTTGCTTTTTTTCTTTACCCTCTCTTTAACATACGGCAGATTCATCTGCTGTCTTCTTTCAGCAAGCTCACCCAACCTCTAAACCACCTACCCACTGCAATTTTGAGTTAAACTTGAATTACAGTAATCAACAATAACATCTCAACTGTGAAAGAAGGTCGACACAATCGCTTTTGTCTTTGACACTGCACTTGTTTAAACACAGAGAGAGACAGATAAAAAGGGGAAAAAAACTTGCCTCAGAAATGTCCTCTAAAGGCCTTTTCCCTCTCCTCTCAATAATCAACCTTAAATATGCTTATGTGCAATAGAATTTCCAGCCTCTGTACATCTCTTCCACCTCTTTCCTTCTCTCTCTTTTAGTTTATTGCATTTTCCCCCATTCTTTTATTTCTTATTACCATTACAAGATTGGCTTGACTGAGGAGGGGATCTATTGTTATTTCAGATTCCGCAGTCTGAATTGGGTTTCATAAACAAGGGGGGCTTATTCCTGATAGTGTTTCTGAATTCATTATTGTGTGATTTTGAGTGACAGCTGAGAGAGAGAGAGAGAGAGAGAGAGAGAGAGAGAGAGAGAGAGAGAGAGAGAGAGAGAGAGAGAGAGAGAGAGAGAGAAAGGAAGTCTTTGACAGAAACACAGTGAATGGAAAAAAAAAAAACATTATATATAAACACACATGCTGATCAATGTTAAGTGTGTGTGTGTGTGTGTGTGTGTGTGTATATATATATATATATATATATATATATATATATATATATATATATATATATATATATACATACAGTATATACACACGCCCAGAGTAGTTACATAGCTTGACAATGAATTTAGATTGACTACACTACACTTTCAAAGACTTTAGCGTAGGATTTACTTTATAAACAACTTTTCTAGTAAGATTCACAAATAATTGCACGGAAAGAGCACGTAAAACATTAAATTAAATGTGAAATTTTGAAAACACTTAATTAGTATTCTTGTAAAAAAAAAACATTCAATAATCTTTGCTCTTTTACAGTGTATATTTATAGTCAGTACACATTAATATTTCCTGTGTGACACCCATGAAATGCTTATTAGGATCAGACTCCTCCTTTGTATTTGATTCAAGACATCCTTAGACGTGTTTCTTGTACGACTAACTTGAGAAAACCAAGTGAAAAAGCATCCTTTTTCTACTGCCTGATCTCCGTTGCTTAAGGCTTCAAAACCTGCCTTGTCTTTTTCCTCCAGTTGAGAATCCCCCATGTCTAAATATTGTTAAGAGGAAGAGCATTTTAACATGGCAAGGATTATCAGTATATCCCCAGGTCTTTACGGCTTGCCGCCGTTTTGGGCGAAACACTTGCTCCATACAAATTGAAATTGGATTTGCCAATGGATGCCTTAGGTTATAAAGCATGGATATTCATCTAATTACACAATTACAAATTGGAGTAATTACATATGCAGACTTGCTGTACAATGTAATTGTGGTGTAATTAAAGTCGAAATAACCCCAAACTGCTCTGCAAAATGCACGACTATCCACAGCGAAGCAAACCTGTTCATCCTTTCTGACCTATGGCATCAGTTTTATGCAGATGTTTATTGCTTTACTTGTTAAATAAATATTAAAATTTAGAGAAGAATAAATTGTTACCCATGCTCAAATTTTGTTATTATGAGTTTGAGTGGTCAAGAACTCAGGCCTATATACAGTATATGCGATTGTGCTTCTGAATGTCCACACATCTTATAAAGTCTGTTGTGACTGAAAAATAAGTTGATCCGAGCCCCAAAATTACATGGAATAGCTTTTATGAGACACAAAACGTATTACTTATCATTAACAGCATCTCTGTCATATTCTCTCTCCTCCTCCTTCTCCTCCTCCTCCTCCTCTCTCTTTCTCTTTCTTTAATTTTCTCTTTTGCTCTTCTAAATCTTTAAAACGAGGACAGACTACATTTCTCTCTCTCATGTGCTAATTAGGAACTGTAGACCTTGGAAGAATTATGTCAATGTTTATTCCTATCATTCACCTTCATTATAGTTCGCGCCCTCTGCCCTCTCACCCAGCATGCATCGCTCTCACTTTTTTTCCACACTTCTCCTATTTTATCTAAATGTTTCATTCAGTCTTCCTATGCAGTTTATGCAGCTCAGTGCTCCCTTAAATCTGTCACCTTTTTTTGAAGTTTAATAATGTAAAAAAAAGAAAAAAAAGAAAAATGTCATGGTGTGTGAGAAAATTGTTATTATACTGCTTTATTTAAGTACAGTGGGTCAGGACTCTGGTGTCTTTAAATGAAAAAGTTCTATTCAATGTGTTAATTGTCAGTGTGCTCTGTTGATTGACGTGTCTTAGATAAATGTAGACTTAGTATTTTTGTGCACGCTTGAACAATAAAAGGGCAATTTATTTCCCCTTAGCAGCAGCTCATTTGATTTCTCTGTTTCGCATGCTCACTTTTTCTCTCTTTCCCTTGTTATACTCTCGCTCGCCTTCTCTCGCTTTTTCCCTCCTTTTCTGTCAATTTGTAAATATTACCCATTGTGGGAATTAGCATAGCTTTTTTTCTTTTTACTATATTTAAAATTCCAATTGTATTCCAAAGTGTATATGAAAGAGCTTCCGTGAGTGTCGTCTCTGTGCTCACCGTACCCCCGTGAGGCTATCAACGGGCAGTCCTTATGAAACATTTATCAGTCTGTTTTATGTCTTAATGATCCTGTTAGGATTCCCTGCTTGGTTATGGAGACAACGGCGAGCTATGTACTGCTCGGAGAAAGAGAAAAAGAAAAGGAGAGAGATAGAGAGAGAGAGAGAGAGAGAGAGAGAGAGAGAGAGAGAGAGAGAGAGAGAGAGAGAGAGAGAGAGAGAGAGAGAGAGAGAGAGAGAGAGAGAGAGAGAGAGAGAGAGAGAGTAAGCTGCATGCAGTATACCAGATTTTAATTCCGTGTCTTTGCCAAAACATTGCTTACCTTTGCATACAAGCCTCCTTGGCAGGGCCGTGCTTTTTCATCAGTCTCTTCATTTTCTGTTTTATGTTTTTATAATTAAAACATAATATTTATCTTTCCCCAACAGAAGGCTGTCGTACTGGGGGAGGCAGAGAGTTTGAATATTAATATTTTAAATGCATCAATATGACGTATTTCAGCTGACTGGAAAGGTGTCATCACTTTAAATGAGATAATGGGGTCTTGTATGCTATTAAATGTACTTGTTAGAAAAAGAAAAAAAAAACATCTTGACTGAGGCATGTGAAAATATCATCAGGTTGCTCAGGAAGAAAAAAATGCTTTTCATTTTCCTTTAATCAAATAGTTTTGAATTAGTTTGCGCTAAAGTAGATGCAAAGTGTCATTATTGACTATCACATTCTTAGGAGAAAACAGCAAGTTTATTTGCTGAAGGGTTGATGGCGATGCTTTTTGTTGTGTGAGCGGAGGTCGACAGCTGTCTAACTCTGTCAGAGCCGAATTCCTCTGGAATGAAACCACTCTCTCTCTTTCTCTCTCTCAAACCAGTGCATACAAATGGCATATCTGGGTGGGAGGGTGCTTTGTTTGAACAAGTTAACTTTGGCATGATTGGGGTGCCTCCCGTGTGAAAGAGCAAGTGAATACATTGACCTTTGTCTCATTAAATATGGAGGACCAGCCATATGATACCATGACAGAAGAATCCTCCTTCTCCATTTGCCTCCTCTTCTCGCTGTCTCGCTCTCTCTTGTTTACCCGTCCTTCTCTCGCACAGTTGCGTAAACACAAGTTATAGAGGTGTAAAGCAAGAACATTATGTAGATTAAAAGCAGTATTTAGAGAGAAAGACACATGTGTCAAAGTCCCCCCCCCCCCCCTTACCAGCCATGATGTGACGGGGTGGGGGGGCTTTACGGGCATTCATCATGCACTGATGAGTATCTCTCCCCTCTTCTTTCCCTCTCCCCCTCCTAACCCCTTTGACAGGCCACATAAAAAAGCCTTTGTGTCAACATCACGGCACTGACATGAGGCAGATAATGACATGAAAAGTTTGCCTCTTCTTCTCCGCACCCCCATCTTCATTTTAGTGATAGTTATCTTCTAATCAAAGGCAAAAGAAGGGTAAAAAAAAAAAAAAAAAAACTGGGCAAAAAAGTCCACGGATTAAGATCTTCATTTTCTCTTTATTTCTGTCCTCTTTTTTTTGTGCCTGTGCATTCCAATTGTTCTTAAAATATTTGGCAATGTCAATTAGTAAGTGAGCAGAGCTAGCTGATGAACACAATTTTCCACTAGACTGAGCACCCTATTGTTGTGGAGCGAGGAGCAGATTTCTGAGGTCATTATCATTCCCTGTTAGCCTGGCCCAGCTGCTCCTCTCGGCTTCAGCCAAACTCCACACCACGGCTCTGGTAGCAGGCAGCAACAGGGGGCCTAGAGAGAGAGAGAGAGAGAGAGAGAGAGAGAGAGAGAGAGAGATGGAGGGAGGGCTGGCATGAGAGAAAGAGAGAGGTAGCATGCTAAAGAAAAGGTGTGGCCGCGATGAAACGCAGGGATGGTTAGGAGGGTCGAGACGAGCAAATGATGGTCAGATCACACTAATAAAGCCTAAAGAGAAAGATTGAAAAAGACAGCTCTGCCGCGCGATGAAATTAGAGAGGAAGAAACGGGGGATAAAGAACAAGTGAGCGAGAGGATGGAGAAACAGAAGGAAAGAAACACGCCGCTTGGAGGGAATTAAAAAATCAGTCATACGCTTCTTGGAGCCGAACGCCGAACGCTGAGATTATGAAGGCAAAAGATTTGGATGGTAATGCAACTCGGGGAAATAAAGATCCAGAATGACATACTGCTCTTGTTGGGCAAACCTTTCCCCCAACAGACCCCTGTACTGGCAGGCAGGGGCAAGAGAGAGCAGCCCCAGCGAAGCCATCCTGTCTGCTGTAGAGTAACTACAATGAGGGAGATATGAACACATGGTGGAAGTGAGGCAGTTGTGAAAATGAATGCAGTTCTAAATGAGTAAAAACAAAAACTGTATGTGTTATGAAGAAGGAAAGCTCATGAATGTCTAAAATAATGAAGGCGGCCAAAGGGTGTAGAGAGTACATGTGAAAGAAATGCGAGAACCAGGGATGGGAACATGGGAGGACTGAAAAATGGGGGGAAATATACATTAGCTGACATCATACTTTTGTAGAAATAACACAGATTTATTGTAATTGCATGTAACTTCAGCAAATTCATTCTCGCTCTTTCGTTGGCTCGCTTAAAAACTTTAGTTCTCATGTGTTCAGATTAGGACGTGTGCGGAATGCATCATGCTGTTTGTTTTCTTCCGCCAGGTTATTAAATTACACCAATTTAGTTAAATGCATGTTTTGATGATGAAGTTAAAGCAAGTAAACTACTGATGTAAATGCTATAAAAGTTCTAAAATCTAGGCATTCAATTATATGTCATAAAATGTCTCGATTTGGCTAAATCTAAGCAGCAAAGTCCAAGACTTTATATTATGATTATACTTAGAATTCATTCACTGCTTAAACGTATAAATTAAATAATTTCTTGTAATTAAACTGATATTATTTTACACACTGTTCGTGTGTGCTACCTATTATGATTTTTAAAGTGCAACATTAGCTTAGCTTAGCAGCATGGTAAAGTTGCAATGCAATGGAAGTAGTGGCATAATTTTTCTTCTATTCTGTAATGTAAATCCAAGTATAATATATACATTTTTAAATGTAGTGTGGTGACTTAATTCTATCCATTGCTTGTTGATTATGTCATTTTCACTGGAAGACATTTTGATGAAACATTAAAATTAGTAAAACAATACAAAAATTAAAAAAACAATGCAAAATAATAAAAATAAACACAAATAAATAAATGAAATGCATACATGGATGAATCATACACAATACGATTTTTTTAAGATGGGGTGATTTATACGATTTATAAAATGGACTTTAATGTCAAACTCTTGAAATCAGTTGTGAGTGGAGTAACCTAAAAAATATGTTTCATGTGGTAATGTAAATTAACTCTGCTCATCAAAAATTATATTTAAACTGACTACATCAAGCTGACAAATTAGCAATTTTTATCCTGAATAATCATGATAAATGATCATGAATGCAATTTTAAATGTGTCGTTATTACCTCAAATAAAGATTTTTTACTTGATCTAACCCTTAAAATGACTTGGTCGGGTCAAATTAATCAAATTAAATAATATTTTTGACTTTAATAAAACCAGTTAATTTACATGTTACCACAAAAGGCACATTGTAAGATTTTTTTTATCTGCAAAAACATTTTTTCTTTTTTTCTTTTTTTTCCTTTATTTTCCAATAGCTTGAATTTTCCAATTATTTTCCAAAGTTTGAATGAATGTGCAATTGACTGTGTGAATGAATGACTAAATGAATTATTTTCTGTTTAGCGCTCTTAGCGCAGGTTTGGGACTCTCCTTCACCATCACCAATATGCCACAACCACCTGGACGACATGACAGCAGCCAATCTGTGCTGTCCTGTTGTATAGAAAAGTACTTTTTCCCCCTGCTTTTTGCAGATTTCATGCCACATTTTTAGATAAGTAATGCTCTGGTGTAGTTAGTTTCTCACAAACTAAAGCGGGCAACCACATTGTTTTGTGACCGCTGACAGTGACAGTAAGTGGCACTTTGAAGATGACTACCTCCTGTTTAGAGGGAGCGGTTCGTGATTAATAAGAGGTGAGTTATTTGATCTGGAGTGGAGGGCACTGTGGCATCTTCACTGGAGTATGTCTATGCTTTACCCCTCTCCATTCTCACAGGAGAGGGCTGACAAGCTCCCCTAAAGGAGGGACATTTGACTCATCAACATAGTGGAACTATCCATTTCCTTCCACGCAGAGACACTTAAATCATCCCCAAACCCTCACCCCCCGAAAAAAACAAAAAAAAACCACGACATCATTGCATTCGCTCTTTAATCTAGCAATTCAGATTTCTACGTAGAGCTTCTCTATCTTGTGAAATTTTATGTACTACCAGCTGCCTTTTATTCTGCATTGATTAAAACAGCAAAAGAGGAGATGAAGTGTTGTATTCATTCTCTTCAAAACATCCTCATACCTGCATCATTGTTTCCAAAGGAAGCTTTTTTTCAGATGATGAAAGCCCCTTTGACTCAAAAGAAAAAAAGAGAAAAATATATAAAAAAAGCTCTCTCACTTTTGTACTTGCCAGCTGTACGTTTTAATGTGCTCCCAGAAGCATTTTCACTCCTCCCCGTTCTCTTGGCACACCATCTCCCTCTTGCCCCTTTCTCACATTCGCCTTCTATACGTCTTATCCTCCCCTCACCTACCTGTAGAAAGTTTGCGTTAGTTGCGCGGCACGGCTTCAAAGCATTGCTCTCAGCTTGCAGCTGCCAAGCTCCTCGTCCCCTGTTAGCAGGCATCCAGCTGTCAGGCGCAGAGAGGGGGAAAAGAGGGAGGAAATCTCTCACCAGCCATATGGTACCCGGCTCTGCCGCAGCCTCGCCGCTCCACGGGCAAATGGCAAACTCATAGATCTCATCAACACTCCTAATATCCAGCTTGGAGATGGAGAATATTAGCCTTTGCACCCTCCACCATTCAGGCCCGACTCGGTCGAGGAGCGGGCTCTCGGTTAACGCAAACTGCCACTTTCTCTTTGCCGGCCGGAAGGGGAGAGTACGTTTCTAGAAGGCTTGTAAGAATGGATGCTTGCCATGCACTGTGACTTGATTTTTGATAGCTCGCATCGCGGGTCTCGTGTAAAGCGCAGCTGAACGAAAATCCCCAGAACAGGTTGTGGTGTTTGAAAAATGGTGCGAAAAGCAGACACATTAAAGATTCCGCGTGACCGACCCTCGAGAGTTCGGCTTCCGCGTTCGGTCTATTAGCAGGATGCTACGTCTACTCTCCTAATCCTAACAGGCCTGAGATATCAGACTCCGCTGTCTCGCCGTAAGTGGTGCCTTATGGCAGCGCAAGCTGCGGCGAAGCACTGGAATTATGGGTACATTACTGCGTAAGGCTCAAAACACTGTCAAAAGCGGCACGGGTGAATCCCGCATCCTTATGCGTACACCGTTTCGGAGTTTAGCCCTGAGCAGAAGGTACATAGAGTAATTGGTGCTGGGAGAGAACGTGTTTTGTGAATTTCACTATTAATGGATATTAATTGATGGGAAAGGAGGGGGTATCTCTTGCAGAAGAAAAGAGAAGTGCAAGAAATGTGCACTCACAAATATTTCTTTATTTCGCTTATTTATTTTACTCCGCAAACCAACCTGAAGCGGTCGCCATTAGGAGTGAGAGCTGGGGAGATTAATATGGCGGTTGCAGCATTTTGGAGGGACGGTAACGTTAATGGTCCCACTGGGTTTTTAATGAGTGTTGTGCCCCAAACAAAATGAGCTAATTAGTGTTATCATCCATATATCAGGCCATACGCATACACACTGATCTACGCTCTAACACACACACTTATATACACACACACACACATCATCATGCTGCTCCTCCATCATAGGAGAATCTGATCAGGGCTTTGTTGTGCCCTAACATTACAGGGCACTTGAGTTCATGAAATGACCCTGTCTTTTGAATCCTTCCCATTTTACACAATCACTTGTGATTGAGGTGTAGTTGACTTATTGATATAGAGTTTGGATATTATCTTTGTTTACCTGCTGTTGCCTTGACTTTTGCCACACAGAACAACTCAAACTCACATTTAATGTTTTGACACTCTGATACATACAGCTACAAACTGTAAAATTATAGCTCACACACTGGAAAATACGATCAGGTTTCCTTTCATGTCTCGCTGTGCAAACAGCCTTGACATATGATATTGTTCTTAAAGTGCCTTAAATGTCTATAGGGATCATTCCTAAACCTGTTAAAAGAGTGCAGGAGTGATGAACATAACTGTGAAGGATGGAATGAAGGGAAAGAACAAGAAAGTAAGAAATACATAAAGTAGGAAAGGAAAAAGGAATGAATGAAATAAAGAAAATTAATGAGAAATGAGAAAAATAAAGTGAGCATGGAAAGGAAAAAGTGATGAAGAAAGGAAGAAAGAACAAAAAAATAAAAAGTAAAAGAATTAGGAAGGAAGGAAGGACAAAATGAAGGGGAAAGGTGAAAGAAAGTAAGGAAGAAAAAAGAATGAATAAGGAATTACAATACAAGGAAGGAAGAAAAAGACACAAATAAATGAGAAATAAAGAGAAGGAAGGAAGGAAGGAAGGAAAGAAGGAAGGAAGGAAAATAATGAGGACAGAAGGAAAAAGAAAAGAAAAGAAAGGAGGAAGGAATAAATAAATATGATGGAAAAGAATAAATGATGATGAAAAATCAACAATGAAGGAAGGATAAAAGCAAAAGAGCAAGGAAGAAAGATGAGAAGGAAGGAAAGAAAGAAAGAAAGAAAGAAAGATAAAAATAAAGGACAGAATAAGGAAGGAAAGGAGAAAAATGAGAAAGAACAAACTAGAAAAAGAAAGAGAGTAAATAAGGAAGGAAAAGAACAGGAAAGAGAAAGAAAGAATGTTTTGAACAGCTCCGGTAGGCTGGTGTTTGTCGTGTCATTTCCTCACATTTAAGCTCTCTTACTGACCTCCGCTTTATTTCTCTGTCATTAAGCCTATTACAAAATCAATAAACAATTGTGCCTTTTTCCCCCTTTAAATCTTTTTTCTCCTCTGTATATCCTCTGCAATCGGAGAGGGGGAAACAGATATCCGAGCAGCAGTGGCGGCAGCAGGTTTGACCTGCCTTTGAAAACACACTCAATTTAGTGCACAAGCATCTTGATCTGTTGTATCCCGTGCCATTATCCAGTTATGTCCAATCCTGCAGCGCTCCAGCGGCCTGAGGTTAACCCTGAGACCCATCATAACCACATTCAGCCATGACTCTACTCTCATGGCAGCTGCATTCCAACACATCTACGATCAAACTCTTTCGTTTTCATTTCCAATCTAATGTGCATGACCAATGTTTGTTTTTAAAGGCCTGTTTGGTTTTTGGCGATTGATTGGGAATCAGTTTTTACACTCCAGCTTCTCTCCATACTCCTACTATGTAGATTAGCACCCTGAGGCAAAGTTATGGAATGATCGAGGGCTTTTTAATCGTCACATTCTCAAAATGTAATAACCCTCCCGATAAAAATCAACAAACACTGAGTTTGACAGCTGATTCATACATTGTGCATCAAAAATAAAAGCCATTTACAGATTTTAATTCCCACTGTCAGTTTAAACTAAAGTGTCAAGCACAGCGGTAGGGATGACAATGTAAACCGCTTTCATTTCTTCAGCTTAAAAGAACTTTGAAATGAAAATGCCTGTAACAAGGCTACAGTCACATTGTTTTTCTCTCTTTCGTTTTTTTATTTTTTTTTCTCTCTTCCTTTTTTTTTCTTAGGTCGCGTTCGAGTGCTGGTAATTATGGGTAATCATAAACAGCGGAGCTCCTGCTAATGAGCCTGTGTTGTATGTTGGGTTCATACAGAGCCCCCTCTTCACTGCAACCAGTGTGGGTAGAAGAAGCAGCTCTTTGTTCTGCGTGTGGTGGTCCTTTTTCTTTTTTCCCCGCCAATTTAAAACTGTGCCTTTATGTTATGTTTCAGTTTTTGTCTTTTTATTATTTGCCTCTTTTTTTACTGTATCATATGTAGCATCAGATAACAGATGTTTTGGGTCCTCGCTGGTCTTCATGTTTCCCTTAAAAGAGGAGGTCATGCACTCTTCATTTTGGTGTTTTGCGTGTCCGTCTCTAAGCATTTGCATTAGAGACTAAAGTTCAAATTTCTAATTGATCTAAGTCGCTAATGCTAATTTTGTAATCACAACATTCAAGGGGGTATCTGTTTGAAACAAACAACGGTTTGTTCGAAACGTTTTAGTCTAAAATATTTTTTATTTTTTTATTATCCTTCTTCTTGAGCAGTTTCCGGGCCCAAACTGAGATTATTACAAATAAAATCCAGCACCTCTAACCCTATTTGCATAGCCCTCGTCACCCTCTTCAGAACTCCTACTGTAAGTTTCCGAGAGAATTCTCTCGCTTCCTCACTCTTATTCTCTTTTCCTCTGTCTCTATCAGTCTCACTGCTGTTCCTGTATTTCCACTGGGAGAAACATTGACCTCATTTGTGAGGACAATAACCCCCTTGACTTTGGGGATTAAGACATGAAACCTTTGTGGATTAATTAGGTTTGGAGTTGAATTCATTTTGCTGCTCGGGAATACAACAAGAAAGAGAGAGAGAACTAGAGAGATTAAAAAAGGAAGAAGAAAATAACACTAGGCAAAGTGAAAGTTCAATTGTTCATACTACATAGGGAAATAGTTTGATTAGCCATCAGTACATGCCTATTTATTTTTTAATTTTAATTTTTTTGGTTTGACCGAATGCAGCCTGCCACGAAGGAAGGCATTTGCTCGCAGACTCCCACAGTCTCGGCAACGGCGCTTTAAGAAGTGGCAGCATCGAGCATTGTTATAGTTGTCTTGGAAACAAAGCTTGGTGTTTGTTTGTGTAAGATCTACCCCAATTGCAATTTAGATGGTTAACACCTATTGTTTTTGTTAAGAACATATGTTATTTGAGTTTAACTTTCATGTGAAAAGAGCTGTTAGCACAGTTTGTTTACAAACTAGCAAACACTCTTAATTCACGGTAGAGGAACTAAAGAACAGTGCAAAACCTTACATCTGTGATTTTCCTGCTCTCTACCAAACATAAGGGAACACATGGGCATCATGAACCTCACACTTACAAGATCATTTAGACTTCGTTTTTTCATTTACCAAGGTCACTGGATTTTTTCTTTTCATCATATTTTATTAGGGGTGTAACAATATATTGCAATACAAAAATGCAACAATATGTATCATGGATAGTGACAATATTTATTGTGTGTAGTTCATTGTGCATTGGGTTTCCAGCACCAAGTTCAAGCCTATTCGTTTACACCCACAATTTAATATCAAATTTAGCATTTTAGTCAACCGTACATTTTTGTTAACCTTTTATCACATGTCTTGGTATCGCAATAATATCGTATAATGAGTTCAGTGTCGTGATATGTATCGAATCGTGACATGAGGGTATCGTTACTCCCCTATATTTTATAAAAGGATTTGTTTTTCCTACTTTATCTTTATCATTTTCTTTCAGTTTGAAAATCTAAAAAAAACTGTAAGAATGAGAACCATTCAGTAATGATGCTATATGATTTGGCAGGGATAGTTCACTGAAAAAAGAAATATTCTGTCATCATTTACTCGTCCTTATATTTTGAAAAAAAAATCTATTTTTCAAACAATAAAAATCAATGGTGGGTTTCATTGTAAGGACAAAAACAGTTCTTCTTCTTTGTTCCACGGAAGAAAGAAAGTCATACAGGTTTGGAACGACATGAGGGTGAGTAAATGATGACAGTATTTTCATTTTTAGGTGAACTGTCCCTTTAAACAAGTTTTCTTTATGTTGTTGCATTGCTAAAGGTGCTCGTATCAGTCTGCATTTGGCTTCCATCACATGTCCCTTCATTCTCTCCAAAGCGCATAATATCCTTTTTACGATTCAGCAAACTTTTCCCGGGGGATTCTCACTCGAGACGTTACGGAAAAGATGTGATGTTGCGAACAGACTCTGGGCATTGTGACAGATTTGACATATTACAGATAACAAAATAAGAAAAACAATATCAGCTCGTGATTTAGTACCGCAGGCTTAGAGATTCATTCGACACCACGCAGGCCTCGTGCGCGAAAAGTTGCGCCTGCGTTCCCCTCAGGACACAGGTTTAGTGCTGGTTTTGTGTGCGGGGGCCTCAGCCCGCTCCCTCAGCGTGGCTAAACCGTGGCTGAGCCTCTGCGAGCCCCTCACTGGGGACGGATCGCCCAAATGCCACCTCTCCTGGCTCAGGGTGCAGGTGAGGTGTAATCTTGCCACTGAAGCACTTCCTCTGCCAGAAACAGGTATTTCCTGTAAGACATAGAGATGGGGATTCAGGAAAGAATGTCAAATCTGGTTTTCTCTGGTTTTGTCTTCGTCTCTCCCTCTCTGATCCTCACATTTCATGGGTATCGAGCGAGTTTCGAGAAGACCAGTTTAGTCTATTGTGGTGCAAAACAAGAGGAAGAGGGGATGAAGAGGAGCGACTTGAACTTTAGAAAGAGGAAAAAGTTTGGAGGACATTTCTGGATTATGTTCATGAGACACAAGCTGCTCGCAGTCTGAACATGGCACTATGTCAATGCATGTCTATTTCCATAAAGTTTATTTTTACACCCTGCAAGGCTCAGCACAGTAAGACACCAGCACCATCGACAACTAAATGGATGTAGGCAGGAATCTTAAGTCGACGCATCCTGATTCCAAATAATTCTGACAGCTAGCATTGTGAGAAACCCATTCCTCTGCGCAATAGCATTTGAAGCAATCCACTTTGCACGAGACATGATAATGAATCATCGTCGAAAGGTTGCCCAACGTTGCCTAAACGTAGCTAACGGTGTTGAAAAGTACGGCGTGCCGTTAGCACTAACAGACAGGCTTTTCTTATCTCATGCTTACTGTAGCGGTAAGTTGAACATCTGATGGCTCTCTGTGATGCAGCGTGGCGGACAGGTGAGATGCGTGAGCGAGCGACACTTTGGAGACGCGTGTTCACACCATGTCACCGTTCTCCATCTGCAAGCCTTCAGAAAAATTTCCCTTTAGTGTGTCTCTGCCAAGCTCACACACTCACAAGAGCTGCCGCACATTCTGCTTTCATTTATCAGCCACTGCTCAGTAGTATTGTGTCTCACTTACACGGCGAGACAAATATCAGTGTTAAGAATTCACTGGAGCAACATCAAAACAGCCGTTATCTAACTTTGAATATTTGTCTGCTCCGTTTCAATAGATATTTTTTAATATTTCATGTAATGGCAGTTTCAAATGAAGCAATATGGAAATATGAAATTAAATCATAATGAATCCCGTTATGCTGATGGTTGCGCAAGAGATCTAATGTTACTGTCACATCTTTATCAGCTTTATGGCCATATTCTCACTTAAACCTTCAATGTGTCTGCTTTGTGAACAGGTTCACCCTCTCGCCATGCCACATCCTCTGACTAAACCTTCAGGTCATGTTGTCTAAACTGATACCATCACCATAAGACTTAGCCCTTTAAAAGCAGGGCACTCTTGGTGGGCTTTTTGGAGGAGCTTAGCAGAAACAGACGGTCTCCCACAGCAGAGTGGGTTGAGGTCCAGGGAGCACCATGAGTTTTTTTGTGTCGTATTCCCATCTCTTTGGAAACCAGAAAGCAGTAGAGTGCCATCTTTCCCCCCCACAGAGCTTCCAGAGAATCTTGCCACAATCTTCCCCTCGAACACTTTGTTTGTCTAACCCCTTCAGTGTCCCTAACAGAAATAGCCCACAGAGTCCTCGTTCCTCCCGCCATACACACATATGTAATCTCTCTCGCTCTCAGTGCACTTTTTTTCCCCTCATGTATCTCATTCTGTTTATCTGACCCTAGCAGAACCTTTCATGAAATTATCCCCTTATGATGAGTTAAGAAAAAAAAAAGGTATGCTAATGACTGCACAGGTCTTTTACAGCACTCAGACATGTTTCCCTTACACGAGTAGTGAAGACTAAAAGGTTGGATGGTTGTAACACATGGTGAGTTGTAACACTGGACATGAGCATCATACAATTTTACTTCTGGGTTTATAGTTTGGTTTGTGATCAGGTTAATGCAAGTTAAATGACTGAACTGGTATAATCTAAATCAGAAGATACACTTGTTTCATTTGATATAGTATATCATATTTTCTCCAAATGTCTTACATAAATGTAAAAAAAAAAACTGCTTTGCCCTTTTTACTTCTGTAGACTAAACAAAATGTATAATGTTTTACATTTGTGCATAACAGTGTTTAAGTTGACATTTGACACAACTGCACACTCAACTGTTATGTTTTTTGATAGCCTGTGTTGTATGCATTTTTCTCTAGTGTTTTACAGCTTATTTGCATTATTATTATGTATATATTTGTTGGTAAAGAGACTGTTCACAAAAAAAAAAAAATCGTCATCATTTTCTCATTTCGTTGCAAACCTGTATGACTTACTGTCTTCTGTGGAACACTCACAAAAATAAAGGTTGCTTATTGGCATCTATGATTCCGTGAATAACTTTTAATGTTGTGAAAAAAATTGCACCCACTTTTGGAACCTTTATTTTTAATAGTTAACATGAACATGAATTTAATATTTGAGTCTGATACTGTTTTGCTACTCCTGTTTTAAGGCTGCTCTTAGCTTTGCTGCACTTATTTGTGTTGTGTTGTTATGCAGGTATTATTTTCTTTTAATTCTGCTGTTCTGTAAAGCTCTTTGGTCAGCCAGAGGCTGTTGTAAAATGTGCTATATAAATAAAATGAACTTGAACTTACCAAAAAAAAAAAAAAAAATTATTTTGTTTTCCACTGAAGAAAAAGTCATACAGGTTTGGAACGGCATGAGAGTGAGTAAATGATTAAAAAAAAACCTTCATTTTTGGGTGAAATATTCCTTTAAAGCAAAAAAGTGTTAAAACCATCCACAAACATAGTCCTGTAAATATCATGAAGGCTGAATGCTGTATGGGCATCATTGTTGCAATATTTGACCTGAGTTTTTCGACCACCTTTTGCAGTAGCATCACCTCTCCTGATCTCCACCCACACTGCACGTTCTCCTTTTAGGGATACATCCGGTTCTGTCATGGAATTTGTGTGCAAACACAGCCCTTCCTCACCCTCCACCCACCCCTTCCCCCTCACTTGTAAATTAAATCCACATAACAGAGATCGATGGCTGCCTCCTAATCATGTTAGACGTATTGTTTTAAAATACCAGCGCTCAGCTGGTGAATCCTGGTGCTCTTCTGTTTGTCCCTGTTTAAGAGATCAGACCTCTTTAGCTCCCATCTTCCTTTCTCACTCTCTCTCTCAACCCCTCTTTTTCTGCTCACCCCTTTCTCTCAATCTGTTTGTTTGCAAAGCCCAGGGAATTGGCCCAAATATAGGTATCACATATCTGACCATATTTCAAGCCGAAATTAAGCATGTTAAAACCCTTTTCCCTTTAAAGGTCAGACATTAGTGCTGGTAAAAATTGATCTGTGGGTTTTATGAATTTAGCCCCTGTGTTGGAGCCGCTTTTGTAATGGGAAGATTCAGTGGGGGAAGCTTAACACGGCATTGTTTTGCTTTGACAACGCAGCCACGAGAGCCTCTGCAGCTGTTCCCCCTGCTTACAATGGCAGATTAATTAACACAATCATGTGCTGCTGGCTTCAGCTCAACACGCAGGTCTGCTCTGGGACAGATAGGTAAATCCTATACATGCCTTTCCAGACAGACCATATTCTTGATGGGCTTCGCGACTAGATATATATTTGCAATGTGACTGGTCAGCCTATCGAGGCGAGAAACAGCAGAAACGAAGGACTACAAACGAGAAGGAGAGGCCTTGGCTGATTGAACCAAAGTATTGCTGGGAAGTGTTGTCTGTTTCAGAGCAGCACTTCCTCTGCACCCCTCCCCCCCACCCCCTCTTCGTCCCTCCCTCGAGCTGCCAGGGCCATTAGCCGGGTTTCCTAATTAAGATTCCGCCGGCCGATCCGTCTCTCTTTCTTAGTTAGTTCCCTGACATTTTAAACTGTCTATTATTCCACCCGGCTTTCAGGTGCAATGCTGTGTAAATGGCAAGTCAAAAAATTATGTATCTCTCATACAGTTATCCATCAAGGACTATTAGAGGGAGCGGTCTGGGCGCTTAAATCATTACCGAATGCTGTGATCTTTCCCGATTGATCTTATCGCTCACATCCACTGTCATTCCGTTACCACACTTCATCCGTCCATTTCTCCCCCCTCCCCTTCCTCCCTTTTCAGCACTCCTCTCTCTCTCTCTGCACCACGCCCGTGTTTGCTTTTCAACATGACCACAGAGTGTCGATATCTCAACCTTGCACTCACTTCTCTGTTGATATGATGATCACTTAACAGTCAAGAGCAAAGGATGATGGGAAATAAGGGCGTCATCAGAGGCAGCGACGGCAGCAGCCGAGCAATTATGTTTCCTTCAGACCAAATGCTCTGCCATTAATGAAATCCCTTATCACCCTGGAGAGGAGCAGGATGCTGGGACAGGTGCGGGAGATGCGCGTCGCTCATTTATCTTGTTTCCCGGAATGAAGGGGAGAAGCGAAATACACAGACAGGGAGGCAACAAGTGCGCGGCGAGTTCAGGCGCTGTAAATAATGTGTTTCTCAGTTACATATTTTAAACTTTGATTGGCAGCTCTGGCTAATTCTATTTTGAGGTGTATAAATATAGGGCCTCATCAGAAAAGCCTTGGCACGCAAGCTTTTAGTGTGTCTAAGATTGGTTTGTGAAGACCTGCTTGTGAATGGGTGGGAGTGAGAGAGAGAAAGAGAGAGATGAGGGGATGTCAATCGAGTGTCTGACATCCTGCAGTGCCTGTGAGCTGCGGATAGCATTTGAAGCATTTGCCCCAACAACAAGGTGTCTGCCCTTTACCAAAGCGGGGAGATCCATGTTAGTGCCTTCTGGTGCCTTTGGAAGGGGGGCTGGAGAAGGGGGGGGGTCTAATGACGTTAATGCTGTGTGAGATTCTGGCTCCTGTTAAAGGAAGCAATCTGATTGGAAACAGTTCTGGGAGTCTGGGAGGTTGGCCCTGGCTCGTTTCATTTAATGACCCATTTCCTCAGCTCGTGCCACAAGCAGTTAACAAAAGTCAAGGTGCCTAGAGGTTCCCCTGCTGGGGGAGCACGCCAGACCGCGGCAGAAGGTGCAGTGGGGGGTATTTTCAGGTCAAGAGTTTTTTTTTTTTTTTTTTTTTTGCATCGGATAGTCTTTATGCAAGGAAATGTCTTTGAGGTTTTATGTCAACCTGATGTACAATGATTTATGGAAAGGTTAACCTTGTAGTTAGCGCTTAAAACACTTTCACGCTAATAGCGGTAGCAGACCAGAGATGCCGCAGTGACTTTCGTGACCTTCTAGTGGAGTCGTTGTGGCCCCAGGAGCAAGTCCTAATGGAGCTAGTCAACTCTGAAAGCCAAACTTGAGCTCACTCACACATATCAAGCTAATGATCAATTATTAATATTCACAATCTCTAGCCCCAATATCCCCATATGGGTGTAGAAGACAAGCAATTATGTCATGCTTCTCGCTCTTCGGACCAAGCTATGTGAAGCTATTTATAAATATATAAAAGATAGATCTTATTACGCTGAGTTATTGCCCTCTTATTTCAGATGTACAGATTCAGATTAATTTGTAATTAGTCTTGAGATTTTGAGCCTCTGTAGATAAAGGATTCCAAAGTCTATGCTTCATTCCAGAAACACGGATCTTTAAAAAAAAGAAAAAAAGAAAAGCAAATGCTTGTAGCTGGACTAAAATAGCATAAGCCTAAATGATTGTGAGCTCAGACAAATACAGACACGTATGTCTGAATGCCCTGGCAACAGCGAGCTTGCCAGTAAATGAGTTTTGAAATAAACTGTTATTGTTTAGTTGTAAACATCGAATCCTTGTAATGGAATCTAGGGTCGTGCTTAAGTGACAGCGTGTTGGTGGTATTGTACAAACACAGTCTTTTAAAGATGCGAGTGTGGATCGGGAAAAAAAGGAGAAAGAAAGAAAAAAAAACTTAAGAATAGGGCAGCAAGGCACATCATGATTTAATTTTCAATATCCTGTCATAGATATTCGTCATTTTCGTCTGGCTTAGGTTCACATTAATTTGCTCCAAATGTCAGATATCTCTCCTCAGATAAAACAGACAGTGAAATAAAGACATAAGGCTCCATCTTTTCTGTGGCCTGTGCAATCGGCAGAATAGCTTTAGTCATATAAGTGGGGGAAGTCTATTAACATTTGAGTCATCAGTGGAGCAGTGTTCTGAAATGGAAAAATTGTTAGCTCCTCAATGGTGATTTTTTGCTCTCTGTCAATGACCTTCATAACAAATGAACATTTGGTCTGTGGAGGAGATAGGAGCAGGCTTTCTCACTGACATGTGTGAGGGGTGACACACTGTCAACTGGAAGGATTGGAGTTGTAGAAAGAGTCAACAGTGAAAGGATGACGAAGAGAAGAGAAAAAGAGGAGCAAAATGAAATAAGGCGTAAATAAAAATAAGCCATACATAATGTGTGGATTGTATGGATGCTTGTCGGTCATGTTAACATAGTATGTTAAAGTCTTAGTTTAATCTGTGAATGTTTCAAAGTTGAAAGTATTTTAAAAATATTATTTTATACATAATCATTTTGTGAAATCACAGCATGTGACATTTTATAACTTCAATTCAACTTATCTTGTCATATAAATGTCAGCTTATTGTTTAAAGAGACTTCTTGACCTTGATACACAGCTACGAGGGTCTGCATGAGTCCACTTTGATTTAATTCTCTTCTTCTTTTTTTTGTGAATATGTCTTGGTTTGACTGACAAAATGTATTATTTATCTTTTTCAAAATACATTTAAATATTGGCAGTAAAAAAGCCCCCCCCCCCCCCCCAACCCCCCCCCCTTCTCGCAGCGTTCGACGCAGCGTCTCGTTTCTTTATTATGATATCAGGACAGTTGAATAAACCTGACATTTTGAATTTATGCCCCCCGACCCACCCCCCCCCCCACACTAAATTGAGCTTGAACTCAGAAATTATAAAAATGCCTATTATAGATGTTAATTCAAGTGATGAAAAAAAAAATCACGTCATTGACCCCGTTAATATCAGTTTTGCTACACAGACTCTGTGTTCCAACATCTCTCATCCTGCCTGGATGTTTGTAGATATTTTTTTCTTCTAAAATTACTCTTTCAGACTTCATTCAGACATCTCACTCAGATTAATGTGGGTTAAATAAAAGATATCCAATGCTATTTTTGATGGATGATGTAACCTTGAGGGGGAGGGACAGTTTTAAAGCTTCTCTGCCCAGCTCTCAGCATCTTGAAATGTATTCTGATGGAGTTGCTCAGTCATGAGACTCTCCTGTGTTTAGGGCGGCATGATAAATCTTTTTATTTCATTTTCCAAGACACTGGACAAGTGCATATAAGAGTAAAAGCGGGGATGTCCTTGACCGCGCAATTTATAGTCCATGTGGCTGAGGCGAAAAAGCCACGTTTTACAGTTCCTGTCAAGATGCAGGTTTTTGGTTAAAGTGATACGTGAAGATGGGAAGAACTGTTAATATTGTCCTGCGTGTAATTCATCATCTTCACATTATAGTGTCAGTCTTTGTGGATGTCTCGTTTGGTAATGTTGTTATTGATCAGACCATCCATATGGTAATTTCCCTAATATCGTCAAGTACATCAGTATTGTTTTAATTCTCATTAATGAAAGCGATAGAGGAATGGCTTTTCAAAGCGCATGGCTTTAGAGGGATGCTAATGGATTTAGAAGGTGCTGTAAAGGGATGTGTAAGTCAGCTTTATGATTGCCTGGTGTACTTGTTGTTGATTTGGTCGGGTGGAAAAATGAATAGGAAATCAATGTCAGGCGAGGAAGGTTTTTTTCTACCCTGAAAGACTTTTAAAGGTACAGTGCCGTGCTTAAGTAATGCACGAAAGGCTGATTAGCTCCACAACAGTCTCCTTCTTTCTTTCTTTCTTTCTTTCTTTCTTGTTAAAAGTTGATTAAAAGCATATATATATAGATATCACCAAAATAGTAACTTGTTATTAAGGGGATAGTTAAAAATTCTGTCATTACTCTCTCTTTAAAAAGTCAGTGGGGTCCAAACACATTGGACTTTTTTTTTTTTTTTTATATCATCTTTTAACATAAGAGTGAGTAAATGATGACAGTGTTTACATTTTTGGATCAACTGTCCCTTTAAAAAAATAACATATAATTTCTGCATCGTACTGTCCTCATTCTCACAGTTAAACACAGGAGCCCTGAACAGACAGCATCCACCCAGGCTTCACTAATGATAAAGCTGCCCATTTTACAAAAAAAGAAAAAAAGAAAAAAAGTGGGCGTCCAATGAATATTTACCATGGTTAAGAGCAGCCAGCCTTACTGAAGTGGGGCTTGTAATAAGATGCCCACCCTCAGGGCTCTCGCAAGCTCACTAAGGCTTCATATGATGGCAGAACGTCTCCTCTCATGCGTCAGGCCAGCAGTGGTCACGGCAGTCCCTCTCCTATCCCCTGCATGCTGTGATCACCTTGCAGAATAATAAAGTTAGTGAGACCTCACTGCCTCCTCATCAGCACGGGTTTCACTTTCTTTTCAGTGCGTATTTATTAATTTATTTATCTCAATTTTCTTTTCTTTCGTTCTTTTTTCCCCCCTCGTTTTTTTAATTTGCTGCTCTTTGAAGCCTGAAAGCAACTCGAGAGGAGCAAACAAAGATGGGTGAGTGCCAGGCGGAAACTTATGGCACCATTCCTGTTCCCTCAGCTCGACAGAGGCATAGCCTTTAAAGAGGGAGAGGCGCACCTTCTGTCACTGATGGTGGGAGGGAAGGAGAGATAGACAGAGAGAGAGAGGGAGGGAGAGGGTTTCTTCAGTCAAGAGTGCTGTCAATGTGGCTCATTGGCACAATTCTGCCACTTTCACCTCCATGACCTCCTGAGACTCTATCGTGTTGTTATATTGGTGCAGGATGCTCTGTGTTTGTGAAGGGCACGTCTTGAGGAACCCGAGATGCGTTCATCAGATTTCAGTTGTGAAGGAGCCGTGCGTGACTTGGCCGAGATCCAAGATTCATGTCGAATTTCTCTTGCTTTATGTCGCCCATTAAACTATTGAACTATTGATGTTATTGGTGGAGAGGATTTAGTCAAGCGTGTTAAGTCGAGGAAGATTTCTAACTTCTTACAGTCGGAGGGAGAATACTTAAAGCTTAATTTCACCTGACCCTTCCGCCAGCAGGCATAACAAATGTGCTCTAAAAAGAGAGAAAGAGAGGGAGAGATAGAGAGAGAGAAATGCGGCATTCTGTTCACAAAGCAGAAAAAGGACAATCTTTCCTCCTCCTCTTGTAATCCTACTTTCACTCAGGCTGCCGCTAATAAATATAAATGTTTGTGATTAGCATCACGGCGGCACAGGTGCATGTTTGTTGCGAGGAGAGGCATGTTCATTAATTTTCAGCGATGAAAAGTGCACTGCGCCATAAACACAGAGTCCAAAAACGCATGGGCTGATAAATGAACGCACAGATTGTTAATGTACCATTGTATGGCTGAGCCTCCACAAGCATAAAAAAAAACACAGGGCCCTCTTGCCAAATCAGTGCTAGCTGGAGGTAATGTGCTAGCGGCCCCCTTTTTCATGGGCCAGATTACAGAGAATGAAGCTTTAAAACTGTTTTGTGTGACTGAGTGTGTGTGATTATACTTACACATAGGATATAAGGACTATAGAGACAACATAGCCTCCCCCCACATTTGCCTTCCCATCTGATCTTTTGCCACCATGTGGGCAGTAATTATTATTATAATTTTTGTTGTTGTTGTTGTTTTTTTTAACTGAACTTTACTGTGGAGTTTAGCTCTTGACTGTGTGGATGGATGATTAGAATGATAACCTGTTCTCTGGTTTGGCATTTCTTAAACAAACACCTAAATGTAATGGGAAAATGTACTTTTATATGTATATTTATATATATAAAGAGAATTACAAGAAGTTTAACATCATTTATGGAGTACATGAAAACAGCAAGGCTGTTCACGTTTAACTACAACTGTAAAAAAAAAAAAAAAAAAACGACAGCGCTCGGACTGAGAAAATGCTGCTTTTCTTCAGACCAAGAAAAAACAGAATCTGTTGAAAATGGGTTGTTTTTCAGTCACAGCAAAAATGTTTTATTAGGGGACCGCTGAACACCTGCCTTAAAATGTCGTTTCAACATCTCCCGAATGCCATTTTGCTTAATTGACTTGGAAATGGCCCAAATGTATTGCTGAATGCAGTCTAATTAATATTAATAATAAATGCCATTATTAACATCAAAGAACATCTGGTGCCCCTGTTTACCCACATGCCTTATATGTAGCACATTTTGCGGCTGTTTCATCTCACAAACAGAAAGGGGGTAAACACTTTTTGAATTTAGTGTTTATTTATTTATTTATTTAAATTCTAGTTTGCCTCCGTGAATTTATTACCTCATTGACACGCAGGTCAGCGTGTACCGCCTGCAAGCGAGAGGGCTTGCTCTCATATCCAGTGAATCTTACAAACGTTTGGACAGTTTTTTCCCCTCCCTTCCCCATGAGCAGGACTTGGTTGCGGTGGTACCATGGAGGGTTCGGGGTCCCTGGTGTACTTCTTAAAATAAATAAATAAATAAATAAGTGCTTGTGCGAGCATCTGTGCCAAGGGGCTGCATTAGGAGTTTTGGCCACCATAAATCAGTAGGCTAAATAACTTTAATCTAAAATTTCATTAAGTAGTCCTTGTCAGGTAGTAAAAGGAGGGGATAATGCAGTGGTGTTTAATGATAATTGGTGTTTGGTTAATAAATTCTGCGAGTTCCGATTACTTTCTAGCAGTCGGCGGAATGCTAGCCTCAGCAGTGTAACTAAACCTCAAATTGATTAACTCGCCTGAACCAGACTGTTCACAAAGATGGCACCGGTCCAAATCAAAAAAGAGAGAGTGCAGTGTGCGCATCAGCCGGATGGTGTTGTGTTGCTCCAGCGTAAGGAAATCAGCTCCCCCCGGGCGCATTTTTAAAAGCCTAATGCCTTTCAAATGATGTCATCACATTTTACCTTCTCTCTCTCTCTCTCTCTCTCTCTCTCTCTCTCTCTCTCTCTCTCTCTCTCTCTCTCTCTCTCTCTCTCTCTCTCTCTCTTTGCTTTTTACTATCTGAATCCAAATGTTTTTCTCACATTTTCCTCGGGAGCTACAGAGGAAGGAAGGTCAATGACTGACTGGGGCACGTGACACATTATTCTAATGGATAGGGGAGACATCTTGTGTTTATATGATTGTATCTTTTCTTTTCTTTTTCCTTTGAATGTGATATGCAAGTAATCAGAACCACAGACTGATTTAGAGTGGAAGTGTGATTGTGAGAGATCCATTAAAGGTGTGTGTGGGTGTGGGGGGGGGGGGACCCTTGTCATAGTGGGCCTTTGTTATTGTTTGTTTTTTATTAGTAGGATCAGGGTGTGGTCCATCTGGAGAGATTTGAGATGTTATACACACACACACACACACACACACATACGAGACACATGAGCATACAAAGCTTTTATAGGTAACTCTGTTCTTTATTATCTGTCTCTCTCTCTTTTCACACACGTACACACACACACACACACACACACGCACACAACATTTAATGTCACTGAGACAAACATATTTACCAGCTTACAACAACTCACCAGCTTCCATAAACGTGTGTGTATGTCAAAGAGACAGAGCAGACAGCAGGGTGAGCGACACACCTCCTCCCAGATGGCTTTTCCCAGTGGCCTCCTGTCCGATTCCAGTCTATTGTTCTGGCATGTTCCAGAACGCTGGTCTGGTAAAACCCCCTGAACACCTCGCTTACATGTACAGTATGTACCGTTTACTGCCTCGTTTTGGTGCAAGAAACTCAATGGACAATGAGATATGGATATTGATATGTTGTGTCAAGAGCTTGGAGATGCTTTTTATTATTGGTTACGGCAGCAAAAAGCTCATAAGCGAATCCAGTGGTCGATGAAATATTTATGGAGATGGAGATGATTGATACTAGCGTAGTCTCAATAAGCAAGTTGATCATAAATTACAGATGTAACTTCATTATCCCCATGTCTAATTATTCAGACTGTAAACATCTATAAAGGAATGCATTCCATAATATTTTGCCTAGGCCCTGGACTAAAGAGTTTGTAAGGGGGTGTACAGTTAAAGACCCAGAACCAGATATGAAGAATGAAGACCCGGAGTCAGAATTATAAAAAATTAAAGAAAAGTTTTACTGAAGATAGTTTGCAGTTTCATCAGCAGAAGTCAGCTTCAAGACTCACACAGGAGTTCGTAGGCCGCCTCCCTTACAGTTACAAAGATCACAGCAGTTATACCATTTCCAAGGTCTAAGCTACGTCATTGCTTACAGGTTGAATGATTCTCATTGGCTAAGAAACATTAAGAGCCTAAACAATTTAACACATGTGAGGAGATAGGAGTGCCTATCGCCATTAGTAAAGATAGTTGTCGTCCACTCAATAGATTTAGGTCTGTGGTGGCCTCGCCGGTTAGAGCAGGGCGCCGGGTTGTCTGGTCCGAACGTCCAGAACCTACATAGAATGTCATACGCACACACACAAATAACAGACACTAGCAAATAACAGCTCCCATCAAGGCTGAAGAGAGTCTGAGCTCCTTACTATCAGTTAAGTATACCAAAACATAATGCTAAAACATTCACTCGTTTGGGAGAAAAACAGATAACTGGCATTTACTCCCAAGGAAGGAAATATACTGGAAAGAATACACTTTAATACAACAATTAAAGTTCAATAGTAACGCTCAATATAGCTTGACCATCTGTCCAGCGAAGGATCATATGTGTCCACGCTGCCTTTAGGACCCTCTAACCTTTCTTCTGATACCAGAGAAAGAGACAAACGGCCTTGTGGGTTACATGGCCTTCGTGTCCTGCGTGTACTACGTGCAATCTCAAAGTAAGATTGGAATGCATGTAAAAGAAACTGGTTACTTCCATCACATGCATTTAAGAAAATATAATTTCACAAGCACAAAGAATATAAAAATAAGTATGTGATAATGAATATATTTGATTATTGATTTTTTATAAGGAAGTATATAAGCATCCAAAAGGATTTATGATTATAGATGTATTTGAAGAGGCAAGGGATTTTGACCAACCCTTCAGTCCCCCGTTTTAGACCAATGTGGGGTCCAATACCGCCACGTCTGGTCTAACCAGTGAGGTCACTACGGAAGGGAGGAGTGGTGACGCATGCTCCCCTGACGGGTCACACTTGTCTCTTCACCTCGTCACGGACATGCTGGTTACTAAAAATTCCAGTCCCCATTAAGAGGTTCTCCCACCTTCCACTCACAACAGGACATCAATGTAATTCTTCCTCAGTTTATCAGTCAGGTTAAAATTTTTATAAAACACATAACTGATTACGAAACAAGTACATATTTATTCTCTGGAAGCCAGGCTACATAAGCAAGCACTGTTGCTGTATTCCTAGCATGGCCTAGATCCACAGTCACTACTCAGATCCTAAATGAAGACATTGTCTATAATCATGAATACCAGAATATATGCACTAGGTTTTTATTTTTATAAAACTATGATTTCCAAATCCTTTTATTATAAACAAAGTTGGATGGTGAATCCATTATTTTCACTACCCCTTTTATAGACCCTTTAGGTTCAAAACACAATGGTTATCTAACTAAAAATAAACAACAACAAAAATAAAATATTAATAATTAAGACCCATAATAATCGATGTAAGAACTTTAAGTCTTTACTGAAATCATCTTTCAGTTTACGGTCACATAGCATGTACTTATACCCTTTTTTGTTTGTTTCAAAAATGGAAATAAAATAAAACAAATTCACATCATCATTTCAGTCTAAAATATAGAATTGTTCCCCATTCTGCTTAATAAAGCTTTTGTTCATTCCTTATCTTTATATCACATTAATCCCTGTTAATCATACAATGCCTTATTATTTTTATTTTGAAACTCACTTTTCATACCATTTAAACTTAATTTGACTTCCATACAGTATTTGTCTATCAAATAGTTAGTCTAAAGATTATTAGAACATTGTAAGTATATTACAAACAAAAAAATAAAATAAAAATAATATTAGCAGTATTGTCTCAGTCCCACTTATCTTTACAGTTTCACAGAAAACAAAATATTATGTTACTCAGATCCCAACCCCTAAGACAGCCATATAGCTGTTTTCTTAGACATCTAATGTCACACATCCATTTAATGGATTGAGAAATAAAACCTTTTCTTTTTAGAAGTTATATTCACTCCTCCTTTGTTCGCCCTCCGGCTTTTCAATAAAAATGAGGGAGCTCACTCTGGATAATTTGGATAGTGACTTAGCCAATGTGTCACTTTGTCTCTCTGCCGTCAAGTCTATATATATGTATATTTTTTTTTTCCTACGTTTATCCTTATGATCCCACCTAGTTGTCTATTTAAATTTAGACCCTCAGTTGAATTTAGACAAGAGTTTTACCCCATAATGGACGGCAATCTTCTTTACAATTCCAATTTATATAAAATACTAATCCAGAGAGTAATTCAGTTCAACATCATAAATGACAAAAGCATTCATAATTACCAATAGCAGACAGAGCTGGAAAACCACTCCAATTAAAGCTCGTCCCATGTTATGCATTGTCTTTTCATCAGATTGACTCAGAATGATCAACTTTTTCTAAAGTTTGTCATTTCACTTAACCCATCTGTAATGATAAAACACTAATTCCAGAGGTTAATGACACAATACCCTCAAAATCAGGAAATAATAGTACCCCAAACTAACACATACAAGACATGACGCACAGTCACCAACACATTCATACCTGACTATGAACTGCTCATATTCTCATATTCATATATTTTATATTGTTGCTAAAAGATTAAAATTTTAAATAAGATTTTAACCTTTCCATTTTCCTGTAGCTTCTATCTAATTTTACATGGTCCCTAAACCAGTTTCAAAGCATGCCTGTTCATAATTCATTTGATTTTAACAAGGTCAGCTGGGTTGTTTTGGTTCATTAACATTATTTTGTTTAAGCTTGCTCTAGCAGGCCGATAACAGAAAGACAGACACAGTTACCATCCTTTCCTTCACTCAAGCAGTCTCTCTCACTATGAACCTTTGACCATTCACCTTTGTTAGCCAGACTTTTCTTGAATCTACAAAAACTGTCTTCATCTTTAGTCACCACCATGTCTAACGACCTTCAGAAGTTAAAACTATGTTAGACATACTAGTTCAAACTCAACACTATAATTTTCCTTGCCCATAAGGCAACCGACATCAAAAAGTTTTATTACTGTCTCCACAACAACTAATGGGAATCACTTCATGGCCCCGACTGAACCCCGAAAGCCCATTCCTGTTAGCTCTTTATCTATAACCTCCTTCAGGGTGTTTCCTTTTTCCCCTGGCATATTTGCAGACGCTTGTCACAATGAAAAACAAGCCATACAACTAATGCGGTTTCTTCTGGTGAGTGGTATAGAGGAGCTTTGCTTTATTGGGGAGACATGCCGTAACTCGTCACCGCGTCATCTCCCCTTAACGGCATAAGGACGCTGCTGGCCTCACAGCTCCTGCTCAACTCTCATACCTGTCTCACATAAAACATCTCCATTCAGGAAATGCCCAGTGACTTTACGTGAATCCACTCTGGCTTAGGTTGCCCCCTGTCTGGCCAAAGAAGGTCTTACCCGTCATAGAGATGGTCACTCGTGCCCACTGGTAACCGCTCTTTTTCCATCACAGAATCTTTGACCGTTTTCTTCAACAAAATCTGTTGTTCTCTGGAGCTTAGGAAAGACACAATCAAGAGTCACCAGGGCCATTCGGACTGCCTAATAGTTGTAACACAGGGAGACAGGTTAATAACAACAGTATTTAATCACTTAAATCCATTAACCATCTTAAAAGCAGCAACCTAGCTACTCAGTGGATTTAGATCACAACCGTACATTCAGTGTAGAGTTTCTGTAGCCGAAGGCGTCGGCCCACCCCCGTTTCATGGTGGGGACTAAGATCAGACAAAGAAGTTACTGGTCCTAAAATAACCTAATCAAAGATGTCACTTCTATAGTTTAAGGTCTGTATTATTATTTTAAAGACTTCTTTAAAGTCATTCAGTTTTACATTTAAAACATTTACAAATACAAATTGCCCTTTATGGCAATTGTTTCTTTAAACATCTCTGTGTCTATGATTCTTCAACTGAAACACTGTGTTTTAATTCAAATAGCTTATTATCACTAATGACAGGCTCAGATAACAGCTTTTAGCTGACATTGAATGAGAGAGACTCTGAGACATTCAGGACTGGCACACTGCACTCTCATAAACTTCTAACATCAAACTTTTATCTACCATCCTATAACTCTATCCCAGCTTAAGGCATATTTGCCAGAAATTACATGTGTTTCCAAATAAACATAATTTTTATAGTTGTCTTTATTTAGACATTACAAATTTCCACTCAGATTGAGTCTCTGTTGCACTGGCAGTTTCAGCCACAGTACACATCAGATCCAGATAAGCAAACTGTTTCATTACAGCCAATAACAAACTTATCTTTTGAAAGCAAAACATCAGCTTCTAGTTCTTTCATGGTCAACTTTTCAAGCTGTTTGTTTAATCAGCATTCAGCAACTGTTAATCCAGTCCTGCTTATGCTTATTTGATCTTCAATAAAAATAATTATTTTAGTTCTCAATAACGTTTCACATTTCTGAATCTCAATTTAAATGTCAAGTTCTCAACCATAGTTTAATATTTGACTTAAGTTTTCTCTTGGAGTTTATGCATCTCCAATTAGGATTCACACTAACTTTGACGAGGCTAGACCTATCTGCTTGTGATACTTTTGCAGTAATTGTAAATCATCTGTGAGATAAGTCTCTCTATATCATCTAAAACCTTTTTAAAATGTTTAATTATAACACAATCATCCTTTTAGTTACTTTGATAAATTTTGCAACTCACATTTGTTGGAGTCATTAATTTTACATCAACTAGTGTTCATCAATTCACTTGTAAAAATTACTATTATAGATCTTTTCTTCAACAAGATTCACTTTAAGACTTCAATCTTTTGACCTTGTTTTTTTATCTCTTATTTTTCAGACGAAAAATGTTAATGTCGTCATTTAAACACTGATCAACTTTCAAACCCACATTAATACCAGGAATTTGTCACTATCACATTTTTAAACACCTTCTGTCGGCTCCACTTACTGCACACTCTTGAAGCAGTGTGTGTCCCATTCAGGAATGCAAACAGAGCCCCTGATAAGCAGTTCTCTGTATTCTTTTACAGTCCACCAGTGGCGGATTTAATCATAATAGCCAAATCATAATCTTCATCATTATCATTGGCAGAACATTAATTTTCATAAGCTGCATGGAAATGCTCAAAATATTGTAAGTTGTTTTCACAAAGTTTCCTTTTAACTTTAGTCGCTTGTCGAGGGAAATTATCCCCGACCCAGAATTTACTTCACTTGCTTTTTGTAATCATCGTAAGCAATACAAGGCTAAACATTTAAATTTTCCAGTTTCTTTATTTGTTTGTAGCCAGTCAAGTTGTTTAAATTTCCAATCAGAATCAAAATACTGACTACCATTTACTTAATAATTTCTGCAAATTTCTTTGAAGTGAGGGCTTCAGAGCACAGCTGCTAACAGCGTTTGCTTTCCTGTCTCACTATTTGTTTCAGGACTGCCATATCTTAATCATGGTTCATACTCACCTGAAGTTATTGCAGAAATGGAGGCGGCGATCTTTTAACAACACAGCTCGGCTTCTGCGTGATGAAACTGCAAAGTATACTCCAAAATCACAGTTACATATACTGGTCCACGCCAATTTGGGTCACAACTTCTTTTTTTTTTTTTTTTCTCTCGGAATCGTTCCTGATGCATCCCTGGCAAACAACCCTATTATTGTTAGTATCCCTAACTGCCTGATTCACTTCACTAAGTTCGGGGATCCCCTATCTGAGATGGAAGAGATTGAGCAGGTTTTCGGTGCCACTGGACCTACAATCCAGGGACGTACTCTGCTGGGGTGTTGCTATACCAACGATGCCCAATGGGGCCCCACAGAGCACGCTTCGCTTGCGCTGTCTGCTCTTGTTAAAACTTTAAACAATGCTATCAGCGACTTCCTTTTATACTTTAACCTTCAGTATAATTAATCTTCACTCTCCTCATCGGAGTGAAGCTCTCCCGCTCCCCTTCAAAATCTCTCCCAATCAGATAGCCCTAACCAAATAATAAAATTACTACCTTGTTTGTTGATTAGCCAGGGATGTCACCAAAGAATAATTGCCCGCATCCTCCACCATAACTGTAAGGGGGTGTACAGTTAAAGACCCAGAACCAGATATGAAGAATGAAGACCCGGAGTCAGAATTATAAAAAATTAAAGAAAAGTTTTACTGAAGATAGTTTGCAGTTTCATCAGCAGAAGTCAGCTTCAAGACTCACACAGGAGTTCGTAGGCCGCCTCCCTTACAGTTACAAAGATCACAGCAGTTATACCATTTCCAAGGTCTAAGCTACGTCATTGCTTACAGGTTGAATGATTCTCATTGGCTAAGAAACATTAAGAGCCTAAACAATTTAACACATGTGAGGAGATAGGAGTGCCTATCGCCATTAGTAAAGATAGTTGTCGTCCACTCAATAGATTTAGGTCTGTGGTGGCCTCGCCGGTTAGAGCAGGGCGCCGGGTTGTCTGGTCCGAACGTCCAGAACCTACATAGAATGTCATACGCACACACACAAATAACAGACACTAGCAAATAACAGCTCCCATCAAGGCTGAAGAGAGTCTGAGCTCCTTACTATCAGTTAAGTATACCAAAACATAATGCTAAAACATTCACTCGTTTGGGAGAAAAACAGATAACTGGCATTTACTCCCAAGGAAGGAAATATACTGGAAAGAATACACTTTAATACAACAATTAAAGTTCAATAGTAACGCTCAATATAGCTTGACCATCTGTCCAGCGAAGGATCATATGTGTCCACGCTGCCTTTAGGACCCTCTAACCTTTCTTCTGATACCAGAGAAAGAGACAAACGGCCTTGTGGGTTACATGGCCTTCGTGTCCTGCGTGTACTACGTGCAATCTCAAAGTAAGATTGGAATGCATGTAAAAGAAACTGGTTACTTCCATCACATGCATTTAAGAAAATATAATTTCACAAGCACAAAGAATATAAAAATAAGTATGTGATAATGAATATATTTGATTATTGATTTTTTATAAGGAAGTATATAAGCATCCAAAAGGATTTATGATTATAGATGTATTTGAAGAGGCAAGGGATTTTGACCAACCCTTCAAGTTATTGTTTTCAGGCTTAACTGGATAATATATGAAGGCCGTGGCTCGCTTGTGACAACCGTTTTAAAGCTGTGTCTCTTACAGATTTTTCTTTTGCATAAAAAAGGGCTGAGAAATGGAAAATCAATATGCAGAAAATAGTTATAGGTGGTGGGTTATCGAGAATCTCTCTGTTCCAGACACCCTGGGCCGAGAGATGATGCGTAATATATGGGGTGACCTTCAAATGTCATAAATGTGTTGTGCAATAAACTGTCAATATTTGTGGTTATTTGGTGCAGGATGACTTTTACAGTAATTGGAACAGCCGTATTAAAAGCTGGGGAGCAGTCAGCTGATTAAAGACTGCCCTGCTGCCGTGTGTGTGTGTGTGTGTGTGTGTGTGTGTGTGTGTGTGTGTGTGTGTGTGTGTGTGTGTGTGTGTGTGTGTGTGTGTGTGTGTGTGTGTGTGCGTGTGTGTGTGTGTGTGCGTGTGTGTGTGTGCGTGTGTGTGTGCATCTGTGTCTGTGTGTGAAAAGAGAGAGAGACAGATAATAAAGAACAGAGTTACCTGTAAAAGCTTTGTATGCTCATGTGTCTGTCTGTCTGATGTTACATTATGTAGGTAAGAATGAGAGCGACGTGACTGATTGTTTACGTTAGAATCTGGATCTAAAGGAACACTTAATATTGTGTGAGTAATGATTTGCACTCAAATACCACATTTATACTTGCATGTACAATACATGGTGTCTATGAGTGTGTGTGTGTGGTTGTGGGGCAATAACATCCTATCTATTCGCTAAAAGCCTGTAAAATTTGCTAATAGGAGTAATATTTGTAAGAGTCTGGGTACCAGGCTAAAGTGGGTCAGAGTCGGTGTTTGTGTTTATTTCATTGTGAGTATATGTTTGGGTCAGAAAATGGGGGCACGCATCACAATGTAACACGTGTAGGCAAAACGGAGGCAGCAAATTACAGGAATGTGATCAGTCACAAGAGAGAAGGAGATGCTGACTTCACTCTTTCTTTTTAACTTCTCAAATCTCATTTGATTCTTAAAAGAGGGTAGAGAAATGAGGAGAAGAAAGCACAGAAAGAAAGAAAGAAAGATTACGCTTACAAAAGCTTTTGATTGAGGCAAATGGTTGCTAAAGTGGGTTGCGCCATTCAGACAACGTCTCTCCCTACACACACATCATATCATGTGTAGGCGCAGAAATAAGAAAGCATTTACAAACCTTTTTGTTGTTTTTTTGCACTGTGGCTGGTCACACGCTCACAGACCTTCTTGAGCTAAAGTAAAGGCTCAGAGCCAAATGCCTTTACAGGGTTAATTGTGTTTTAGGGTCAGAATGTGTGCATATGGGTTACCCCCATTATCATTAAATTGATTGATTATTTTGAGTTTTTGTATTTTTTTTTTTTTTTTTTGATTGATTAATTTGGGGGGTTACAGAGTAAATAATAAATAAATAATAAAATAAATACAATAAAAAAAGTAAAAATAAATGTGCATGGTGGGAAAATGTCTAGTAGGCAACTGTAACTTCTCAAAGGACCTGACCTGGTCTTGTCTCACATTAACTTAACTAAAGTGTCAAATGCTTCACAATATATGAGATCCCCCTGTAACTCACCATGGTGTAACACTGCTGACATCTCACATATAAGCATAGTGACTAATTATCTCCAAGTGTGGACTTGTTGACACTCTTAGACATTATTGGTGTGACAATTGCTCAATCAGAGAGGCCCTTCGTTATCACTGTTTCCCATCAAGCTCCCCGCCGACGTCACCTGTCAAAACCAGGGCGCCACGGTGAAACGAAGACCCTGTTGCTGACATGGCTGTTTCCTCTTTTTTTCCCCTTTGTATTGTTCATTTCAACACAATCTGCCATATGCTTCCCACTACAGATGATGAGAGGTTGGATAAAACGTTGGGACGTGAGTGTACTTGGGTGGGGGTCGGGGTGATATCTCTAAAGAAAGCTTCTGAACTGTCAGCATTCTGTCAGGTTGTGGAGGGTGGGGAGGAGGGTGGGGAGGGGGGAGGGGAGGGGGAGGGGGGGGAGGTGCATATGAACTCATTGATGTGTTTGGCTTTGTGTGGCGTTAGCAGATTTGGGTGGCAAAACCTGAAAAGATGAAGAACAACAGAAGAAACAAGACGGGAAAAACCTCTCTGGCATGTTGCTGGTTTGAAGTGAAACAGAACAGTCGTTGACTTCTGTCTTCCTCTGTTTATCTGTTTCTTAGATGTCGGGGAGGAGATGGCGAAACCTGTGAGTGCTGTCCAGCCCCCCACTACCCAGCACCGGGACAGGAGTGTGGGTTCAAGCATAAAGGACTGCCCCTACTGTGGAAAAACTTTCCGCACCTCCCACCATCTGAAGGTCCACCTAAGAATACACACAGGTGAGCGAGAAGTCCAAAGTCCATGAAACAAATTTACTGCAATTTTGGCTTTTACATTCATTTCACATCTATATAGTGACATACATGTAAACCTAATCGCAGTTTTTCCTGGGGTAAAATAATGTACATTTTACACAGCCCATTTAGTGGAATTTAAAACCTGAGCCCATAAATGAACTTCAGGTATGTGAGGGAGGACGCCCCAGCCCAGCAGAGTAATGATGTGAGCAGTGCTGGTCCAGTGGCTGTCAGGAGACCCTGCTGCTGTTCCACCCAAGAGCAAGGCTGAGGCTCACTAGCAGGCACAGCCGCCCTAGTTAACATGCGGGATAACCAGGATAAGCACTCAGAGGTCACCTTAGATTCAGCACACTGCTGTCTCTGTTTATGTATACGAGAGTAAAAAAATGACACCCCTTCAATATGTAAGTAATAAATAAAAATAAAAATAATAATAATAATTACAAGAGACAATAATAATAACAATAATACACTTTTTTAAAAAGGTTTACACTTAATACTTTTAAAACACATATTATAAATATTATTATTGCGTATTTTTTTCTAATTTCTTATTTTTTTCCTTCTCTGTTCATTTAAATTGTAAATGTTAATACAGTATCTTTCAAAACTTTGGAAACTTTACACGTTTTTTTTAATGTTTTTGAAAGAAGTCTCTAATTCTCACCAAGGCTGCATTTATTTAATCTAAAATACAGTAAAAACAGTAATATTGCAAAATATTAATACAGATTAAAATAACTGTTTTTTTTTTTAATATATTTTAAAATTTCATTCATTTTAAGCATCACAATGTAATTTTCAGCATCATAACTCCAGTCTTCCGTGTCACGTGATCCTTCAGAAATCATTCTAATATTGATCTGATCGGTGCCATCACTCTTCATTTTTAAGTCAAAGCTTAAAATATATTTTCTTAATGTTTTTTTATGAATTACTTAGTTTTGTGTTTGTTATTTTATATATTGTAATCTTTTGTGTTTTTATTTGAGTATAATGATCTGTACAGCACTTTGGTCAACCCTGCGTTGTTTTTAAATAAATAATGAAATGAATGCTAATTTAATGCTCAGGTAACATTTCTTATTGTTATTATCAATGTTGAAAACAGTTGTGCTGCTTAACATTTTTGTGGAAATGGTATAGTATCAACTTTTTAGATTTTTCAGGATGAATAGAAAGTTCATTGAACATCATTTATTTGCATTCATTAAATGTATTTATTACATGTATTAAAGCATTTATTAAATTGAAATTGTTTGTAACATTATAAATGTCTTACACACAAAAAATAGGTTAAGCAGCAAGATTGATAATAATAAATAAATGTTTCTTGAGCAGCAAATCAGCATATTAGAATGATTTCTGAAGTATCATGTGACACTGAAGACTGGAGTAATGATGCTGAAAATCCAGCTTTGCTATCACAGGAATAAATTACATAAAATTTTTACATGTATTCAAATAGAAAACAATTATTTTAAAATGTAATAATATTTCACAATATTACTGTTTTTACTGTATTTTGGATTAACTAAATGCAGCATTGGTAAGCATGAGAGACTTCTTTCAAAAACATAAGAAATTGTAACGTTTCCAAACTTTTGACATATCCCGCTTCTTTCCTTAACTGTAAACTGAAATCACTCGCAGCTCAGGGAATCGATGGTTGCTATTTTTTTCTTATGTGCATGCAAGGACGAGCCGAGACCACCCAGATAGTATTTGTCCCACTTAATAAGAAACACATAGCTGCGGTATTCTGGAGCATTAAGGTTGATTATAAGGCATGCTTAACAATGGAGCTGATGTGTAACTCTCTTAGCCAGCGGTATTTCCATCTTCTGTTATAACAGAAGCTCAGGAAATAGTATTCATTTTCAATACAGTACTCATATGAAGTCTGCAGGTCGCTGTCATCTGCATATGTTATTATCTAATATGGACTGTGAGGCAGTTGGAAAGAGTGATTTCCCTTGAAATGACTCGACAGAAAGAAATCGTTTAACCGTTACGCAGCAAATGGCTAGATAATGCTGCACATACAAGAGTGTCAAACATACATGTAATGACAGGCAGTCACAGTAAAGTGTTTAAATTTTCTTTAAACAGAGGGGTTAAGGCTTTGGACAGGCCGGTTATGTCCTCCTAGCAGGAGAGATGCGGATGGAGTGGGGAAATATGTTTCTGGCTGAGGGAGGTTGAGTTATGCCTGCTCAGAGCAGGGGGTAAGGGTCCCCAGTAGCGCTGTATTTCAGCCGAGAGGAAACAGAGGCCCTCGTCCCAAGCCTCCGTTAACTCACTCACTCCGCTCGCCGGGATGGCCCACGTGTGTGCGGTGTGGCCAGAGCGCGTTTACACACGGACGCTTCACTCTCTGTCGATGCAGCAATTTACACGAGCCTTGATGTACTTGCAAGATGTGTGACTCTTTGCTGATCGGTTATAGGTTTGTTATAAAGATTTCTGGCTGACAGACGTCTGAGATACGGCGCAGGTCTCGGGTTGCTCTGCTCGAATAATTTACAGGAACAACAGGCCCTTCCAATCAGGCTGAAGCTACGGCATTGACATTAAACAAATATCCTGCCTTGATTTAAAGCAATCAGACATGCGGATGACACAAAGCGGGCCTGAATCCCGATTCCGTTATCCCATCACAATAGCGTTGCTTACCGAGGAGGTCAGGGCATTGTGCGACACAATGTTAGATTAATGACTCTCTAACGTCGGCTTGAAAGGAATGAAGTGAATTTAAATTTCTCCAAAAGTTAAAGAGCTAATGTTACAGTATTAATTTCCTCTCCAACAGTGAGCGGGAAAATATCCATTAGTGAAATTAAGCACAGTTTTCTAGGTAGCTAACATTGTGCAGTGTATAGTGTGGGGCCACAGCTAATGAACACTGCAGTGGGTGATATTTCATTATACAAATTAATGCTCACATTTTAATGGGAAAGTCACATAATGAATCTAGGCTTCAGTGACAGCAATTAGAGACACAGATTGTCCCCTTCTGGACAAGGCAGTATTTAGCAGTAAGCAGCTGTAGATAAAAAATAAAAAGGTCCTTGCTCCTGACAATGGCTACGCATAACTTGAGGCTATAGGAGAACCAACATGCAAGACGAAATCACCTTTGTTTGAAGAGAGACAGAGGACAGACAGGCATCGCCCGTGCGAGTTCACCTTGGTGATTGGGGGCCATTATGCATCTTGAGCAAGACTTGGATTGAACCGAGGAGTGTTGGCTCACACGGCTGGATGGAGGTTTATGGTTGTATCTAACAACATTTTAAAGGTTTCCTTTGAAGAGGGAGAGAGAGCGATTAAACTCAGGTCTGTGGTCAGTTGCTACTGTTCCAAACCATAAGCATTGTAAATTACAAAGGTCACTCATCAGACTCCCTGTAGGAAATCTGATGGTTGTACCACCGAGTGTTTGCCTGGTGCATGGCTTTGCGGTTTCATTACGTTCTTTTTTTTATTTTTGTTTTTGTTCTCTCTGGTAATGCTTATTTGCTTACTACATGGCGAATTAGATCTCTAAAATGTCTTTATGAAGAATGGAAGGATTGAAGTAATGGTCCATACAGTAAGGGGTAATTTAAAATGTAAATAGAAGTTGTGGGTGCTACGTGGAGGGCTTGAGAACTCGAACACCTTGACATTTTTGTTTCTACATTTGGCATAGATAAAGAATTGCCTAAGGAAGAAAAAAAAACATCTATTTTTCCAGTGCAGTCAATCTCTCTCTCTCTCTTTCTATCCCCCTGTGGAATGCAGGCTGTCTTTTACCATTCTGTAAAGCCATATGGAAATTCATCTTAAAGTATGTCATATCTATTAACTATTTTAATTGCCCTTCTGTAAAGGCTGTGGGTGTTTATTCTGAACTGTTACTATGGAGTCATGACAAATCACACAAATCCATATGAAATCAGTTTGCGCTGGACTTCTGAAAGTGTTGAGACCGAACGCTCTCTGTTAGAAGTGAACTTGCGAAATGATAATGGATATGTACAGCTCACAGTGAGAGGTCTCTGTAATTTATATAAAGCCTGTCACACTATACCAGATGGCAATTTGATATGTATTTTTTCCTCTCTATTTTTATTAACACAGTCCATCAGCCATAAGAGTGAGCTTTGGAAACTTTTTGAGAGAGTTTTGCACTCTCTCATTTCAAAAGATGAAAACTAATAATCTCTTTACCTCTCTGCCTTGGCGATCCATTTTGTTTCCCTGAGGTTGTGTTGTTTGTGTGGATATCAATTAAAAGTGGATTAACGGGTACATAATGACCTTTAGCAGTAAATTGTGTGTAATGTTGCAAGGCAGGATACAGTATATTCCCCAGATGTCACACATGCCCCTGACGTATGATGGAGCAGATGTCTTACTGAGCCCAAATGGTGCACAAAGAACATGCCACACGCACAGAGACTTACACAGGCACTTGAACACACACTCACATAAACATACAACCAGCGATAGTGTTCACGTTTCAAAAAAAAATCTACGCATAATAGGCCTATCTCGATTGGTCTGAATTATAGTTTTAGCATTTCATAATTTATTAGCATAATATTTGTCCTAATATGTTTTTTTTATTAAAATAAATGTAGATGTTATCAGTATTTTCATGAGCAGACGCCCAAGATGGGGTGGAGAAAAGCAGATCACTCTAATTGTACTCTAATTTTGGGTACAGAATATCATTCCTTCCAGTTAAAGGAACTGAAAATGATCATTTGCATCAAGGACGTTTCCTTATTGAATCACACCAAGCCTCTGTTATCCTGCTCAGAGGATAAGCACTTATTGGGTTAAAAGCTCATCTTGTATGATGCCTTTTGAATATGCGCTTCAAACACTCTTGTCTAAAAGAACAAAAGACAGCCCTCTACCCCTTTCTTTTTTTTCTCCCCCCTGCCCTTCACTATATGTCCCTCTGTATATTTGTTCCTTATCAATATAGTATTGAGTTTTTGTTTGCAATGCTTTATTTAGGAAGCTGTGCAGTGGGTCTGCAGATCTTCCATTCTTTTTCTGGAATGGCGCCCTCCAAATAATGATAAATTACTTGAGCACTATGCCATTTGCTAATTATATCCATGATTTACTACAGAGCCAGACTTAAATCATTCAATTCAGTCTTGCGTAACAATGCAAAAATTTTTTCTGGGTTAAAAAATGTTTTCCATGTGTATAATCTAAGCGTTTATAGCCACACACACACACACACATTGACAAACATGCTTTTATTTTCATTTTCCTATATCTCTAGAAACTCCCTCCCTCACTTTCTTTTTTTCCACCTCGCACATCACTTCATTCCTGAAACATTACAGGGTCTCAAAAATCAAACCTTGCATTTAGTTTATTGCTTATTGATCTTATAAATCTAGCTTTCATTCCAAGTCTATTCTAATTGTTGTCAGAAAGTATTTTATATCGATATTGATTGGATCATGCAAATGCAATTTAAACTCTTTCTCTTGTTAAATGCTGCTCCCTTTTCGCTTTTAACAAGAATTCTTGTACATTTGCATGTATTTCTAAACTGACTTTTACAGTACATTTCATTCTGGTTAGCATTTTGTAATCCACAGTGTGAGGCTTCCTTATGAGGAATGCTCATGTGCACCACATATGGTGTGTTTATATCATTTAGACTATCTTCACCCTCAAATGAGGGCCTTTTATATGGTGCATTTGGACTGAGGGGTCACAGTTGTCCTCCTGGGCGGAATGAAAAGCTTCTGTGGAGCTTGATTTATCCTCACAATGATAAACTGCAAAAAGAGAATGTCCACAGAAAAGCTCAACCACCAAGGTAGAGACTTGACAGCAGACAAGGCCAGAAGAGAGACAGACAGTGAGAGAGCGAGAGAGACAGCAGCAACCAGCAGCACCACAAGCCTGCAGTTCCCCATGTGAACAGAGATAACATCCAGACAGTTTTGTTGTCAGTTGAAAATATGATCTCTGTAGTGGACTGAAGGCACCATATGGTGATATGTTTTTTATAGCGCTAACGTGAGTGATGGCTCACTCCTAGGAGCTGGATTGAGCTGGATCGACCCGTATTGAAACTCCTCCCTCCTCTCAAAAAGGCTGATGGACTGTTTACTAAGTGATAAATGTGGCCGAACACTGCAGAATGTGAGATTTAGAGAGGCTTGACGTAATCCCTGACATGATTCCTGTCAAATATTTACATGTTGTTTTTCATTTTGCTCTTCCTCTGACAGGTGGAACAAGCCCAGGGTTCCTGCTGAGCTTGTTGGCACCTATATTATTGTTGCTGTACTGACATCAGCTCCTGTCTGTCTTTGTTTCTTTCTATCACTCTCACTGTAGGTGAAAAGCCCTACAGGTGCCCTCATTGTGACTATGCAGGCACTCAGTCAGCTTCTCTTAAGTACCACCTGGAGCGCCATCACCGTGAGCGGCAGAATGGAAGCGGCACCTCAGCCAACCACCCTCCAACATCTGAACACAAGGATGACCATGGCAAGAACAGCAGCGGCAGTGGGGTCTTTGCTCGTCCTGATGTCCTTCGCGGTGTGTTCAAAGGCATGATGCCCTCTGGTCTTGACTTCAGAGGGGGTCAAATGCTCCCACACCAGTGGGCTCCACCAGGAATGCTCTCACCCAGAGACAGAGACCGTGAAAGGGAACGCGATCGCCACGGACCGGGGCCTGAGCCCACCACAGATAACATAAAGAGTCCTGAGGGACCAGCCTCTGCAGGGGACAGTCCTGCCAGCTTCTCCGACCTGGGCCGGGCCTACCAGAGTATGGTGGGAAATGGAGTCAACTTCCAGGGCTCCCTGCAGGCTTTCATGGACAGCTTTGTCCTCAACTCCATGAAGAAGGAGAAAGAGATGAGAGAGAGTCAGATGCATGGCCAGCACTTTAGCCAGGAGAGCGCAGAGGTCAAGAACAAAAGAGCTAGTGAGGCCAACCAGGAAGAGAATCCCACCAATGATGTCAAACCAGCTGAGGGTGGCCGCTCCCAGTATGAGCCTCTTGATTTGTCCGTTAGACCTGAAGCAGGGTCCCTCCCTGGAGCCTCCATCACCATCCAGGACAATGTCGCCTGGCATGGCTGCCTCTTCTGCTCCTTCACAACTGCCTCTGTGGAGCTGATGGCCCTCCACCTCCAAGCCAACCACCTAGGTAAAGGCAAATGTGGCCCAGGCAAAGATACTAAGGAGCATCTACTGGGAGAGGCTTCCCATGCTGGCAAATCTACTGGCTTGGCTCCTGTACCACCAGGCCTTCATCACCATGAGGGAGCCCTGTCCAGGGACAGAGAGACTGAGTCTGGGGATCTGAAGGGACAAGCAGGCTGGTCCAACCATCTGGAGCAGCCCCCGCATGGAGCCTCTATTGGAGCATTCTCCAGTGACTTCTACAAGCCCTTTGGTCATGTGTATGATGGCTCTGCTAGAGGGCCTGTTGGATTCCTGGACCAGCAGCAAATTCAGCTGAATGATATGGGTGGTCAAGGCCCTCTGGACGACCTATCCGACAAGGCATCTTGCAGCGAGATAGAGGCTTCCGAGGAACATGGTGGCCAGTCTGAAGAAGATGAAGTGAGTCATGATAAATCGTTGCCCAACCACACTGCTACAGAGAGGCATATGCGTTCAGATGACGAAGAGGAGCCTGGAGAAGAAGAGGAGATGGAGATGGGTGATGCTGAGGAGGAGGATCGTGGATCCATGCAAATGCTTCCTGAATCTCCATTGTCAGGGAAGGACATCCAAAGATGCAAGCTAAATATGGGCCCCCAAAGCTCTGGGCTCTCTCCTCCTCAGCCTTCCACCCCTGAGAGGCAGTGGCAGCAACAGCAGGCAAGCCTTGGTCTTCTCTCCTCGAGCGCTGGTCCTCCTGGCCTGGTAAAGCCTGATCAGGCCCACTTGGAGCATCAGATGAACATGCTATCTGTCCTGCGAGCCTACAGTTCAGAGAACCTTGCAGCCTTCAACGGAGGCCTTGGCGGTGGCTCCAATGGAGGAGGCAGTGGCACCAGCAGCATGAAAAGAAATGACCCCTCTGGTGAGTATGACAACATTAACCTCTTTTTTTTTTGTCATAAATCAAAGAACAATGACTTTCACAATGACTCACTGTTATACAGTACATACACACTCTTTGGCAAGTAAACACATGATATGCACTACATTATGAGCAGCACATCATCACTATAGAATATACTATTTCTTATTTGTGAACCAATTACAAATTGAGACAGTTGTTCAATGTTTCCCTCATTGGTCAGAAACGCATCAATACAGAAACTCTCTAAAAGAGCAATATTTGCTTTTGAGTGATTTCAACCTTATTTCGGGCAAGTTTAGAGACCATCAGGATGACAAAGTAACATATTAATCTTTATTATATTGTCATTTTACAAGAGCTCCAGTCCCACCCTCTCTCCTTCCCTCCTCTTTCTGGGAATAAGGGTGTCTGCTTTGAAGCAGACCAGGAGCTGATGGTCCCTGTGTAATCTCTAGCACACAGAACTTAACTATCTTAGCTTTCATAAAGGCCTCTCCCAAAAGCCCATTACTTTATAGCAGCCCGGGATCTATGGCCTTGTGAAAAATGATCTGTCAGCTTTCATGATTCTGCTAAGGTTACTGGTGCTCCTTGAGACTACTGTGGTTCACACTGCCCTTTCTGTAAATTTGGTGATAAAAAGAAAAAGAGAGTAACCATGAATGAAAAAAGAGAACAAATCTCCAAGAATTGAATTTGTAGTTTGGTTTGGGCAGCTGTAGTAGAAAGTAAGTGTGTGCCACAGCCTTTAGAGGTCTTTTTTAAGGGTATTTCTTACAGCTGAAAGGTTGCTTTTGCTGAAGTAAAACAGTTAGGTAATAAAACGTATATGTCCTCCATTTTCCTTTTAATTTTAATATATTATTCATTAAGGAGACGCAAATTTTCAGTTGAGATAGACATTCTTAGTTTACATTGGTGTTATTACTTGTACTCTGCAAACACAGAGGATCATGGCAGACTTTTTTTTCTTCCTTTTTTTTGGTCCCAGTAAAACAATCTTACTGCAAATAGCTGTAGGATTAATCAGGAGGGTAAACTAGTACTGCAAGTATTTCTTAAACAGACAGTACTGTTTTATTAAGCTGCTTCATTCTCACAAATCTTAATACTTATTGTTCCTTTAATTTAGAATGATCTAGCTGTTAATTTAAGACAGTTTATTTGTATTGTGCTTGATTAATAGCCACTCATTTAACAACACTGAATTGGATGAAACAAAATGTGTATAGATGTCAGTATAAGTAATTTGTTTAGCAGTAATTATTTTATTTTAAGCTATACTCTAAGCTGTGTATGTATTATTATTATTATTTTTTTTTTGTGCCATGCCATTTGGATCTCTGTTTCACTGTAATATTGACCACAAGTGAGTCAACCACTAACACTCACGTCAGCTGAACTAGTCGACGATGTGAGTCAGTTATGTGAAGAAAAAAATGGCTGAATATCTAGTCATTCATAACCTTGGAAAAACATGAAAAGTCAATGAGATGAACACATATTTGTGCAGCTGTTTAATTAAACATAGTTGATAGTTTGAAGTATCAAAGTAAAATAAGACCATAGTGTTTAGTTTTTAGTTATTGCAGCATCTATCAAACAAGAGAATTATACAACATAGAGAGAAAAGTGAAGTCTCAAGACTGCCATGCCCCCCCCCCCCCCCCCTGACCCCCCACCCCTCCTTCTTCAAAAAGGTTTAAATTAACAATTAATGGTGCTTTTGACCTTTCAATTATGGAAAATATGTCTGTCATGGAGGAACCTGTTGCATTTTTTATATTTAGAGGAGGTCATTCACTTGGCTGAAAATGAATGCTAGTTTTTTGTCATTGCAGTGAATGTATCATATTGTAATATCCTTCTTTAATCAAAGACATTTGAAAAGTGCCCTTGTGACGTCCCTCTTCTCCTGCCACTGTGAAGAGGGATTGACCTTTAGAGATAAGGCTTTGTCTGGAGAACAATAGTTTTTTGTTTGGCATTTTTAAAGCATGACTCCATCAGTTTGTCGCTGGTGGATGCTGATGGGCAGCCGAGCGCCTCTGTATATGCTGTGACAGTGTGTGGGCATGTTTGAGTAATACATACAGTAAAAGCATTGAATGACCATGAGGAGAACTCAACAGGCCGTTTATTCATCCTTTTCTGAAGGGAATGTGTTAGTATTACTGCTGAACCTGTCCTGCGTGCGTGCGTGCGTGCGTGCATGTGTGCGTGTGTGTGTGTGTGTGTGTGTGTGTGTGTGGTCTAGTTAACCCTACATTACCCTACATAACCCTACATATCTGAAATCCTTGTCCTTGTGGGGAAATTTTTTGGTTTTGGTGGGAAACAGCTTATAAATCCTAATAAGTGATGGTTTTTTTATGTTAAAATGCAGAAAGTTTTCTGTGATGGGAAGGTTTAGGGTTAGGGGATAGAAAATACAGTTTGTACAGTAAAAAAAAATATTTATCCACCAAGGCACTCTACTAAAATGTTCTCTTGTTTTTTGTTGTTATGCATATAGATACTGACTCAGAGAGATAATACTGCACAAGTGCTAAAGTATTAAAAAAAATTCAGTTTGGACCCCAAATTTAGGTAAAATACCATACAGGTGGAACTATCTGATCTCGGGTCTTTTGTGCTTGGGTCTCTTGTACAAAATTGAGTAAAACACATTCTGCACTATTCCTTGGGGCTGGGGGCATAGATGAAGCAAAAATCCCTCTGAAAATTTAATTCAGGGCAAAATATGATTATCTGAAGTGGCTTGGCATTAGGTTTGTATGCAAATAATGCATAAATCATTAATATTCAGAAATCTCAGCTGAATATGGCATGCCTTGACATCCGGGATGGAACGAGGGAGAGTCATTTTAAAGTGACACCCTCAATATTATTATACCGCTTTTATAAGAACACACAAGCACATACAGTACACTCTTTTGCATGTCAAGTATCTTACATTCATAGTATTGTAGATAAACCCTTTCCCATATATATAAACACGAGGACTAATTTATAAATAAATATAATAAATATAAATACAAAAGACTTAATTTAAAGAAATCACACATTAGCATTAATAGAGTTTATTTGTTGTTAACAAAAAAAAAGCATTGCACATATTAATCATGAAGAATATCTGAGATTTAGCATCGAGTTCTATCAGACACCTCAGACTATGTGTAGTCTGGTGGATTAGCTTTGTATTGTTCACATTGCTTAATGGCCTTGTTCCATTCTGCAAGGCAGCCATTGTGTAAGTGTATCATATAATCAATACTAGGTCTGTTAGTGGCATATCTTCATCTATACATTGCACATGTCTCGAGCAATGTGTTCTTTGTCTGTCTTTCTTTTGCTCCTATTTGTCTTCCCCTTAATTTAACAGCGCATCATTACAAGCTACGCATGTTATAATAACCACATATCAGACCCGGTTATCTGCTGCACCTTTGCAATTTGTTGTTATGGCCAGAAGACAGTAAGAACGTAACCTTCAACATTTTTTAAATGTTTGCTGGTGCGCTATAATAATCTAAACGTGTCACAGGAAAAAGTGCTTTCGTTTATTGTAAAGCACCACTTAGAGCAAAGAAAAAGAGGAAGAATGAGAGAAATGAGATTATTAGTGTCCTTTCCATCTGCCGCCATCACTCTCTCCGAGCACTTCACACACTCTCTGCCCTCTCCCCTTTTTGTTTTTGTTGTTGTTTTTATTGTCGTGGTCGTCGTAGCTTGCAGTGTAAACAGTTATCTTGATTCACCCGCCCTGTCTCCATTAGCCGTCATGAAAAATGGCCACATTTAGATTTCTCACAGGAGCAGTTTTGAGCGCACGCTCGTGGTATGGAGCACAGTTACTCGGCCTGTCTAAAGTGTGTGAGATTTCATCTCTAACCCTGCTTAATAGTATGAAGTGTGTGTCTATGCAAGTGTCTGTGGCCCTAGACACTGCACAGGAGCACAGTTTTCAGATGTTTACCGCTAAGAGCTGTCCAGCCACCACCCACAATCCAGTTTTGCCACACAGACAAGAAATTCCTCAAGTGACAATTACGTAGCAGGCAGAGAAAGAGAGATGGACAGGAAAAGAGGGAGAAAGGATGTATGTATAGAGAGATCAGACTTGAAGGACTGATGAAAGAGGGGGCTGCTCACCCCAACCATCCTAGTTCATAAGGCCATGACACCCCCTGGTGGAAAAGCAGTGAACCCTGTCCCCATTCACTCCAAACCACTCAGTGAGAATGACAGATGATTGGAGATGGAGAAAGATAGAAAGATACAGAGAGAAATAGTGGCTGGGTGTATAAAGTGAGTCTGGGTCTACTCGCTGTATAAAGACAGAATAGAGATGTATGCTTAGGAGGATTGGTTTATGTCTTTCCTTCTTCTTCTATGCAAATCCCTTTGGGTTTATCAGTTTACAATGTGTCCTTCTTTAATATGTCACAGCAGACTTACAAACTCCGAACAGAAGAAAAGGCCTTTATAAACGATGCAGTTAAAGATGATGTGTGAATGTGGGAATTCCCGGTATTCTTACTCCTTTCATTTTAGCGCCTGTCTGCTAGAGCCTGTGTGTGTGTGTCTGTGTGTGTGCGTGTGTGTGTGTGTGTGTGTGTGTGTGCGTGTGTGTGTGTGTGTGTTAGCATGTATTTTGACCAGCAGACAGGAGTGGGTAGTTAAATGTAAATGGTGTTTAGTCACCAGTGGCCAATTATCACTGTCAAGAGGGTGTAGGATCAGATTCTCTCTTGGGCGAGTCTTGACCCTAGTCTGGTGTGGGTCAGAGAGAGTGCACTACTTCCTGTCTTCCTGTCTGCCTTAAGTTCATCTCTCTCCCTCGCTAACTTCTTCTAACTTGAAATGCCTCTCTATCTCTCACTCTTTCTCTTGTTTTCAGTCCGTCTCTTTTCAGTGACTGTGGTAATAAAGCACTCATGTGACTGTGTGTTGTTCTCTGACCAGGTTCTATTATAATAATTATAAACATATGGTGCCTGCAATGTGCACAGTGAACTAACAGATGTAAAGAAACAGACGCGACTTGTGACTTTTCCTTCATACCGAGGAACACGATGACACGTTCCTCACATGCTTGCACAAACATCTCACGTCCACGTAAGTAACGCTTAGTTTTGAACAGACCTTTCTTGCTCTTTGTAACATTCCTTTGCTCTTAATTCCCAGAAGATTTTCATCACATTATATATCAAATACCATATACTGTAGCAGTGGTTATCAATGGGTTCTGCTTCAGGACTTTCCATTGGACAAGTGACAACCAAAATAGTTTATTTATTTAGAAAAATAAACTAAATATTTAATGTCTAAAAAATATTTAAAATGTTTAAATATTTATTTACAACGATTATTGTAAGATAATAATAAACATATTTTGTAAAATATTTAATGATATCATAGATCATTATGAGATCATTATAGATATATTTATAATTGTGTATGATTTAATTATAAAAAAAAATCATAAACAATAAAAATAAATTGTATACATATATATTTATCTACTACCCATGACACACCAGTTGAGAACCACTGCCATTATTGATAATTGTGATATAAAAAAAAAATATATATATATTATATATATATATTATATATATATATATATATATATATATATTATATATATATATATATATATATATATATATATATATATATATATATATTATATATATATATATATATATATATATATATATATATATATATATATATATATATATATATATATTACCCCCAACCCAATCGGAACAGACTTGTGACCCACCAATAGAGAACCCCTGCCATACACTGCGGTTTAAATTCGTGAAATATATTTTTTTTAGAAAAACAATTTACTCCTCACACAAACGCACTACTGCATTCCACCTCAATGACATGCTCATTTACCACATAGCAATTACTACTAAGTAATTATTGCAACCTCCTAATTTACGGACAACTAGAACTATTACAGACGCCTAGCGAGAACGAGAGGGAATATAACACAGAACTGACAAAACATCTCTTGATTTCCTTTTTTTCGCTTGCTGTTTGCCCCTGATTTTCATCTCCCTTTTGGTAAAAAGAGATCTCCACATTCAAAAAGCGGCGCAGGGATGAAACTTGGTAATTGCCAGTAATGCCGTCCTCATCAGGTGGCTAATTAACAGTAATATGGCTCGTGTTAGTCTGCTAGCATCCACGCAGCCCCTGCATTCAGGCGACCGCGGAGAGGCGGGAGAACCCGTCACACTCTGATGATGCGTTCGGCCCGAGGGTCAGCCGGTCCGTGTTTTATATACACATAATCCCTCCCCCGGGAACGCAGAGGTCCTCCGTAATCTTTATCTCCTCACCGTCAGAACCAGAGCCTGCGATGAACCAGGATGGTACATATACGACTGATTTGTAAAAGACTCCGAGACGAATCCTTCATCTCTGACAGATGACGTTTAACCTGTCTCCAGTAGTTTAAATGCTGTCAGCCTCCGAGCGCACTGTTGTGATACATTTAAGAGCTGTCAAACAGTCTTATTACAGAGTAAAGGTAGACTCTTGACATGACACATCAGACTGTGTCTCTGAGGCTTGTCCCACGCCTCTCCATCTCGAGCACACTGCCGGAGGGGAGCGCTCTCACAATGAAAGACTGCTCGCTCTCTTTCGCTCTCTCCTTGGAAGTCTCTGAGGTGACAGACAGTGTTGGTGCATCTCCACTCTTCCCATTGTGCGGTGTGTGATGAAGGCTCGCCGGGTAAAGGCGAGGTGTTATTTCACATGTTCAATATTACCATTTTAACTTCAACCTAGGTGAATTAGCACCTTGTCTCTCAGCAACGCAAATTCTGGTTTCAAAGAGCAATTAATTGTAAAAGCTGTTGTCAAGCCCAGTGGATGGTACCTGTTGCTCTCCACCAGCAGCTGTGCAATCTCTAAAAATATTTTTTCCCTTTGCTAATTTACTCTGATATCAACTTTGGCGGCACTGAAAGCTTTTGAAAGGACTAGTAATTTCGCTCTCTTTCAGTCCTGTCTCATACCTTGCTGACGTACGGTACAGTAGGCTTCGTCGTTTCCAGCGGAGAGAAAAAGAGCAAGTGGTCGCTGAATAAAAGGATCGGGTTCCAGTATATGACAACAAAGGCAGAGAAATATTCAATGCTAATGACAGCAAAACAATTATGCTATTCATAATATTAGACGAAAAGAAAGATCTTGTTAGAGGAAACCTTGGGAGAGGAAAATATGAAGTGTTCTCACTGGCGCAGTAATCACGGCATGCTTCCATTATTTTTATTCCCCCGTAGCCCACTATAGTTTGCATTTAATGACAGAAACCCTTAAGCTAATACTTAATAGATTTGCTCCTAGACCGAATGTTTTTTTTTCCTCCTCATATATTTGATCTTATGTCTTTGTTTTTGTTTTGTTTAGTTTCTCAGACATTGTTTAATTCGAGGTATTCCTCATAGCTGTGCTGCTTGCGTTCCCCAGGTGCCCTTAGATGTGACGATCTGCTCTCAGAGGGATTGTACCGGCAGAACAACACTTCCTCCCTGTGTAGGGGCGCACCTCACACACACAGTATAATGATCATGCTTACACACAGCGAATGACATACACTCCAAACGTAATGAGAGAATATGCCCCGGCTGGCAGGCGCAGGAGTTAAAAAAAGAAAAAAAGCACAAGTATGTCAACTTTTATTTGCTCCTTTATTCCACATCAATGGCAAACAATGCGCTAAAGTTAATAAAACAAATGCAGAAAACACAGTCTGGCTGAGGCAGAGGCAACAGGGGTGTGTTTTGAGAGGTCGTGTAGCAATTACAGACGAATCTGTCGGAATCGGCGTACTTCCATGTTCAAGCTGCTGAGCGAAAGAAGAGCCGGTCCAATAAGCCACATTTGATTTAGACTTCAAATAAACAGGGTGGAAGCAAAGTTCCTGCAAATAGAAAGAGTGGAGGAGCGACATAAAAGAAAAGCATTGCATGAGAAATAAGCCCACATTATACCATTAGCTGTTAAAAAATGCACTTAATTCCTTTGTAGAGATGGAAATAAATTGCACAAGCTCGAGCATTGTTCCATGCAAATCCCATCGAATGGATTTAAGATGGCGTATTGTTTATTAGGGAAATATGGGGGGAGGTAGGAGAGCTGCTGTTCTAATTGCAGTAATTTAATCAGGATTAGAAAGGTTACCTGGATGAGGCAGGAGCGCAAGGACACCGCTGCATGCGGAAAGTAGAAATGCCTATTTTGTGGTGTTGATGTTGTCTTTTACGTTAGCGAATTTACGCCGAAGTTTGCGCTGGCACTCTTCTGTGGATAAATAAACAGAATGTTCTATTGTTTCCCTTCCTCCCCCCTCATCTTTCTCTCTCTCTATGTGTGTGTGTGTGTGTGTGTGTGTTACTCTCTCTCTCCCAAGCCTTGCTAAATAGGAAGCAAAGAGAATCCATTTTAATCAGATTAATAACTTGGTTGATCACATATAACCTAATTTTCATTCAGTGCTGCCCTTGTCCGCTGAGTCATATACGGAATGACCTTTGTGTCGCAACAGCGGCCATAAAGCACAGTAAGTGCCATTGTGCTATCAAAAAAGTTGAAGTGCTTTACATCACCACAAAAATTTCATGTGTCATTTTTTCTACAAATGCGATGCCCCTTCCACAAAAGGCCACCTTCCAATTGAGGGCCATTAGGTTGGGACTCGAGTTTCCAAGGGCCTGGGAGATGGGAACAACTTTCCTCCTGCATTCACAGTAATATGAATCGTCCTTTTAAAACAGATATGGTTACATATTAGTTTTGAAAGGTACAGTAACTGCCTCAGCTTTAGCTGTCTGCAACAGTAGGCCTTTTGTGTCCGCAAGAACTCAATAAGTGGCCTGTGATCCCATTTTAGTTCTCTCTCGCACACTATAACACACTGCCTGCGTGGAGAATATTGCGATTCGAGCGTATTTGAGGCTGAATGATGGCTGATGACAGGTACGAGGCAAAGTCTGAAATCAAGCTCACCTTTTGCCTGCTTCTGTTTGTTCTCGAGTGGTGTTTCTGTTACTTTCAGAAGTTATTTTCTATTCCTTCATCAAGATAAATCTCAGCCTTGCTTTACTGGTATGATTAGCAGTTTCAAAGGAAATCTGCTGAGATTTAATTATACAGAGAAAGAAAAAAATGGAGAGAGAGAGAGCGAGAAAGTCACGGACACACACACACAGACACACACACACACACATGCATAGGCTTTCAGTCACACAGCTCCACGCACACAAACAGGAAATATGAATGAAATATTTATGAAGTCGGCTAACGACTGCATGCACCCATATGTTTCAGCCTAACAGCAGTTTACAGGCAGTTCTAATGTGATGAGTTTCCACTGAAGCAAAGAACACTGATTTACAAATTATATAGAACACAAAGAGGAAAGACAATGATAATAATTATTCATATTAATACATTTTATTAAACATTTTGCTCCAGCAGTTTTGAAAACAATTCTTGCATTTATCCGTGATAACCGCCATTATTCTTTCCTTTGATTAGTGAATGAAATTTCCTCCATTTATGTAACAAGTTCTTTGTTTCTTTGCACTTCCTTTTGAAAAACTTGTTTTGTTGTTTAATTATCAGTTCTGGAGTCGCACACTACTAGAGGATGAATTCTCGGCATGATTCATTGGGCAGCAATTCTTGTAAAATCAGGCCTAGCGTGCCTGTTTCCAGAAAATGTAAGAACTTTATGGGTTATAGGTTTTATGAAAGCCAGCATGCAAAAAAGGAGGAGGAAGGGTGGATTAATCTGAGGATTAACACCATACTTTAAGATAAATCTTTTTTTAATATGAAACCTCATCCCCACTTATTGCAGCCAATCATTCTTTGTGTGCACTTTAGATTACATATTGTGTATTTCTTCTGCACTAAGTTTAAGAACACAGCTTTTTTTTGGACAATCTCCACTCCACAAATGCATTCTTCATGCTGTAAAACTCAGAACAATGGATGAGCACATAGCTGTGCACATTAATGCTTCTGTAAATGAAAAGACAGAGAGAGAGAACAGATAAGTGGAGCTTGGCTGCCCCCTCCCATCCATGCCATCCCTCTATCTATGTATCCTTCCCCCCCATGGACAAAATAAGGGATAAAAAAACAAAACAATAAAAAGCTAACCAAATCTCTGCATCGTTAAATCCTCGCTGATCAGAGTGCGCCAGACCCAAACCGACAAACATCATAGTCTGTCTCCAGTCCCTAATTGACTGCACAAGGATTGGTCACACTTTTTAAGTAGCGTTTCGTAATGGATTTCCATGTTGGTTGCGCTTTTTAACTGGCACTGCAAATGGAAGGCAAAATGTCTCTTTATTATCAAAAACAACAGTCATTTTTCTCTCCTCCCTCTCCTTTTTTTATAGAAAAGATTATATTTGTATTTTCCTCCATGTTTGTATTTTTTTATTTTTTTATTTATTTATTTATTGCAAGGTCAACCCCGGCTGACAGTTGACAAACGATCTCAAGATGGCCACATCATCTGTCCTGTAATTTTTTGGGGGAGAAAACGATAAGATGAATGCCATGTATCATGTTTTTTTTTTTTTTTCTCCCTCTCTTTCCCTCACTCGATTTTACGCTCAGATGTCTTATCGGCTTACGAAAAGAACTGGTAAGCAGGTGAAACAGCGATTTTGTTCATGCTTGAATGTTGTCGCCGCTCTCGCACAGGCCCGAGACCAGTTCAAATCTCTCCGATCTGGACTTATCCTGTTTCTGCATCTTGGCACTGTGCAGGGATTCAGTATTATAGACAAGCTGGTCATCAGATGGGAGTTGGGTTTATTTCTGTGTCTCTTTCCTCCTCCCCCCCCCCCTCCTTCCCCCCCCCCCCCCCCCCCCCCCCCCCTTTCTCCCTCCCCTCTCGCTGGCGTCTCATCCAAGTTATTTTTTTCCTCATTTTTTTCTACTGGACAGCTCCGACAGAATGCCCGAGAACTCGATGTCCTTGAGAACAGAACAACTAATACTTTGATTGATTTTTCCCCCCCTGTTGTTGTTGTTCTCCTGCTTTTCTCTGACCGTCTTCTTCATTTTTCTCTTCCTAAGATCATTATTCGTATTTATGCCAAATCGTTAGGGAAGGGGGGTGAGGGTGAGATGCTTCAACTTCAACAATGACGGCCACTTTGACAAAACACAGAGTATGTTTTTAATTACCTGGATTTTTTAATGTTGTTGTCATCTCACAGAATATACTGCTCTTGTTCTGATGTTCCTATTAAGTTCTCATTTGAATGCCTGCTCTCTGCAGGAAGTCCAACGCCCCACCCCACCCCACCCCACATCACTTCCAGCAGCCCTACAGTGTTCACCATTTCTAGTTTTTCATTATGCCTAATTGCATTAAGAGACATATCATAGAGGAGCGAGAGAGAGGTAGAGACGAGGTGTCATCGCTTTCTAAAACACAATTAGGTAACACCTCATCAGGGGCTCTGCCTGCCTGCGGTTGACAGGTGCGTGAATGTTAGCGGCGGCGGCGTTGGTGGTGCGCGGTCACTGTGCGTGCTTGACAACTGCTCTTCAAACGCATGACAGGTGCTTTTCTGAGAGCCCGATCGGCAGCACAATCGATACTCGAAGAGGTTTTAGAAGGGGGTCTTTAACGCTAATGAAGCTGTTTCATGTGTGCCTTCCCTCTCTGTTTACTTCAACTTCTTCATCTGACAAAATGAAAAGGATGCTCGTTAATTTGAGAAACAACATTCAGCAACTTTTATCAAAACCGGGAGATCAGCTGAGATGCTGGGAAGCAGTGGTGCAGAAGTTTTGGTGGGTTTTAGTTTTTTTTCCACCTTGTTCTTTTCATTTCTTTTTGTAGAAGAAAAAGAAATGTACTGCAGAAGCACAGATTGTCATTGTGAATGTGTTTTTAGTTAATCTAAAACATGACGATGATGATGACCCGAGTGATGATGATGATGATTAATGAGAGTGATGGCAATGATTACACACATACAGGAAGAGTGTTCAGCCATCTGCCTGATTAAAAACTCATATTTATCATAGTATCCTCTCACACGGCCTGGGCAGAAACAGATGAAGCAAATAGAAAGAAGAGGGGTGGTAAAAAATAAATATATGTGCAACATGATCATGTTTGAATTGACACCTTAAGAAGAATTGTGTGCGGGGTTCTTTATAAAGGTATCCAGCCTTATGCGGCGTATTTGCTCTGTGTTTTGTTCTGAATGCACTATTGGATATTGCACCTTAGAGCTGACATGCGGAGACAAAGCCTAGAGAAGAAAAGTAATGATCACATATAAATATCAATATGAAAGTAAGAGTCAGTGCTAAAGAAGACGTATAGCTATTGATGTTTGAATAACGGTAGTGTCAGGCAATGAAGAAGAGAGAGGTGGTAAATAAGCAGTGAAAATATAATGCATTCGTTTTTCAGAAGGACAAAAAAAAGAGACAGAAACGGTTAATCGAAAACACTCCAGAGGCATAAGAATCAAGCTGAGGCCGAGATAAAAACATAACCGCTTTCTATGCCTTGTGAACAAAATCATAAATAAATATATAATCAGTTAGTATTATGCAGGTTTGCTCTGAGAGGCATTATCTGTCTGGCGTTGCCTTCTCAAGTAAAAGAACATTTGACAGTTCAAGTCCCTGATGAAAAAAAGGAGAGAGAAAGTTATGACTTCAAAAGTGTTTACTCACCATGTTTTTTAATTTGTCTGGGCATATGCAGTTTATTTGCATTTCAAATACGCATATTTGAAGCAGGTGGTTTAAATGCCAAGATGCGAATTGATGACAATCACCTCTACCATAAGCGTCAAGGGAGCTGTAC